>SNQJ01S0000983.1:439922-491227 GCA_010110895.2 Picea sitchensis
AATTATAAAAATTATAATTCAAAAAATTTGATTATTTTCCTACTAAATAAATTTGAAAATAATATAAATTTCAGCTTTTAGTAATCTATTTTTATCAAAATTCCCAAATACTTGTGTTGTTGGCCTTCTTAGAAATGAAGCTCGTTAAAAAATAATTTTAAAAAATTGGTATATATATATATATATATATATATATATTTTTTTTTTTTCTCGGAAAAAAGCGTAATTTTATTCATCCAGAGAGACAAAATTACATTTTGTAGGTGCTAGTTTAGCAAATTTGTAAGCATAAAGAAAGTGTGATGGTTTTCACCAGAGAAAGTGTTGAGCTGCTGATATCTTTGCGGATCATAAACTGGGATACTATTAACTTCTTCATGTCCCGGGACTGTTCAAATGCTAGAAGAGTAGAGCTGTATTTACATAAAAAATTATAAACCTTCCCAAAAGTAGATATGAGAATTGATGTTGTTTTTGTGCCAAAAAAACCCAGTGATCTTGTGGATTAGTGAGCAGTAGAGTGAGTCTGATCTTCAATGAAAGGTCTGTGGTAGAAGGCATGAACTGTATCATTTGTTTCTGTAAAGTGCCATTGCCCAAAATTTAAGTTGAGCCCTTCTTTGGACATCGAATCTGCTATGGCATTCATGTTCCTGTAGACATGTTGGATAGGGAAATGGTCAAATGTATCCAATAGATTGCGAGTCTCCCTCAATATAGGTTGCAATAAAATATTGTGGCATTGCTGAGTTTTTTGTGCCCAGTTTATTACATTCAATGAGTCACCAAATATTTGTAAAGATTTCAGATCATATTCTTTTGCTATTTTGAGTAGTAGGAGGAGAGTCATCAGTTCAACATAGTTGTTGGTGCCTTTCCCCAGTCCCATTTTTATTTTTATAGAGTGTGTGTCTGTAAGGTGAAGGTGGGTTCCCCCCCCCCCCCCCCCACAAAGTGAATTTTGTGAGGCCCCATCGAAATATCCCCATGCTATGGAGTGGTCTATGGTTGAGGGATGAGAGATTTGGATTCTGGGTGCATTCCTTTCCTAGGGGAAGTGTTCCAGAATGGAGAGACTTTGGGTTGCAACAAGTTCGGATACCGTGGCTTTTTCCTGAAAGATTGCTCTATTTATTATAAGAGGTAGGGCTTTTAGTGACTTGTGGGAGACTTCAAGTAACCAGGATTTCCAAGTAGAGTCCAGCGTTTGTTCGTTCCAATTGAAAATTTGTCGTAGTGAGAGAGCTACGTCCCTCCAAACTTTTTTGGTGAACGAGCAGGTGATGAGAATGTGGTTTATTATTTCAGAATCCCCTTTGCATAAAGAACACCAGCCCGACCCTTCAATCTGGCGTTTCCACATTTTATCCCAAGTTGGTACTTTGTTTAATAGTGTTGTCCACATGAATAGCTTGGATTTTAGAGGGGCTTTAAGTTTCCATATCCCTTTCCACCACTAGCTCGGCTCCTCCTGAAGGTGATTGACATTGAGGGCTGTGTAAACACCATGTGGGGATTTTTGCCAAACCAACTCGTCATCCAAATCCAGAAGTCTTATGTGGTCCCTCTGGAGTGCAAACAAATAGTTGTCCCACTAGATTTTTAAGTCACCTTCCAGCCCGAGGGTATCCGCACTGTGCCAGCCTTGATGCCAAATGTTTGTGGAACCTAGGTTAGCAATTTGATTTAGTTTGAAGAGCCCATGTGCATGTAGGTGATCTTGTAGTTCCTGTGATAGGGAGTGGGCAAGTCCACTTCCTGGCCAAGGATCATAGCCGATGTGAAGTTTATCGTCCCTTCCCATTTTCTAGGCCAATCCATCCCCGATTACATGAAAGGACTTGATAATGGCCTTCCATATAATGGAGCAGTTTGGAGAATTTTGGTTTGCTCGGCGGATCCAGTCCTCTACCGATCCTGGGTTTATGTATTTATGGGTGACCACTTGAGTCCATAAGATGTCGGTGGTGATAAGTCTACAACTAGATTTGGTCGCTAAGGCTTTTGCAAAAATAAAAATATTTTTCAGCCCCCATCCCCCCAATGCTTTTGGTTGGGCCAATAGATCCCATTTTTCCCAAGGGAGGGTGTAGTGGTCCTTCGATCCCAACCAAATAAACTTGAAGTAGAGTCTTCAGATTTTTTCTAATACACCCTTGGGGATCCAAGAGAGAGACATCCAATAGACCAAGATAGATTCCAATACAACTTTCATGAGGGTCAGTCTTCCTGCTCTTGAGAGCCAATGGAAGCTCCAGAGAGAAAGTCATTTTTCTAATTTTGACAGTAGCCAGCTCCAGTCCCTTTTTTGATAGTTGTTTTCTTTGAGTTGGAAGCCAAGATATTTTATCCCTTGTTGGAGTTCCTGTAGGGGGTAGGGGAAGAGTGTTTTGAAGTAAGTTGTTGTAATTTTGTCAATTCCTATGATGGATAAGGTAGATTTTTGTGAGTTTATTATCATTCCTGTTGCATCCCGAAAGAGTTGGAATATTGGTGCTAGGGTCTCTGCATCTCTTGGTCTTCCATTGCTGAAAATTAGGACATCATCTACAAAGAGTAAATGTGTGATTCTGAAATCTGGAGAGGTTTTTATGCCTTGGAAATCCCCCGAGTTTATGGCCGATATCAAGGCCCTTCTTAGGCCTTCTGGAACAAGGAGAAAGAGCATATGGGAGAGGGGGAAACCCTGTCTTAATCCTCTCCCAGAAGTGAAGAAAGGGGAGGTTGCTCCATTGATCAGGACCACACAATTTACTGAGGATATACAAGCCATTATCCATCTGATGAAGGGTACCTCAAACCCTAGGTGTGTAAGTAGTAGTCTTATAAAAGACCAGCTTACTCGATCAAAGGCCTTTGAGAGGTCAATTTTTAGTACTACTCCTTTGGACCAAAGAGATTTCAGAATGTGTAGGCCTTCCTGTACCACTTTGATTGCTTCATGAATCTGACGACCATTTAGAAACCCAAATTGTTCTCTTGAGATCACTTCTGAGAGGATGGGCTTGAGAAGTCTGGAGATAATTTTTGCAATGATTTTGTATATACAATTGTAGAGCGTAATCGATCGAAAGTCTTCAAAGGACGTGGGTTCATCCTTTTTTGGAATTAGAGCCAGGAAGGTTGTATTGACGGGTGGATGTATTGTTCCATTCTTTCTTGTTTCTTCCACTACCTGGAGGAGATCAACACCAATTAGTTCAAAGAAGCCTAGATAGAATTCTATCGGCCAACCGTCAGGTCATGGGCTTTTGTCCTTTTGGAAGCTTTAGAGTGTTTCCTTTAGTTAAGCTTCCCTGACTTCTGTGTAGAGGTCTCTGTTGTTTTTCTCATTTACAAAACTAGGGTAAAAGAGAGCCAACCTGACTATATCAACAATGTTTACCCTCTGATCTGCTTTGTATAATGTTTTGAAGTGATTTTTGCCCAGCTCTGCCAACCCTGAGAAGGTTGAGACAGTTCTTCCTTCCAGGTCCTTCATATGCCAAATTTTGTTTGTATCTTTGCGACCCTTTGCAAAGACGTGGAAGAATTTGGTGTTTTCATCCCCTTGTTCTAGCCATATCGCCCTGCTTTTTAATCTCCATGTTGCTTCCTAATCGACCATGAGTTTTTTGCGTTGTGATTCCAAGGATTTTAAGATGTCCTTGATGGAGTCTATGAGGAAACCCCTGTCATCCTCCTGATAAATGACTTCTAAATGTTCTTCTGTGGATCGAAGTTCACTTTCCTCCCTCTGTCTTTTTTCCTTTGCCCAGGGGATATTTAGTGACTTGATTGTTCTGAGATTTTCGGCAAAATGGACACTCGCTGGAGTTCCAAGACTGGGGTCGAAAGGCCTCCAGTGCGTTTGGACCAGTGCTTGGAAGCTCTCATCTGCAAGCTAAGTGGCATTGAATTTGAAAGGGGAAGGGGGTTTGTTCATTCCTCCCTCCAAAATGAGCCAGATTGGGGAGTGATCTGATATTCCTCCTGCCCCAATCCAATGCCTTAGTTGGAATGCTTCCTCCATTAGTGCTTCAACAACAAGGAAGCGATCAATTCATTTTTCCACCCTTGGTTCCCTGTGCGCATACTCCTCTAGGTTGGATTTAGTTTTCTGGGTGTGATATCCAACAACCCACTGGTCGAAAAAAGATGTGTGATCCTGGTGGTGAGTTGCTACGGATGCGCTGAGGGGCCCCAAACTTCTGCCTCCCCAAGAGAAAGGTTGAGATAACCCCCTAATATTAAGTTCTCGACCTTCAGGATATAGAGACTGAGAAGTGTTTCCCTGAAAGGGGTTATGTCAAGATAGGGGCCATAGACATTGAGAATCTGGAATTCTTTATCCAGTCCTTCCACAAAAATGTCAATTCCTAGACAAGAATTGAGTCCCTAAGAGTTGAGAAGTTTGATTGATTTTGAGCACCAGCCCATAGCTAGTCCACCAAATCTTCCTGCAGCGTCTAGTCCCAAGAAAGACCATCTTGGAAGCAGGGAGGAAAGGGCGGAAGAGATGGCTGAGGAGTCTACCATTGTTTCTTGTAGTAGTATAATGTCTGGTTGTTGGGTGTTTATCAACCGTTTCAAGGCAGATTTCTTGTGGGGGCTCGCCAAACCCCTGCAATTGAGAGAGAGAAATTTCATGGGGTAACCCTCCCGGGGATTTGTGCTGCTCTAAGTGCCCCAAACATTGATTGTTGGCAGCTTGATGTGATATCTATGCGTGCCCTAGATTGTGGTTTTGACAGTAGGGAAGTGCGACCCCTCCCTTTTTTTGATGTACCAATGTCAGGATTAGTGCCGAGTCCCGTTTTTTTGCAGGGGGTCCAAGAATGGTTATGTTCTTGAGTTGAAAGAGGATGGTGGGTTCTTTTGAAGAGTTAGAGTTATGATCTTAAGAAGAAGTGGAAGGAAGTGGATCGAGGTGGGGGGGGAGGGGAGAGTGGGAGAAGGGTATCTAGGGAGGAAGTTGAGGGGAGGAGAAGAGGGATGAAATTTTTTGGGGGGGAAGGGGGGAGAGGTCTAAGAGTGGAAGGGCTGTCAATTTTAAGATATTTGAAGGCTCGAAGGGGGTACCGAACAGGAAGAGGGATAGTGAAATGAAAATTTAGAAAAGAATCAAGGGAGGGAAACTGTAGAATACCTATGGGAAGAAGCGAAGCTAGGTACCGAGCCGGAGGGGGGGTCCATTCTAGGTCCTGCCGAGCTGTGCCTACGGTCGATCTCGTCGAAGTATGTTGTGCTCGCGAGGTAGCTCTGTCCAAAGAGTGCCGAGAGTAAGTGGAGGAGGTGGAGGGGGAAGCCGTCTGAGAGGAAGTGAGTCCCTGCTGATGATTTTTCGCCTCGGGGAGATGCGAGTGAGTGGGGTGACCTCGCAGTGGTTGTGGACAGTCTTTGAGTATATGTCCATGTGCATGGAAACGACAACAGCACAAGGGTATACCCTCATAGTTGAGAATTTGAGCCCTGGTGCGACCCCGATTTGTAATGTTTATTTCCTTGCGCAACCCTCCTCTGATATTTAATGAAACCAGAATGCAGGCTAGGGACATTTCCCCTATCTCTTTGAAGGAAAAATCTGTGTCCAAGTAGTTTCCCAACACATTTCAAATAGCCCGAAAGACCTTCTTTGACCAAAGATGGGGTGGTAACCCAAGCAAGCGAACCCAAATGGGGAAAGAGTCGACCCGCACGCTTGCTGCGTCAAAGGTTGGGTCCCAAAGCTTTAGTAGAACCAGTGAGGAATCAATAGACCAGCAACCCGAGAGGGATCGAGTTGCTTGAGCTGTAGTGGCAAATGTGATGAGAAACCATCCCCTTGATAATCAATGGATTTGTGGGGGGTGGGTTGGGCTAAGCCCCAGGTTGTTCGAGCCCAAAATTTTAGTGTCTTCTCGATGAAGTGCCTCCCATAGACTTTCCCAACCACATATTTGTCTGCGAGCTCCAACACTTCCGCCATGGAGAGATCTTCACCAAGAATGAGGTTGGAAGAGTCAGTTACAACTCCAATGACTTTATTCCTTTTCCTGCATCTGTTTGAAAAGGGGAGATCTGGGTCTTCAATCAATCCTCTGAGGAGGGCTTCCTCACTACCTCCATCTTCGAAACTATCCCAACCATTCAGATTTGTTGGTGGGAGATGATTGCCAATAAATCCCGTAGGAAACCCGCCGAGAATCAATTCAGTTAGGAGTCCCAATCCTGCATCAGGAAAGAAACAAGAATCCTGAAAGAGGGGATCGATTCGGTGAGATTTGGATTTTGGAAGTGTCGTCGCAAAGTCTTCCGGAGGTGGTCCTTCGCAGTGTGAGGAGGAGGGAGGAGGAGATGGTGGGAAGCCAGGAGGGGAGGAGGAAAGGGAGCCCAGAAGGGAGTGAGAGTAGGAGACGAGGGACTAGAATGGGAGAGGGGAAAGGATCCAAGGGGGGGAGCAAAGTCCAAATGCTCGGAGGTAAGGAGAGGAGGACTAGTTTGTAGTTCCTGGGGAGTAGCCGCGAAGGGGAAATCCCTGAGGGGTCGCTGCAAAAGATTTGAGTCGGGTGAGAAAGGAGGAGCCAGGGATCTTGCTAGTGGGCACAAGGAGGACGAAACAGGTTCAGAGGCCGCCCAAAGATTAAAAGCGTCAGAAGACACCAGATGCCCGAGGGAGACTGGACGGGAGCTGCCACCTGTCGGGAACCAGGGAAGAGATTCGTCAAGGTCTAGAGAATAATCCACGTCATCTTCGTAGGTTGCCATAGAGTTGGTGGAGAGGTCGTTCGGTGAGGAGAATCGTCTGACTGCAAGGGGCGGGAAGTGGGAGTTGAGCACCGCAGGGTAGGGTTTTAGCTAGAAAGGGTAGTTCTTAGTTTGCCGCCCAGGAAGAAAACCGAGAAGAAGAGGGCGCAGCTAGGAAGGGTAGGGACTGGAACTGCGGAGAAAACCACAAAGCTCCATTCGAACCCCCAAAACTAAAGACATCATTCCCCCCCACACACATATATATATATATATATATATTGTATTTATAATATTTTTATTATATATATTAAAAATTGTTACAAAGAGTTACAAAATAATATTATATAAAATATAATGTTACAAAGCACTTATATTTATATATATATATTACAAAATAATATTATATAAAATATAATGTTACAAAGCACTTATATATATATATTGTTGAATTAAATAAAATTATAATTAATTTAAATTTATTTTAAATAATAATAATAAAATTATAATTCAAAGAATTTGATTATTTTTCTACTAAATAAATTTGAAAATAATATAAATTACAGCTTTAGTAAATCTAATATTTATAAAAATTCCCAAATAGTAAATAAGATACTTGTATTTGTGTCATACTCTTTTCTAATCTAGGATAATATGAATTTATGTGTATTAACTTAAGCGAATATAACTTTTTCTCAAAATTCCAAAAGTATAAATAATATACTTTATTTGTATTACCCTAGTGGATGCGAGAACTAAAACACTTAATGTGAAGCTTGTAAAAAACTATTTTTTTTGTTCTTAAAAAAAATGCACTTTATATTATGTAGAAATATAAACTTGATCATTTTACAATAAAACCCTGCATCTATGTGGGAAAAAACCAGAACAAACCTTTTAATCCAGCAACACAAGAGATCCTGACTCTTAACAAATAAAAACTAATAATTGTCATGGATGAAACACAACACAGGCTGTGACCATGATCATCACTGCAGTCGAAACACAACACAGGCTGCAACCATGATCATCACTGCAATCGAAACACAACACAGGCTGTGACCATGATCATCACTGCAATCGAAACACAACACAGGCTGCGACCATGATCATCACTGCAAAATGCGCTCTCCCTACCTTCATAACTATATAAAAAAAACAAAGAAGAAAAACATCCGCTCACACTGATGTCCGAATAAATAAAAATCGCAGACAATAACACCAGGAAAATCTAGTAAAGATCAAGGGATATGTGAGGTCCCTCATGCTCCTCGATGCACTGGTAGAAGGTGGGTTTTCCTAGGTTTCTAGTGAGCGCTTGCTTTGACAGGCAATCCGCCACTTGATTTTCCTCTCTGTATACATGATCAAATGAAATTTTTTGGAAGGCACTGATCAGAGCCATGATTTTGTCCTTCCAGCAATCGAGAGATGACCTGAAGGCATCATTTTCCGCTCAGCCATTCTATAACGATCTTGGAGTCTCCCAAAATATGGATCGACGGTAAGGATAACTGAGATGCCAGAGTAAGTGCCCCCCATGAACCCAACAACTCCGCTCTGGTGTTTGATCCCGGACCGCAGTTTAGGAGCCATTTATAACTGCAATGTTCACTTATTTTGATGACCACTCCCGCTCCATTATTTGAACCTGAAGAGGCTACTGCTCCATCGAACCATCCTACTACACCATCCATACTAGCCTGGGTCTTTCCTAATCTCCGGAGATGCATTTTGGGCGCATGAGTGTGATCTCTCAGGGACATAAGAGTGAGATGAGAGACCTTCAATACCGAAGGTTCTATGTCTTCAAAAAGGGTCTGGTTCCATTCCCTCCAAACATTCCAACAGATCAACGCTAGTAAGGACTGCAAATTAAAGTTTAAATTTTCCACCGCTTGAAACATTCATTTAGATTTGTTCCAGCCCAAGTGCCCGAAAAATTTAAGACGAATTTTACCTTCCTCCAAACATCCTCTGTGAAGATGCAGTCCAAGAATAGGTGCTGAGTAGTTTCGGCATTCGCTTTACAGAAGATACACACCCCTGGTCCACAAAATCCTCTTCGCTGGAGGTTCTCCCAGGAAATAATTTTATTCTCCACTAGAAGCCAGGTGAACAGCTTGATCTTTAGGGGAACGTTCCAATCCCACAATGCCCTTCTCCATCTGCCCAAATGGAAATTTGTTTTCATATTTTCAGAAACCAGGTAAATATTCTTGACATATATCATACCCGTCGACTTGCCCCTGTCCACTTGAGAGAATCCAGATTGTCTTGCAAGAAGACTCCATTGTTGATGAGCACGCACCTGAAGAGATCCCATTCCACTTGTAAAAGACCAGTGAGCTCCAAGTCTGCACTAAAGATCCAGTTTTGTGTGATCCTCCCCACTTGAGATCCCGTCTGAGCCTGAAATAAGTAGAACAATCCTTTCCTATTGATAACAGAAATCAACTCATCTCAGAGAATAGCCACGTCCCCCATTCCCAAAATTCGATCTTTCCCAATCAGTATGGATTTTCTGTCTCCAGGACTCCAAACCATCCAATGTAACAGAAGGTGTAAAGATTTGAGAAGGTAAGTCCATGTCTGAGATCCTCTTTCTTTTGTGATGTCCACCGTGCGAAGCCACCGATGAACTGAAACATATGGAAGGTGTTTTTCCTTTATCACTCAATGCCACAGTCCTTCTTTCATAAGAACTCTCCAAAGGCTATTTGTTGTTAAAGCTCTGCTGAAACCGATCAGGTTTCACAGTCCCCATCACCCAAGATACTTTGGCTCAAAAAATTATATTAATAATAATAATTTTTTGTGTATGTAAAAAAAACAAAACAAAACATAAGTTAACACTAATAACATAAGTTAATACTAATAACAATGGTATGAAGATGAAAAACTCTAAGCTAATTAAATTACCGGAGATGCATAAATGAAACCCATATGTTTATAACATAAATTAATACTAATAAACTAATAATTCAATGGTATTCATATGAAAAACTCTATAACTCACATGAAACATATATCTCTATAATGTAGATTAATACTAATAAACTAAAATTTAAAAGTATTCAAATATAATAAGAAAATCTAAATTGGAACCATTTTTAACTACTTAATTTTTAAAATTTCTTTAATCATATTTACACTAAAAAAGCATATACCTATTGACAATTGTCAGATTTAATCATCTTTTGATCATAAGGAGGGTTTTTATGGACATGATTTAATCTGTTTAAAATATTTTTCTTCCTCACAAGAAATTGAAGGTCAAGATTTTATAGATTATCTTTCTCGCATGTCAAAACATGGTTGTTAATCATTACTGAGATTCATTAGTAAAATTAGCTTGATAATGACGGATCAAATTATTTGTTGCATCATTTGTTGGGTTGATTATTTATTGTGCCATGGATTTTCCTGCTCCTAGTGTCAATTAGGGATTTTTTAAATACACGAGGGATTTTACCAGCCAACACCTTTTGGTGTTCACCAACCACGAGTTAGCGGTTGTGCTAGTTTTAATCATATTTTAATCAAAGCTTAAGATGAAAATAGGATATTCCGCACCTTGACTTTCTCAACTCTAAGTATGTGGCGAATGATACGAGGCTGGTGAAGTCAATCCTAATCTTCTTCCATGATAAGTCCATTGACAAAGAGAGGATACATGTCACTCTTGAGAAACGAGGGCCTTCCCCGGTTGAAGGACCCAGATGAGCTTATCTCATTTATCAACTCTGGCTCTTGTGTATACAACACTGCCTCCATTCCCACAAACGTTTTCCCTGCAAGAAGACAACATATTACATGCTTGTCTGTAATTTTGAATGAGCACAAACTGAACATAATCTATAGTTGTATGAGTGAGTATGAATGAATAAATAACATACCATATTTTTTTTCCATTCGACAAAGTATGGGAAGAAACGAGGCTCCAAGTTTTTGTTGATAGGGGAATTCATCTTAGGAGCCCTATGATATGAGTGATTTTCTTCATTTCGAGGAGATTTCCTAAAATAAACTTAGGATTTGGTCGCGATATTTGCAATATACCAAATCTAGATCTGCAAATATACTCAGAGAATAACAATAATAAACACCAAAACCATTCACCATAACAATGAACACAAGAAATAGAGAAAACCCTTGAGGTAGGGTAACACGATATATTAATCCTTCATGAAGGATAAAACTCCTCAAGCAATACTTTATTGTACATCAAAAATATTCTTCACCATGTCAAATACAATGCTTACATATTATTTTATAGCATTCTCTATCTCCTAGGAGCATTCTAGAGAGGGCATCATTTATTATATCTAACTACCCATTATTATATGTAACTACCATAATGGGCCTTATTTAATACCATGGTGGACCTAGTCCACCTTACATTGAATGGTCTCCACTAATAATACATTGCCCCATTCCCATGGGGTACTTCCCATATTATCTCCCTAGGTACATTACATTCCACCCCCCTTAAGCATGTTTTTTCCCGAAACATGAGAAGAGACCATACGATATGACCGGTTGAGAATTGTAGCCAACTGGTACCAAGTATGACCATCCATTCAACCTAATGGAACAAACATGACGTCCAACTGCTATCATGCCACCCTGATGTGGCTTCACCTCCAACTGATGTTGCCATTGATCTGTAGCTCAAGTTGATGACGTCATGTAGGCCTCCATGTACCTCTTGATTGGTTGTCTTTTTGGTCCCCTACTAGTGCATAAGTGTGTTGATGTGCTTCTCCTTTCCTTGATAATTGTTGTTTCTCTATATGATGTGGATGGCGATATACAACAACTGTAGGAATAGGTTCATTTTTCTTCAAATTGGCAACTGCTTGTGTCTTTGAGTCAATGAACTACTTAACTTTTTTAGTGTTTTCTTCCCATGGATTTGCTTCATAAGATTTGGTAGACTCGGCCTTTGACTCCCCTGCGGACTCTTCAAGAACCTTTGAGCTTGTTGTCATGGGCCCTTCGGTCTTACTAAGAGACACATCCAACAATGTAATTTTCTTTTTCTAGTACCACAACTTCAAAAACTTATTTTTCACATTCAAATTAAGTATACCAACTGAATCCATCCAAGGATATCCCAAAACAATATCCATGTCACCCAGAGCTATAACATAAAATTATGAATGCAACACATATTTATCCATACTTAGCTTCAAATCTTTAAAAATTTGAATATTTTTACCTGCAACCTGTGTGCTTTGAATATTATTCTTTGTAGGAACTTGCAATCTATTAACCAACTGAACATTGATAAAATTGTGTTGGAAACTAGGATTAATAGAAACAATGACATTTGCTTTATGAAGACAACCCTGAACTTGTAATATAGAAGTTTCACATGAAATTAAACCCTTAGTGCATTATTGATCCTTACTCTTGGCACAAGACCACTTGTCTAAAAATAGTTTTTCATATTCTTTATTAGAAAGTGCACCAATATCTTCACAGTTAAGTTCATTACCTCATGCCCTAGCATTATCCCTTAAACTTAACCATAGCTCAAGTCGCCATAGGGATCCACATGATGACTTTATATATTTGATATATTCTTCAATACTAGGACACTCATCATTGCCATTGAAAGTGACGTTGTTATCCATAACCTCCAAAATAGAACTAGGGTGTAGAAATAACTTACTGCAGAAAATCGCGGCTTTTTCCGGAAAAACCCTGAAAAAAATGTCGAATTTAAAATGCTCATAACTTGACTTCTCAGACTCAGTTGATTTTTTTTTGAATTTGGGTATTTTTTTGAGAAGAATCCAAATATCCAGTTACTTTCTGAAAAATCTAAGCAAAAAGTCTCATATCTGAGCCTGAAGTGCGTCGCCTTCTTTTTTTGGAAAAACAATTATGCAAAAATAACAAAAAATGCTTCTCTTCTTGCCCAAGGAAAGAGCTTTGATACCAAATGCAATACATCAAATCTAGATCTGCAAGTGCATCTCCCTCTTTTTTTTGGAAAAAAAAATTATGCAAAAATAACCAAAAATGCTTCTCTTATTGCCCAAGGAAAGAGCTTTGATACCAAATGAAATATATCAAATCTAGATCTGAGAATAAAAATAATAAACACCAAAATCATTCACCATAACAATGAACACAAGAAATAGTGAAAACCCTTGAGGTAGGGTAACATCATATATTAACATATATTAATCCTTCATGAAGGATAAAAATCCTCTAGCAATACTTGCTTGTACATCAACAATATTCTTCACCATGTCAAATACAATGCTTACATATTCATTTATAGCATTCTCTATCTCCTGAGAACATTCTAGAGAGGGAATCATTTATTATATCTAACTACCCATTATTATATGTAACTACCATAATGGGCCTTATTTAATACCATGGTGGACCTAGTCCACCTTACATTGAATGACCTCCACTAATAATACATTACCCCATTCTCATGGGGTACCTCCCATATTACCTCCCTAGGTACATTACAATATTCCCTCATAGTACATCATCATCTGCATTTCAGTCTAAGTTTGACTTAGGCAACAATATATCTTATAAATAAGAACCAAGAAGATTGGTACCAATATGGCCATTGAAACTGCAAAAAACATATTATTATCACGACTGCAAATACCCAACACCAACTTCATTTTTTCACTCAAAGAATTACCATACATCCATCCATTCTTGGGATCCTTGTATAAAGAGATTAGAGACCCTAATCCACCCCCTATGAAGCACATGCCACATGATGTAAGCATTAATAGCAATATCTAATCCACACTAAACATCTCAAAGCACAACTCCAAATCCTTCGATACAATGGTGTCCTGTCAGTGCATTAAAAGCATGATGAAAACATAGGCTAAGAGCAGGATGGAAACACAAGACACATGACGTAAGCATTAATAACAATATCTAATTGAAAATCTCAAAGCAACTCCAGATCCGTCGATATGTCAGAGCATTAAGAGAAGAACATAAACACAATACGTAAACATGTGGCATCATAAATTTTAAATTTTTTATTTTCAACTAGCACCACCCAAAATAATATGAGAAATGGTCACTTCAAAGTCGCACCACACTATTGACAAATCAAATTCAAGATAATTGATTTTTTTTTATATATTTATATATTTTATTTTTTTAGTGTATAATTTTAAACATTATAAAAAATAAAAAAATTAATGAATTAATAGAAAGTCAAAATATTTGTTTGACCATAAACGATTACAATATAACCTACCTATGTGCAGGTAGAATAAACCCATTTAACATACTCGCTTGTTTATTTGAAAGCTACGGTGGAAACTTCATCTCAAAATCAAAATAACAAACTTTAAGTATACCAATTTTGCTACAGGACGACAATCACATAAGTGGGTGCGGGCTTGAGATCACAAAAAAAGTGTGGGTTCATTGCACGCGAGATTTTGTTTTTCACTATTGATAATTGAACAAGTTAATGGGTCGCGTACTAATTATTGGGACATGTGACAGGACAAAGTTGTTACATAGGAGTGATTTGGAGGGAGGTGGAGAACGGTAAGCTAGGGGTACACCATGGGGGGCGAGCAATAACCAACCATCAACTTGTTGTGCAACATTTAATGTTGCGGCATGTGGTATATACATTGTTGGGTATATACATGGTGGTTCTTTCCCACCATGAGGTGGGTGAACAACAGAATTTTGAAAATCCACTTGGCACTTTTTGGGTCAAGATTATTATAAGATATTATGTGTATTTTCCTCTGCATCATAAATGGAAATTTTGATCTTGATGTAGACCCCCTCTCTCTCCTCAGGTCAGCTCGACTTCCCGGTCTAGGATCATCAATAACTGGAGTTAGATTGACTCTTAGGGCCCCTGCTGGGCCCCCAAACAAGTTTACACAGGCTCCTTTTCACCTAAGGTGCAGGTTCCATCAAAACCCACGGGCTCCTGTTAAGCCCTTGCTCCGTATTTGGAAATTCGAATAAAAACATGCGCTAGCTCTTTGGGCTAGGCCCTTTCCTTCATGTGACCTCAGACTGTGATCAGGCGCCTATCCAAAGGGCACTTTTGAATTTTGGGCTTTGGCCATTTCAACTGCAGCCATCGTCAATTACTCTGAATCCCGAACCACGAACATAACTGGCATGTGAATCAACGGTTCTTGCATGTCCAACAACCAACGACTGCGATCCGCTTCGAACTTCGGCCTTTGGGAGTCCTTACTCCTCCTACATCTGTTCCTCCCGAACAACGGACCAACAAAACGCTGATCAAACACCACATGTCCTTCTGGATCAATGGCTCCAGATTTCTTCCTGCAGCTCAATCCAAGGGATGTTGTTGCTCCTCCTCCCGAGCTTTGGCTTTCTCCCGAATTTGGGAAAATTTATAAGTGTCAAAGGCTTTGGCCTTTGAGATTTCTCCTGTGAGCCCGCCTGCTGGGTCTCGACTTGTGCTCTCCCTCCTGAGATTTTTCCAATGTAACTTGACCTTGGCTCTGACGCACACTTGCGCTCTACATGAAAACTTGCACTGTCTTTCTCGAGCCTTGCAGTTGCCTGACTTTTCAAGGGACTCGACCCTTCTGCTTCCTTAGAAGATTTTTGCTGCCCTCCTAGCATGCTCTTCGCTCGTCCTCCTGAGCGTTTCGAGCTTGAAACAAGTTCTCCTACGCATGCCTTGCACTTTTCCTTCTGAACTTTTGTGTGACTTGGACCTCGAAGTGTCTCGGCCTTCTACTCCTCTCTGCTGAGATTTTTGTGCGCAAAGGCAGTATTCCTCCTGAGATTTAGCTTTCTCGAATCTAAATAGGTTCAGGCCTCCTGCCTGTCTAGGAAATTTTTTGGTGCCCTCCTGGCACTCCTCGCTCATCCTCTTGAGCTTATGAACTTGGAATAAGTTCACCCCTGCGCTCACCCTACGCTCTTCTTCTTGAGCTTTGTAAAGCGAAACTGCCTTTATCTCGGGCGCACTCCTTGCACTTGACCGAGCCTTCCAATGACTATCTTTCAACACTTCGTCTGAGTGTTGTCCTGGTGCACTCCTCGCACAGGTCTTCCTCCAGAGTGTTTAGCAACTCTGGTTCCTTCAACTGCTCGGACCTCAGAAGGTCTCTGTCCTTTTGTTCCTCTAAGGAATATTTGTGCCCTCTCGACAACTTCTGTTCAAGCACTCCTTGTTGAGTTTTCAGAGTGTTCAGTAACTCTATGAGTGTCTTCTCCTTGACACTCCTTTTTCAAAACTCAAGACAAAGTTCAATTGTGCACCCTTGCACCTGCTCAATGCCTACCTTGAAGAGCTCTACAAAATCTTCAGTAATTTTGGCTATGCTTTCTCTTGCACAAACTTTCCCCTCCAAGGAGTTCAGTAACCTTGAGGCTCCTCTTTGAGTCTGTAAGCTACTCTGGTGTGCCCTCCTGGCACGTTCTCTCCTAAACTTGACACAAAATTTAGGTACGCACTCCTTGCGTTGGCTCACAGAGTTTCCAGGACTCTGCCATGCACTCCTTGCATTTAGCCTAAAGAACCAAGAAATAATTTGACAAACTCATAGACAGAGAATTATATCTATCCCTATAGATGGAAACCTATCATACACATCTACAACATATATTCATAACACACAGATAACATTAAGATACATTCTGAAAATGAATAAACAACACACAGACAAATGGACATAAACCTCTTATGCAGGAAAAATTGCTTTGTATTAATCTCCGAATGTCTGTACAATGTTTACAAGCTCAGACTGCAACAGAGTCTTTCACCTTCCTCCTCTCTTCTCTTCTTGGCTTACAACGATTTTCTATCTCCACTCTCAACAACCTCTACTGGTGCATACGTTACAAGCTCTATACCAGAGGGGCTCAATGAGTTTTCCCTCCAAGCTACCTTAGTGACATCCTATCATAATTAAAACGCTTATCTACTGAGGCAGATTACAATGAATGCGCATCTAGTCCGAATCAGATCTAGATCATCCTTACAACTAGCCATTAAAGATGACTCTAACTCCTGCCTGTACAAAGGCATCAACTCGACTCTTCTATCCTGACAACATATAATTGCTTTAATTACATTTTAAATTTTAAATTTGAGGGAAAAATGAGAGGGATGGTGCCTCTCCCCTCCTTGAATGCGCTTGGATGTGCTAAATAGATGGCACATGCTGAGGTGGAGCGATGCTCCTACATCAGATCTCCTGCACAAATAGCAAGTGAACCTCATTAATATTATGAAACTGGAATGTAGTATCCGCGACTGGGATGCCTAGGATTTTCCACCAACACCAATCATAGCATCAACTAGGTCAATCGTCCACTCATCTAGTGTCACTCACAAGACCCTTGATATGTGAACTCCAAGGATTCTATGCACACCAGAGCACTTTATGCAGATGGAAACGCCAGTGCTTATCGACGCCCATCTTGGATCTGGAGAACCACAATCTACACAAATTTGATTATCAGGTTGGGCTAGCAAGTATTTTAATCTTTTCATTGATCCTAATTCAATTAATGAAATTCCAGCGTTGAATTAGTGATAACACACTTTGCATTATTTCACTCCATGTACACATAGTCATTAGCGAGCTTTCTACCATGTCATTATTCTATCAAAATTGTTGAGGGTGGATATTTTAATTTTTCCTCCATGTTACTAGTGAATCAATGCCTCTTTGGTCAATTAATTGGATTTTGATTTAAAAAAAAACTAGAAAAGGCCGCAATTACAACTTTCATTTTTTTTTAAATCTTAATTCTTGACAAGTATTTGCAATCGCTGTGTTGGAAGCAATAATGTCATCTTTTTTTGGTGTATCTAAGAAAAATTTATTACGTGTGAATCACCGAGATAGTATTTTGCCTACTATTTCTTTAATATTATGGCAGTTAAGAGAAATTCTCAATTTTGGAATTTTGTCCCCACATAGAATGCAAAATATTAATGACAGGCAAGTCATGGTTCTTTAGCATATCTTTTGGTATTAACCTCACAATTTCCAAATTTTCAAAAATTTGCATCATCGTGCAATGCAATGATAGAATGAAAACTAAGACGTAGGAATTTCTATCACATAAGACGATAAGAAATGTTGAACTTTTAAGATTTTGTGAAAGAAGCAAATGGATTTTTTTTTAGTCCTACATTTTGGACTGTATCAAGGACCAATCCATGTATACTAGATTACTAAGTTTCTTGAAAGATGGCTCCAATTAGTTTTCTTTTTTTGCTATTACATAGTAAGCAGATGCAATTGATCAAGTGATAGATTCTCCAGTTCCAATTAATTAGATGCATAAGTGGAACTAGCTAAAGTAACAACACTTGGTTATGGTTGGTTGTTCTCTTGCCTTTCTACCGTGGGTTATTCTCCTCTCTTCGTTATCAAACTTGTGCTGGGTCAAGTGCCCAATCCTAGTCACTAGTTGCTGGCCAAATTCTATATAGTTTGCATTCAACAAAATGCCAATGTTTATAGCATCTATAATTCTGCAAGTATAAGCAAACAAAGTTAGGAAAGTTGATCGGTTAATCTCATTGTTCTTGATTTGATGTAGTGATGTGTGGACACACAACGAATATGATCTCGACTAAGCAATTAGAATTTTATAATCATAGTTTCTACTTTTGTGTTCATGTGAGGACTATTATTGGTTGATCTCATGTTCGAACCATTAGATTAGACCTCTAACCTCTAATTATCCTCCCAGGAATAGGTGTATTCTCTGTGTTGATCAGAACTTCCTTTGTATATGTGTGTTCGATCATGAGTAGTTTACAACCTCTGCTCACTTCTAGTGGTAGTTGGGGAATAAAGACTACTCCATTTGATCCAAACCAAACCAACTTGCAAATATTGAAGCTGAGACCTCCTGTTTGCTCAAGAACTTGACTCGATTAGACTGTTTGCTTGCTCGGGAAAGTATGTGTAGTTGGCTTGAGTTTCCATTAGCTAGATGTAGTGGTCTAATCATAAAGATTAATAATAATAAGTTGAAGGTTAGGTCTTGAGCAGAGACCACCAGAAACAATGCTCAATCAAGTGCTTGATGTGCTCAATGTGCTTGCTCATTCAAGTAACTGCTCAAGCATGTGTGGTGTTAATAGTTGGATCTTGAGTGAGCACTCAAGAGATCAATGATATCACCTGGACTTAGCACTGAGATGATCTAAGATACATAAAGGTCAAGCCGAGAGAGGTTGATCTAGGTTGATCAAGAGAGATCATGAAAATGTGTTCTTGCTCTCAAGAGATTGCTTGAGATCTTAGGACTACTCCTGTGATATCTCTTAGAATTTTGATTCAAACCTAGAACACACATACACTGAGGCAGTCTTGAACCCTCATATATTAATGCCATGCATTTCAAATTACATTTGTGGCAGGGACATTGCTACTACAATATCACTTGTTATAAATTGAAGTCATGTTGGCAGGGCTAATGTTCAATAAATTGCCCCAAAGGGAACTTGATTTGACAATACATTATATATTGCCAAAAAAGTTAACAAGTAGGCCCATGAAGGGTAGGACATCATCTGCACTTGAATTTCCTACTTCTTATCCTTTTAGCTCATGGTCTTGGTTGAATGGTCCTTTGGGTGCATGATTACTTTGGTAGCTCCCAAAATTACCTTGGGACATTCAAGCTTCTTCTTGTGAGGCCATACTTGTAGAGAATCTTGAGATGAAGAGAGATTCAATTACCTCCCTAGGTAATTTTAGAAAGTTAGATAGATGAAAAACAAGTGAAACTATAGAATCCACCTTCAAATCTAACTCTATGAATTGTTGCGTTGGATTCACATTAAATCCCTCATCTCTTGCTCCAACTCTCAAAGTATCCTCAACTAAACAATAATTTTAATAGCAAAACAATCTTGTTCATGGAGTTCCACCATCGACAACTCACACACAACACATCAATTGCCTCTGTGGTGCACCATTATTTTAAGGAGAAGTAGGATAATCCAAATTTGGGTTCTTCCAAAAACCACAACAACCACGATGGCTTGAGACCTGTCCCAAATCCCTCCCAATCACTGAGAAGAAGTTCCAAGGCAATCACTCGAACACCCATTGCTATGACAACTAGGAGTTGGAAGGTGGGGCATCACTTCAAACTTATGCAATACTACTTAGAGAAGAGAACCACATGCAATACAAGAATGAAACATTGAACCCTTAATAACTTCAAATCTTGGTGTTGAGTAGCATTTTAAGATGGGGGAGAGTAAATGCCTTAACTTCCTCCCTTGCCGACTCGAAGTGACTAGACATCTAGACCACAAATTCATAATGATAAATTAATTGAATAAGAGGTTACAGGAGGGGATTGAGAATATAGCCCCTCCTTTTAATATTAAATTTCCTTCTATCATTCCTGCACCAATGTTAGCTAGTCAATCAACATCTTGATTATGATCTAGAAGTACTTGATAGAACTCAAGTGATTCAAAATCCTTCACTTCTAATAGGGTTCTATGAACCAAATGAAAAAGACAAGGATTCTAAAAAGACAAGGGTTCTGCAGGATTGAGTGGTGAAGTAGGAACCTTATTATTATCGAATTATTACTTTACTTCCCCTTTTGCCTTTAATTGTCGCACTCCTTGATAAACTATTAAAGCCTTGACCTCATAGTTAGTAGAAGTTTCTAGTCTTTACACAAAATCTAGTTCTACTTTTCCTTCATGATCGTAAATAATCCCCTACAGGCTACACTTACCACCCCTTACAATCTAAATATTTTTAAGACAATAATAATATTTTTTTGATATTTGATTTCTTTGCTCTCTAATGACAATAAACAATCGCTAGAGACTAGATTACTTTACAACTCTTTTACTGGTCATATACAATTTCTTAATAATGTAATGATCCACAATTTTTTATTTTATGGAATCCAACTTTTTCTCATTTTGATTTATAAATATTACACAACAGTGCCCCACGGTCCCCTCTTTATGCAGTTAAAGAAACACTTTGTACGACTGTGGGTCACATGGAACGTGGTATGTTTATCGATGTTAGATGGCTGTAACAACTTTGAGCGCCTTTTACATGGGACCATGATCTGAAGGTCTTGAGACAGCGGTTTGATCTATCGAGCTCCTTAAAACCCTAGGAGGTATGTCTTCATGAGTCATTTTGTTATGCTGATGGCAGGTTGGCCAGTCCTCGGGTTTGTGCAATATGCTGTGGTGGTTTTCCTGTGGAAGTATTGCATGATTTTCTTATGGTTTTAATCGCGACCTGTGGAATCATTGGAAGCTTTTCTTATGGTTTTAATGGCGCCCTACTTTCCTCTATTTGGTCATGGAATCGTCAATAGTGTCCTAATTATCGGCAGGACGCTTTGGTAGCGTGCTTGCTATAAATATGGACACAGAATAAGAGCCTTTCGTGAGGCCGTGGAGACATCAAGGTGGGTGCCTGTTGTAAATTTTGTACCCATAAATAATCTCCATACAAACATAAGATTTATATAACGATCCCCTGTTTCTTGTCCATTTTTCTTCCTGTTGATTTTCTTGGTTGTCTTAATTGCTTATGTTTGTGCACAGGTTTTTAGTTTTCAGGGCTTGCGTGGTTTTTCTTTTCTTTTCATTTTTGAAACTTTTTAAAAATGTAGTAGAGTGTTTGGGTATCAATGTCCTAATCTTGGCAGGATGCATTGGGAGCATGCTTGCGGTAAATATGGACAGATAATAAGAGTCCTTACTCTCTCCAGAGGGGGCCGTGGTGACTTTTAGGTGGTACATATTTAGCTATCTCGTGCCCATAAACGATCTCCACACATTTTCATACTCTGTAATGTGAGATTAATGTAGACATAATAGCTCATTTGGTGGTCGCTGGATAAGGTATAAGACCGGTTTTGAGGGTTTTTATTTTTGTTTCTACTCTGTGGTTGTTTTCATAATTTGAATTTGTCTTATTGTTTATAATTTAAGGTTTTGTAGTCTGAAAATGTTATTAAGGTACTGTTAAAATGAGTTCAATTACCCCAAAATTAAGGTACTGTTAAAATGAGTTCAAATACCCCAAAATTGTAACAATGTAATGATCATCCTTTTGGATTGGCCATGAAAATCAACACTACCAACCAATCCACTTAGACCAGTAAAATAGGCCAAAGAATGTGCAGAAACAAAAGAGTCACAAGCCAATGCGAACAGAACAGCCTTAAGACAACTGAAAACAGGGAAAGCTGGGAATCAATGGGATTAAGGCAGTCTAAGACAATTGAAAAGAGGGAAAGCTTGGAATCACACAATGTAAAAATGCACTGGCAGATTATGTTAACATAAACCGCAAGGGGGTCGTTTCAGAGAGAGAACAAGTTCTGAAACCGAAACTACCCTACAAACCCATTTTTGGCATCTATTTCCCTTTCCTGTATGGATGGGAAACATGTTTCTTAAGAAACAGCCAGTGATTTGGCTGGTCATTAGCATTTTTGGCATCTATTTCCCTTTCCTGGATGGATGGGAAACATGTTTCTTAAGAAACAGTCAGTGATTTGGCTGGTCATTGGCATACTATGGGGCCGTGGTGACTTTTAGGTGGGTATAAGTTTACCAATCTTGTGCCCATAAAGGATCTCCACAGTTTTATTATAATGTATACTGCAAAGTTAACGGATCATTAAATAATAGAATAGTAACTCCATTTAAAAAAATGTATCCTTAAATGACAGAATAGTCACTCCATTTTTAAAAAATGGAGTAGGGTTTTTGGGTATCGATGTCCTAATTCTTGGCAGGGTGCATTGGGAGCATCTTGCTGTCTCTCGCCAGAGGAGGTCCGTGGTGATTCATAAGTTGGCACATGTTTAGCCATCTGGTACCGATAAAAGAAATCCACACGTTTTTCAAACTCTAATGCAAAATTAATAATATCTGAAACAACTGATATTTGTGGTGTACATAAAGGATCTTCACACATTTTTCATATTCTACTTTATTTATTTTTCATATTCTGTAATACAAAATTAATAATATCTGAAACGATTGATATTTGTTTTTCTGATTCCTACTAAAGAAACTGTCAATTGGCAATATAGAATCATCTGTTGGCCATTGTATCTTACATATTCTATTCTATTTATTTTTCATATTCTGTAATACAAAATTAATAATATCTGAAACAATTGATATTTGTTTTTCTGATTCCTAAAAAGAAACTGTCAATTGGCAATATAGAATCATCTGTTGGCCATTGTATCTTACATTCGCATAGATCAACAGAATCCTGAATGTATTAATTCATATTATATTTCATATGAATCCCGATTGTATTAATTCATCTTAATTTTTCAAAATGCTTACTGTCTTCAGAGACACTATAGAGAGAGCTACCACACGAGCTCAATCTAATTGTATGATAGGCACATCAAGTTCAATTCTGTATTTGTAAGATCCTTGTAAGACTGAGGCAGTCCACTTATGAAGCGTTGTATTTTTTTTTCTCATCCCTGATATATTTAACATACTTTAGTAGTTCCAAGAAGTTATTTGCATACTCATCCATAGTCATTTGTCCCAGTAATTATTTATGGAATTCTTTGATTTTGCCATACTTATATGAAAGATATTTCTGCTGAAATAGATTCTCTTCCATTTAGATTAAAGATGGATACTTCGGCCTTCATATTTCCTGAGTATTTATGTACTTGAAAATAGTATTTCTGTAACCCAAGAAGTCAAGTGTGTGCTTCTTGACCAGATTTCATCCGAAGTCAAGTGTGAGCTTCTTGACCAGATTTCACCTCACCATTAAAGGTAGGTGGTTTTACTTACCTGAATTCTCCTTGCAAATAATCTCTGGAATGTCTCTTCCTCCTTTGCATATGAGAAAGAAGACTTGAACTGCTACCATTTGAACCTTCAGAGACAGTGGTCTCCTGGTTAGAGGATTCAGATGGTGTATATACATCCCACCACTGGAGATTTGATCTTTAGTACTTTGAGACCTTTTATTTGAGTGACTCTTATAAATTACTTGAAAATTGTATTTGATACATTTGGCTTTGAATTTTTGTTAAATTCTGCAATGGGGAATTATTTAATTGATTTTGTTTTTCTTCAGATTTTATTATCTTTTCATTATCTGCACTACAACTCTGAAGTTTTGCTCTCAAACTTATCATGGTTTATGCCATGTCTGTAGGGGTTTCAAAAGTTCTCCTTCCATTGTACTCATGGTTTATGCCATGTCTGGAACGGTTTCAAAAGTTCCCCTTCCATTATACTCAATCTCCATTTCATTTCCTTGCAGGTTCTGGTTAATGGTATTTGCTTCAGACCCTTGAAAATTTTGTACATCTTCCATGGCAACAATTGCTCAATTCCACAAGACCAACTTTTTGCAATTCTGATTGGACAGTAGTCACTATGGAAAAAGATAATTTGTTAGTTAGAAAATGATGCTAAATATATCTTTCTGACATCCCAGAACTGTACTTGTCAAGGTTTTCATGTTATTATATATGTTTTGAGCTCAACTGTAATGTACCTCTTGCACTTATTCACCATACAGAGAGAAGAATGGTGTAATGTTGATTAAAAAGTGACAACATTTTATGAGATTTTATTCTCATGATATAAGTTGGAAACTTGTGTAAAACACCGTGCTTAAAAGTGAGAGTTTGAAGTTGAACTCATTTATAATCTCTATGCCTGTTAATTTATGTGACTTGCATAATTGTCAAAAACAAGATATGAAAAATGATATGCATATGCAAGTAACATATGCCTGGCATGTTCGGAATTATAACTGGTCATAACTCAATCAAGTAATAAGCGTGTGTATTCAATGTATATATTAGTCAAATTATGTAGAAGCTCATTTTAGCAACAATACTTGGATGCAAGCACTCAATATGTACATAATCAATAAATTAAGCATGCATACTCATATTAATTGACAAAATCCTGTGGATGGAAGCACCGAATATGACCCCCCCCGCCCCAAAAAAAAATAGTCTTTATGTTGAGACATAATGACTTTCTTTGCTAAGGAAAAATTTCAGATCTCTGGAACAATGACTAATCTAAACCATATCCACATAATGTACTTATCCAAGCATGCTCTAGACTGTCAGTTAAAACACAATAACTTCAATAGTCTGTAAACATACTTACGTCTAAAATCCTGTGAATTGTATTATACAGTCTATAACAACAAAACAAAATTAAATCAGAACAGAATGATTAATGCCCCCTAAAAGTAATAGTATTATTTACTGGAATAGATTGCATGAAAGTTCATTACAAAATACTTTTAGATGTTGAAATCCACACGAGGATAGAAAATGCCACCTCGAGAGCGAGATTCAATGCTAAGCCCTTCGAGGATAGAGATAGTTTCAGTCTTGATGTGGACTCAAAATTCAAATTTGTTTACCACTTGATAAATTCAATTATTGAAATGTTACCTCTTGGCAGCATGCATTATGCCATTGGTCTTATCAGTGGAACTTTCCAACACACTATTTGTATCAACTTAGTCAGCTATGTTGAGAACAAAACTTATGGTTACTATTATCATAACTGGACTCGTCACTGAACCAGTCAATCCCAAAAATGTGAACTAGAAAAAATTGGAAAAAAAACAAGTCACCAAAAAAATATATAAAATATTCAATTTTTGATAAAAATCATATACATTCATGTGTATTCATACGAATCCAAACCATTATACCAATTAACAAGGGTATATATAACCAAAGTGCAATCCATCTATGAACCAAATACATCAACAAAGAGTCTCTAAATGGCCTCCGGAGTTCAAAAACTATCTTGCTACAACAAATAACCACATATCATCAAAATCATGGCTTAGATTAGGATCCTTGTCAATAGTCTCATCCTCTAAGCATTGAAATAAGATAGATAAAGCTTAACATGCCTAATAAGTGATTTTACTTGATTGAATGATACATTTTTACTAAGGTCATGACAGAAGAGTTCAACAATCAATGCCACCAACATGAGGTACATAGAGGGCTTGGTGCTCTTGATTTAATGCTAGTTCCTTTCAATCTTGAAATTTTGAACATTATTAAGTAATTTTGAATGTGACCTAAAATTCTACTTTCTCCATATGAAGTTCAATGAGGTTGGAACCACTTTCAAACATCTTAAAACAATTAATGATAATGTTAAACATTTAAGTAAAATGTTGAAACTTTTATTTTAAGAATTTAATATTACCATTAATCACTAGGGTGAGTGAAATATGTTGAATTTTCACTATGCTAGGTTAAGCATGAGGTTTATATCATTTATCATTATTTGAACCATAAACAAATGCAGTGACACCATACATAAGTGTTGCAATAACCAAGATCACAAGAAAAATTACCATGCACAAGAACACAAGATGGAGTATGGCTTCGAGAGAGGATGCAGTTAGATGATACTGATAGTGATGATGGTGCTCATGATTTGACCATGAGATAGCTTGTGTGGCTATGATGATGCTATTGGTTGAATGGTTTGTTTGTGCTCAAGACCATTGCCTTTAATGCCTTCCTAGCTAGGAGGGAGTGTTGATATTATGGTAGCTACATGAGACATTAACCTTTACATGTAACCCTGATTAGACTAGAATATTCCAGAAAGCAAGAGAAACCCTAAAACGTTGGATAATAACCCTAGGAGACAAGTTAACTCAAGAGAATATTTATTATTGAGTTATTAGTCTCCATAAGTAGAAGTCGGCCCAATTAGGTCACTTGGAGGACTATAAACAAGAGGGTGCTAGAGCTCATTTGTCACACTTACTTTCACAATTGCATAAGACCAGTGGTGCACAAGTTTGGAGAGAAGCTGCAGCTGCAGCGGCTGCAACTGACATTTCAGTTTTGGCTTGGACTTTCTCTTGGTTAGGGTTTGGACTTTTTGCTTGGTATGCTAGCTCTAGAGAGAGGTACACTACCTTGGTTGGCTATTGGTTCTAGGGTTTGCTTCCAGAATTATTCTCTTTGTCAAGGTTAATGTGCTCGGGGTGGCATTTGTGTCTATGGTTGGGTGACAATATTGAGATATTGTCTATGGTAAAACAAACACCTATTTTTTTAATAGAAGGAGCATGTGGCACAAATGGTTAGAAAAACACCCTTTAAATATAAAATCAAATGAACAAAACTATAAGAAAACTGTAACGCCCCCATTCCGAGCCGGGCAGGCGCTACTTCGCGGAATAACAATCTCATACTTAATTCTATATATAAGACATGCATTTAAGCAAATGAAACACATTTAAACTCAGAGTAACCATAAGAATTACTACTATTATAAATAATCAATGGCTTTAACATTATTTTGTATGCACAGCAAAATACATGATAAATATAAATACACAGACATGCAGAAACGTAATTAAAACATCCTCTGGTACTTATCTTTGAAACGATGGTAATTCCACCAACCAGGTGTAGACCTTCCACGAACCTCCCAGCCTTAGACCACACTGCTCATCAAGCTCAGCAGTGGGTCACCCCCGAGCTGGGACTGAGCTCCACCCCCAAGGCAAAGAATCCTAGGCTAGGCTGAGGTTACAGGGAAAACAACACATAATGGCTGGAAGGATTCTTCCCAGGATGCCATCTTACACCCACTACTCCAGGACTTTCATTCCCCACATGCTTGTTCCGCCCGTGAGTATACACCTTCACAAGCACAGTCCATTGGTGCTACACCTCCCTCTCTGGGTCTCGACAACATGCCGGATCAGGAAGTCTTAGAGCCTTAAGCTGGTGCTGGACACTCTTTGGAAGAAACCACTTCCCAACAAACTCTCTCACCTGGAGAGTTGTTCACAGGCCTGACAACCTGCTTCTTCCAACAACAATTACCTCTCTCACCTGGACAGAGATTACACACAGGCTAATCACAAACTCACACTGGCCAGTAAGCCATGCGCAGTCCAGCACTGCGTGGCCACAACAAACAATCGGGAAAATGGACACGGGCTTCCCAAACAGGCTCCAGGTATCATTACGAGTTCACAGTGGTGCCGTTTGGACTGTCAAACGCACCTGCTGTTTTTATGTGCTTGATGAATGGTGTATTCAGGGACTATTTAGACAAGTTTATCATAGTCTTTCTGGATGACATCTAGGTGTATTCCAAATCAGAGGAAGAGAATTAACAACACCTGAGACTGGTGCTGCAAGTGTTGAGAGGACACCAACTGTATGCCAAATTGAGCAAATGCTCATTTTACCAAAGGCAGATCCATTACTTGGGGCACATTATTTCAGAAGAAGGGATCGTTGTGGATCTTGAGAAGGTTGAGGCCATCTGAGAATGGTCAGCGCCAAGGAATGTGGCAGAAGTCAGATCCTTTATGGGTCTGGCGGGCTACTACAGAAGGTTTATAACAGGGTTCTCAAAGATAGCTCACCCTATCACTTCTTTGCAAAGGAAGGAGAAAAAGTTTTAGTGGACTGAAGAGTGTGAGAAAACTTTCCAACGATTGAAGTAGCTGTTAACCAACGCTCTAATATTGAGGATTGCAGACACAAATGTGGATTTCATGGTATGCATTGATGCATGCAAAGAAGGACTGGGAGGGGTCCTCAGTCAGAACGGATTCGTAATCTGTTATGAGTCCAGAAAATTAAAAGAGCACGAAAATAACTATGTAACCCATGATTTGGAGTTGGCAGCAATTGTTCACGCTCTGAGGAAATGGAGACATTATCTCATGGGAAGGAGGTTTGAACTCAGAACAGACCATAACGGTTTGAAATATTTGTTTGATCAACCAACTTTAAACGCTAGACAAAGTAGGTGGCTGGAATTTCTGTGTGAATACGACTTTGATATCAAGCATATCAAAGGAAAGGAAAAAAAGGTGGTTGATGCACTTAACAAAAAGGTGTGCATGAATTACATGCTACAACCATTAACATGTACACGACTGATATGAAAGATAGAATTTTGGAAGCTGCAAATGAAGATTTGCAGTATAGAGACTTGGTAGCAAAGCTACAGCAGAGTGAGAGACCACAGAAAGAGGAAAATTACACCTTGGAAGCTGAGGGAATACTTCTGTACAAAAACAAAGTGTATATACCCAATGTCTAGGGTTTGAAACTTGCAATTCTAAAAGAAATGCATAACGTGACTTATGCTGGACACCCTGGATATCAGAAGACTGTGGCAGCAGTCAAAAGCCATTACTTTTGGCCGGGTATGAAGAGAGACATCGCTGAATACATCGCCAGATGTATGGATCGCTAGAAAGTTAACGCTGAGCATAGGCACCCAGCAGGGTTGCTGCAACCTTTGCCCATTCCTGAATGAAAGTGGGAAGTGGTGACCATGGATTTTATTACAGGATTGCCCAGAACGAGCAAGAAACACGATTCGATCATGGTTGTGGTAGACAAGCTTACAAAAGCTGTCCATTTTATTCCACTGAAAACCACTCACAAGGCAGCAGATGTTGTTGATATCTTCTTAAAAGAAGTGACACGCTTGCACGAAATTCCTAAAATGATTGTGTCTGATAGGGACCCGAAATTCACCTCGAATTTCTGGAAAGGACTGTTCAAAGGATTCAGAACGAATCTGAATTTTAGTACAGCGTATCATCCCGAGTCTGATGGACAGACAAAGAGGGTGAACATAGTAATAGAGGACATGTTGAGAACGTACATGATGGACAAACCATCAAGATGGGAAGACTACCTGCATTTGGTAGAATTCACCTACAATAATGGGTATCATGCACCATTGAAGATGAGCCCATTTGAAGCACTATATGGAAGAAAGTGCAACACTCCAGTGAGCTGGGATAATCCAGCTGACAGAGCAGTAGTTGGGCCAGAGTTGCTCAAGGAGATGGAGGACCAAATGATAAAAATTAAACAGAATTTGAAAGCTGCCCAGGATAGGCAGAAAAGTTATGCTGATAAGAACAGAATCCACCGAGAATTCAAAGTGGGTGATCATGTTTTCCTGAAAGTGAAAACTAACAGGAGTTCCCTGAAACTGGGAAGTTGCGCCAAGTTTGCAGCCAGATTTTGTGGGCCATTTGAAATCTTGGAAAGGATTGGGTCAGTTGCATATAAGCTTGCATTACCTGCATCTATGGCTGTACATAATGTGTTTCATGTTTCATTGCTTAAGAAATATATACCTAATGCTAATCATGTTATCGATTGGAATGTGATTCATGTGGAACCAGAAGGTGTCCTGCAAGTGCATCCTGTGTGCATATTAGACAGGAAAAACAAACAGCTCCGGAATCGAGCTATAGGGCTTGTAAAGGTCTAGTGGACTTGGTACGGTCCTGAGGACGCAACATGAGAGTATGAAGATGTTATGCGGGCAGAGTACCCGCATCTTTTTGAAAATTTTGAAAATCTTGCAGAAGCTGTGTAAAGTTGCACTGAGGACAGTGTAAAAATAAGGGGAGGGGGATTGTAATGTCCCCAAGGCCGAGCCCTGTTGTAAATCATGTTTATGAAATGAATTGTAATTATGTTTTTATAGGCTGGTGAACCAAGTTAATATAAGCTGGTGGGCTTATGTGATTATTAGGCTAGAGAGCCTAAGTGTCGAAGGCCAAGACCCTGATTTTGTACATGTATCTATGCACATTATTAATAAAAATATAAACACCGCCGCATGCTGACCGACCACGATGAATGAGTGATGGGGGACTAAGCTTCCACAGAGTGGGCAAGAAATTAGGGGCTGGAAGGTGGGAAGAGGGGCTAAGTGTTGAGCCTAGGGGCTAAACCTAAGAGCTTAAGTCCTTGGGAATAATATTTTAATATTATTCCAAAAAGACCATGTGAAATATATGTTTTATCCTAAGTTCTTTTTGGAAGGACAAACAACTTCCAAATGGAAAGAACGCATGCAGTTTCGTGGGTGACAAGTGTCAACCCAAGCACATGCAGATAAAACTGCTGAGTTGAGCCGTGATGGGGGTTCCTCCTCCATTCCACCGTCGATCGTCTGAACGTGAGTCCCGTTTGACCTTTGCAAGAATACCCTGGTGCATCCCTGAAAGCCGAAAAGCCTGCGTTGATTTCTGAGATAGCCGGTACATTCCTTGCCTAAACAGTTTGAGCCTGTGTGTGGGATCTCTGTACACCTTGTGCAATCCCGAAACGAAAACTGTGAGTCTATTTTGTGATTGCTGAGCCTGTTTGGGAAGCCCGTGTCCATTTTCCCAGTTGGTTGTTGTGGCCACGCAGTGCTGGACTGCGCGTGGCTTACTGGCCAGTGTGAGTTCGTGCTTAGCCTGTGTGTAATCTCTCTCCAGGTGAGGGAGGTGATTGTTGTTGGAAGAGGCAGGTTGTCAGGCCTGTGAACAACTCTCTCCAGGTGAGAGAGTTTGCTGGGAAGTGGTTTCTTCCAGAGAGTGTCCAACACCAGCTTTGGGCTCTGAGACTTCTTGATCCGGCCTGTTGCTGAGACCCAGAGAGGGAGGTATAGCACTGATGGACTGTGCTTGTGAAGGTGTATACTCCCGGGCGGAACATGCATGTGGGGAATGAGAGTCCGAGAGTAGTGGGTGTAAGATGGCACCCTTGGAAGAATCCTTCCAGTCATTCTGTGTTGTTTCCCTGTAACCTCAGCCTAGCCTAGGATTCCTTACCTTGGGGTGGAGCTTAGTCCCAGCTCGGGGGTGACCCACTGCTGAGCTTGATGAGCAGCGTGGTCTAAGGCTGGGAGGTTCGTGGAAGGCCTGCACCTGGTTGGTGGAATTACCACCGTTTCAAAGATAAGTACCAGATGATGTTTTAATTACGTTTCTACATGTCTGTGTATTTATATTTATCATGTATTTTGCTGTGCATACAAATTAATGTTAAAGCCATTGATTATTTATAGTAGCAATAATTCTTATATTTACTCTGAGTTTAAATGTGTTTCATTTACTTAAATGCACGTCTTATATATAGAATTAAGTATGAGATTGTTATTCCGCGAATTAGCGCCTGCTCGACCCAGAATGGGAGCATTACAATATGAAAGAGTGTTACAAAATGGTATCAAGGAGCATGTGGCACAAATGGTTAGAAAAACACCCTTTAAATATAAAATCAAATGAGAAAAACTATAAGATTTCCCATCGATTATTTTCTCATTTGAGGTTTTTGGAACTATCATACTTTGTTGTAGCATTCTTATAGAACAAAAATTGCATACTTAAGTAAAATTCTTATTTCTTATTTGTTAGGATGTAAATTTGTGTGACTGTTATTGTTATCTATGCATCTAACAAATTATATATAAATATTTTCTCATTTGAGATTTTTGGAATTGTAGCATTCGTGTACAATAAGAATTGCATACTTCAAGTAATTCTTATTTCTTATTGTGTTAGGATGTAAATTTGTGTGATTGTTATTTATGTATCTAACAAATTGTATAAATTCAAAATTCAAAAACCCATAAAAACTTTGTTGTATAAATTCAGAACTTAAAAACCCATAAAAATATCATGGGTTTGTTATTTCTTATTGTGTTATGATTTAAATTTCTGTGATTGTTGTTATCTATGCACCTAACACTATGAACTCAGAATTCAAATGACAATAAAATACATCATCATGGATTTGCTATTCAATCAGGATGTGATACAAGAATCATAAGCAGATATCCTGCTATGAATATCTCTGTGAAGGAGAGAGTCAATTTGATGCCGGAGGACAATAGGTACATTGTAGTATCAATAATATATAATAATCACTGTCACACTGGACTATGGAATTCCCTCGAGCCCATGTCAGTCCTCACACTGGATTGTGAATAGTTGACATCCATAAAAGGAGGCTGAGTAATCGCTGGAAGATTTGGGTCCTTGCTTGTGAGGAACATGATCACTTCGGACATGGAAGGACGCAATGTAGCAGACGCCTGTGTGCAAAGAAGAGCAACATGAACAACTTGCAATATCTCCTCCTGACAGTGTTCTTGGATCTTGGAATCAATTATGTTTAAAAGCGTGCCCGATAGATAATGGTTCCAAACCTGCATCATGTATAGTATTATCAACTTTTTATTGTAACGAAGTAGCTAGATTTATTGTCAGCCTTATTTTTAAAGCATGAATAAATATGTGACTCAATTTCTTTTTTATTCCTCTTAATGCATGTTGGTATAGAAGCAGCCATGATAGGAAGGTATATATAAAGGCCATTACCATTGTTAAGAGAGACGGCATATCATTGGTGTGCAAAGGGGCTTGATTCTTTTTTCCACTAATAATCTCTAGAACTAAGACACCAAAACTATAGACATCAACCTTTTCTGTTAGATGACCATGTTCAAGATACTCTGGAGCTATGTAACTTCTGCAAAATAAAAAATAAAAATAAAAAAATGATCAGACTTTTGTATAAATATTAGATTTTTTTTTTCCTGTGTTACTTTGTTATAATTTATGCTTACCTGGTTTGTATAAATATTAGATTTTTTTTTTCCTGTGTTACTTTGTTATAATTTATGCTTACCTGGTTCCCGCAATTCCTGTAGTAAGATGAGTTTGATCTTCTGCAAAATATCTAACCAATCCAAAATCTGCAATTTTCGGTTTGAAATGTTGATCTAATAAAATATTGCTCGCTTTTATGTCTCGATGGATGATACGTATCTCTGATTCTTGATGAAGATAAGCTAACCCACCAGCAATTCCTAATATAATGTCATACCTCCTTTTCCAATACAGCTCCTTGCCCATATTTCCCTCTGTTGCAAAATACAATTTTATCTTAAATAACTTTATAACATAACAACAACAATACTGGATAGGTAAAAATCGAAACAAATTGATATCAATTTTTAAAGTCCAGAAAATTTACTGAAAAGAAACCGATCAAGACTTTTGTTGGGCAGGTATTCGTAGACCAAGAGTCTGTCTATGCCATCCACACTAAAACCAAGCAGCTTGACGAGGTTTTTATGTTGAACACGACTTATCAGATTCACTTCATTGAAGAAGTCGCTCACACTCTGTTCTATGTGTGCAAATAGTCTCTTGACAGCGATCTCCCTGCCGTCTCGTAAAACACCCTGCCAACATTTCCCATCTATATTTCTCAGGGATGGTCTAGCTTAATTTGCTCACAGCAAACTTTGAAACTCAGGGCTGGTCTAGCTTAATTTGCTCACAGTAAACTTCAAAACTCAGTAGTATGAAACGAAAGTAGGCAATACCTTATAGACCCAACCAAAGCTTCCTTGGCCAAGTTTGTTTTCTGGGTTGAAGTTTTTAGTAGCAGTTTGTAGAGTTCGAGATTTGAAATTTAAATTTGATTTGGAAATAGATATCGGAACTTGGCTTGATGGTTTGCAGTACCCTGCAAAATGCAGCACAGTGCAATGCTGTTAATTTCAATGGCTACATAAATTTTGACAATGCTGTTAATTTCAATGGCTACATAAATTTTGACAATTTTTTCTGTAGTCTTTAAATTTGGATGCTAAACCATTTAAATGCCAGAAAGTACTATGCAAACAGTAAACAGTGAATATTTTGTTTTAGGACATCAAAATCTGATGTTGGTGGGACTCGATTGTCAGTGTTGACAACCACATCTAACATCTCAACTCTTTATAGAAAAGATTTTCAATTTTTTTGGTTTTGCAATTTAGTTAGTATGGTTTTTCAATTTCATAAGCATGGGAAAAAAATCTAATCCTCTATTTTTTCAATTAATTTATTGGATTTAAAATTTGTAATATGAAATAGCTATTAGTTTTTTTATAATTAATTAAAAATCATGCTTATTGTATAACGAGTAATTTAAAACGAGAGTAAAGATAGAAAATCCACTCACCTAGGTGTTTCTGACACTGGGCTTTAATAACTTTTCTTTTCCAAATTACAATCACTCCCACCACCAGTAGCACAATGAGGACACCGCCGATGATCAATCCCAACATTAAGGGGCGGTTTTTTCCTGCAGCAAATAATAATAGGCATTACTCAATTGCAATGGTGAGCAGTATGTAGCAATAGATGTAATTGAGAAGCAACATGTATCGAGTAGTGCAGCAATCTGTTTACTAGAGTAGTGCAGCAATCTGTTTATTTTTACAGGAGCTACTGTTTGAAGAAGTACTTATGGGATTTTGTCACTGGTTAATATTTAAAACAGTGAAGAGTTGAGACTAATTATAATATAAAATATTTAAATTAAAACAAAAATATCTATTTCATATTTATAATCTTTTAAAAAAAGTACAGCTTATTATTATAACTTTTTTCATTTTTTTAGATGGCAATTTTAATTAAGAGAGATAATATAGAATCTGTAATTGATGGAATTAATCTTTATATTATTTTTTTAAAAATATTTGTTTTGCTGAAAACTTTGCAGGGTTTTGATCAGTGAGATTCAATAAACTCAATAATATAGAGGCCCAATAAACTCATCAATATAGTACTATTGATTGGAACATTGAAACCACTTATATTATACAATAACCACAGTAATCATTCTATTTGATCTAATCCATTAGGTTAACCCTTATACTACTACTAATAATAATCCATTTTTAAGGTTAAGTCAGACACCTAATTGGTGTATGAGACTTCCTTGTTTATGGGACAAGGGACCCCTTCCGTTCAGTAATTTGACTGGTAAAGTCTAAGGAGGTATACATACCCTACCCCCTCTGGATTTGAACTAGTAACTTTTTGAGAGGAAACACATGTTCTTAACTATTAGACCCACTCAGATTGTATATTTATCTATGATTACATCCTTTCCCAAATTCTGATATTGTAAAAAAAACTTGCTGAAAAAAAAACTCACTTCCTGTTTAGGCCCATGAGCTATTTCCATCAATAATGAAATAATAGATTAGTGTGATATAAAAATTGGGATAAGGGGTGTGAACCAAAAAAAAATCTTGAAAATGTTTTTTAATAAAGTGAAAATGTTTTTTAATAGAGTTGAAGTTACCAAGTTCTGAGGACTCTCTATTGCATTTATTATCCATGTGTTAATAGTGATTCCCAATTGGATTAGCAAATGGTTCTCGAGATTTTCATATGGAATGAAATTAACATATTACCTTCCGTTGCTCCTGATGGTAACACAGAAGGATCACTGGGGAGAGAGGGTAAAAGAATGAAATTAACATATTATTTTCTGTTGCTCCTGATGGAGGCACAGGAGGATCACTGGGGAGAGAGGGCAAAAGAATGAAATTAGCATATTATCTTCTGTTGCTCCTGATGGAGGCACAGGAGGATCAGTGGGGAGAGAGGGCAAAAGAATGAAATTAACATATTATTTTCTGTTGCTCCTGATGGAGGCACAGGAGGATCGCTGGGGAGAGAGGGCAAAAGAATGAAATTAGCATATTACCTTCTGTTGCTCCTGATGGCGACACAGGAGGATCACTGGGGAGAGAGGGCAAAAGACTGAAATTAACATATTATCTTCTGGTGCTCCTGATGGAGGCACAGGAGGATCACTGGGGAGAGAGGGAAAAATAATGAAATTAGCATATTACCTTCTGTTGCTCCTGATGACGACACAGGAGGATCACTTGGGACAGAGGGCAAAAGAACTGCATCACCGTAGAACTTTTGTGTTGCAAAACGAATGTGGCAATTGTCATACAAGGCGATTCCTTGTACAGTTCCTTGTGGACAGTTGAGGAAATATTGGTACCCCTTGTCGAGGCACTTCCTACACTGATCCATACTAAGCTCTCTCCAACACTGAGCGAGAGCATAAATGCCACTCTCATTTCGTGTACTGAAACCCACATTACTGGACACAGCATTCTCCGCAAGCTTGGTCAAAAGATTTGCAATCGACCAATCCAGATTCCTTGCATCTGTATTATTTGTACTATTGTTGCAACGTAATATCTTGGGTACTATATCCGACAATGTCGAATTCACGTCGGGTGTTCCATATCTCAAGTAGCATCCTTCCAAAAAAATGCTTCCGGAATCATGGCGACACTTTTCATGGAGAGTGTTTCTAGCCTGTGAAGCACATGCCCGACACATTGAGGCATTCAGGTCTCCCCTGCACTGAGCAACACCAAAGATCTTATCCCCATTCTCTCCATGCCATGACGTATTGTAGCCTGTCTCGCCCACATTTGCAACCAATGAATTCAGAACCATGTTCAAGTTCCCTTCCAAAGCGCTGCCATTCATGACATCATTACCATCGCAATTCCATATTTGGACAACAGTGGTAGTATCCAATTGAGCTGATGCTATTCTCAGTAGCAACAGGAAGGAGATTAATATTTTGGATTTTGCAGTGAATGCAATCATTCCCCCGTTGAGCGGGGCCATTCTGTAACTGAAAAAGTAAATCTGGTTCGTTTTAACATATACAGAATCTGCGCGAGTCCCCTCTTTTATCATTGAGGAGAGGGCGACTATGTTGAATAGAAACGCATGCTGTAATTCTTTTATCATCGAGGAGAGGCTGTAATTTGGTGTGCCGTCTCTTTGACTTTGAACATTTCAAAGTCTGATCACGTTTATGCGTGGGCCTTTCGGTCCTTCCAAATTGTACGTGGACAAAGTCATATGGTGTTCTGATGAGGGTAAAGGCACGTGTTCATATCTTTATGAAGTAGATTTCCCAATCAAGTAATTTGAAGTTGGAATTATGTTTAATATTTACTACCATACCCCCATAATAATAATGGAAAGGGAACACCGAAGTGAATTTTTGTAGTTATGTTGTTAAAATGTTTAGAGATTTTATTGTTTTATGGAAAATGAATATTTTAAATGATCTTGTAGTAAGAGTAGATATAAATGGATGTATGGTGGGAGGATGTTATGTAAAAGTTGTGAAATACCAAGTCATCATTATATAAATTTTTGGTGTTTGTTAATCTTTAAAGGACTATTAGAATATGAGGAAAATGTGGGTCATTTCGACATCAAAACAGTTCAATTATAGGCTAGAAACCATTGGTTCAAATGAGATCCATAGTGCAATGTGAACGAGAGGGTCATCGCCTTAACAATTTGCAACAAAGATGACTCATTCACTCCTAATGGAAATCTCTCAAGAATGGAATTCCATCCATAGTGCTTACACAATTCACTTATAAAAAGATGGTGTGCGTGTGTAAACAACACACACATATGGTGTTTATTGTGTGCATCTCCATTTTGGGAATCCCGAGGAACATGGAGATCCACAATTATTGTTATTTTAGGATTGCTTCACCATTAAAGCAATATTATGGATAAAGAATGATAATTTATTTCAAAATGATGATTTTATGGATAAAGAATGATAATTTATTTCAAAATGATGATTTTTAGTTTTTTATCTTGTTGGAATTATGATATACTTTTTATGATTTAATACTATGAAAAATTGAGAAACTCCTTGGAAAAAAACTATAACCACACTATATAAGAAATTAGATTTAATCAATAAGATTGATTTTTTTTTTATTTCTCAAATGAATATTTGTTTGTATAAAATTGTCACAACTTGTTTCTCTTAAACTAACAATTGGAGCGCTATTGCCAATACCAAACACCACATAGTAACTTTTGTCCCAGTCTACATTAAAGCCTTTGTTGGCACAGGGGCAGACCCATGGTTCAACGCTACAACAACACACCAACAAAACCCTAGCTACCGGCCCTTTCGACAACATTTGCGAAGCAGATGAAGTCTCACCTGAGGTAGAGACATGGGTGGTTGCAGGACTCAGGTGTTTGCAACCTTAGCTGGGACACAGATCTGTGATTATAACACTTAACAATCATCTAGCATAGATTATTCATCAATATTCAATCCTCATGATACTTCACAGACGACACAGAGCATAACAGTATGTACTTAGATCTAAGATAATTCAGTACTTAGCCATAACAAGATTAGATCAAGCACTAAGCATCTTACATACCAGAACTAATATTCATTCATATCTCAAAAGCACAAAGCATAAATAGATCTATCTAAACACATCAAACACTTAGCAAAGAAAGAGACAAACACATCAGGTCGAGGCACAGAGAACAACACACAGATTTACTGTGGTTCACCCCCACCCTGGGGCTACGTCCACAAAGTCTTCTTCTTTATTAGCTTCAGTTAATCAGGTTACAACACATAGCCATCCGAATTCCTCTTCGCATAGGACATAAGATCTGTGCAGCTCGCTAGATCCTTCTTCCTTGCACTACAGCACAAAGCCTTCTACAATCTCTCACAGAGACTTGCACTCGGCTCTGGAAGTCTTACACAAAGATGCACAAAGCCTTGATCACACAGATTCAACCCTTGGCACTTAGCCTACATCACATAGATATATCACCCCCCTTTTTTCTATATGGCCTAGACATCGATATATATATATATATATATATATATATATATATATACAAAATAGGCCTAAACATGGGTAAACCCATGGGACGACATCCCAATCCCGTTACATTATCCCTAAAACCCAAAAAGGACCCAAAAATGGGTCTAGCTTCTGTGATTTCCGCTTTGCGTTGTGCTCCCTTTTTGACAGCTATCAAAGTCCCAAAAATGGTCAAATATGACCAAGTGTTTCTCAAAACTTGGTCAAGGGACAACATGCCCCCAACACTCACCTGTGACTCATCCCGAGTCACTCAGGTCTGGGTAAGTTTGCTTCAAATGTCTCGAGCTTGGCTCGAGCTGCTTCAACTTGTCTCTGTGCTAATGCTTCTTGCTCAATGAATTCCTTAACAATCGCTTCGCTGATAGGTCCTTCCAGTTGCTGCTCGACTGTAACAACTACTTGTTCTAGTAGTGTTCCTTGGCCTTCAATTTCTTCAAACAGTAGGTAGGTCGCCTCCTGGCTCGATTAGAGTTTCTGGGTGACTTCCATCACTCTGTTCTACGTGGTAAGAATGAGTTGTTGGGCAGTGCACTATTCTTGGGATCTCTTCATCCTCTCGATGGGTGACAGGAGCTTAAGCTGCACCTGGACTGTATCTGCGTGCTGCTTTGTTTCTTGGAGTTGGGACTCTAGTTTCTTCAACTCTGGGTCTTCAAATAGTTGTTCATATATCTGCACGCTTCTGCTACTTAGCTGTAGCAAGTGTTTTAATCCTCTCAACTGTGCTCTGAGCATTCAATTCTCGCTGGTCGCGCACTTCTTGTGGAGTCTGTGGTATGGTCTGAAGCTCTAATTCCACGACCCTTTGTTGAAGTTGCTGAATAACTTCAGCCAGCTTCGTCACTTGGCGCTCTATGGGCTCTTTGGCCTTTTTCTCTAAGACGGTCACAGAGAAAAATGCTCTGTTGATTGCTTCTTCAATTCCTATCTGCTTTGTGAGCAACTGCTCTTTCTCTTTTTGGATATTTGCTCCGTCTTCTTCAAATTTTGCTTGGAGAGCATTCTTCTCTTGCTGCGCAGCTTGGCGTTGTTCAATAATTTCCTCCTGTGCTTTCTTGAGGGCCTGGGTGTCTTGGGCTTTTTCTTCCTGAGCATGTCGAAGGCGTACTTCGACTATATCAACAATCTTGCGGAGCTGAACTGATTCATCTCCCACTTCTGTTGTTCCTTCTGACAGAGGTGTAGTAGCGTTTTCTCGGCTAGACTAGACTGCTTGCTGTACTCGGTGCGCGATCTCAATTTGGCTATACATTTGTTCCTTCTTCGCCTCCTGCTTCTCTATGATTTCCTTTGAAGCATCATTGATCGTTGTAACAATGAAATCAAAGTCATCCAACATGAGGGCAATTCACATCTTGGTTACAAGGGTTCTTGGTTTCTTTCTGGAGGAAGATTTCAGAGGTGAGACCTTCCTTTTCTTCAATGAGTCTTCTTCGTCCCTAGGCGGTGGTACTTAAAATTTCTGAGTTTCTATATCACCTTCTTCATCTGGTGTAATGGAAGCTGTCCTTACAGATAGGCTGTCAACATCCTGGACTTCTTCAGTCTTCTTTGTCATTTTGGCTTTCTTTGTCTTACTCAACCCAAGTGTATCCTGCGCAGTTTCGGGGCTGTCAATGTCAGACATTTCTTCGGGGTCTGCTGAAACAAGTAGGTCCGCCGACCATTCCTTGGTGATCTATTCCAGGTCTTCTTCTGCCATATTATAATAGGACTGAAGCTGTTCCTGGTGCTCATCAGCGCGTGGGGTTAGGTATATAAAGTGGCAGTCTGTGCTGAACTTTATCAGAGGTCGGAATCTCTGTAAAGTGTTTGGGGTTATGCATGGTTCACTCCTTATGGCTTCTTTCAATTGGTTATAGTACGTGTGGAAAATGAAATTCGATTGCCATTGCTTTCTCATGTCGTTCAAATACCATAATGAATTGAACTTCGCGACTAGTGGCTCAAAGGGGTCAAGGTTCAGGAAGGTTGCACCTTCCGGTAGCTCCCATGCAACAAAAGCGATCAGTATCAGGAGTCAGCTAAAATGGAATTCATGCCCTTGATCATGGGCTTCTCTGCAATCAATCTCCAGTTGATTCACCAGGGACTTCGCCCAGTTCATCTGTAGTCCCTCTGCGCACTTTCCTACGAGGTCAACTACAAAGCCAGATACTTGTGTTGGTCGATTCTTGCGTACCAACTTCCCTGCGATCAGTAGGCATGCGAGGCGCACTGTGCCATTTTCAATAGAAGCTACCTTGTATCCTCTCGCACCTTTCTCAACATTGCCATAGGCTTCTTTGATCTTCTGTGCAAGAGCGTGGTCTGCGGTCTTTCTAGGATAATACTCATGGGGATCAGGGCCCTGCATGCTAAGCCCAATGATCCTATTGATCAATGCTAGATCAACAGTTATCCTTTGTGGTAACTCGCTAGCAACAATTTTACACAAGCGTTCACCTCCTGGTGTCTGCCGAAGTGCGGTATTTTCATAACGTTGAGCAAAGTAGATTGCACGAGGTTCATCGTCCATTGCTGAGGGATGAGCTTCGAACTCTTTCCCTTAGTTATCGTCAAGTACTTATACGGGGCGAGCATGCTGTAAGATTTACGGTCCCCCAGGTTGAAGTCGCAAAACTTCAACGCTGTAACCTTGTCTTGATCTGCGCGATAGGTGCACACTCCTTTTGGTAGATATGCAGTGACTAGGGTGTATTCAAAGTCTCTAGGAAAACTGTCCCTATTAATCTCACCACTCAGAGGGGGTATGTAAGCTGGTAGGATGGATGGCACTAACTTCGTGTTCGCTATGTCGTCCTTATTCTTAGTTCTTCTTTCTGCGTCGACTCAAGTTGTTCCTGCTCGAGCAGTCAACAAGGAGGCTTGCACTCCTCCCGTCGATGATGCTTGGACTTCGGTGGACATTCTTCTTTCCGACATGACTCTCTCAGTCATTAAATCGAGAAGGACCTTTGTGACGGATTCCTCAAGTTCGGTGAGTTCGTCGGACATACGCACTCATGAAAGATAATCAGGGTCACGATGATTTCAAATTGCTGCACTAGGATGAACAATCTGCTTGCAATGGTCACTGTAGACATTCACTAGTTATGTAGGCTTCAATTTTTCAGTTGGAAAAAGTGTTATTTGGGAACGGTGTGATGAGCTAAATAGGAAATTTGTCAACGGTCTGTTTGCAATGGGTATGAATATTTCATGAACGTTGATCCATCCGTTATGGCGTGGTTCAACGGTCTGGTGGTGATCCTTTAATGCTTTTCTGTCCGTTCGGGGTGGAATTCGAACGAGTATATCGGTCCAACGACTATATTGCTTCGCCACGACGAAGTGCTATATGTCACTGTTCTGAGATCCAGGTGAAGCTCAATTCCTATGATTTTTCCTTCTGTGAAGTTTCCTCTGGAATCTTCTGTAACTTTTCAATCTTGGCCCTCTTCTTACTTAGCTTCCTAGCCTTCTTCCCAGTGAGCTTCATCTCGGTTATCCTTTTTCCATTATGATCCTTATCTTCTCTCGACATAGTCACCTCACGATGATGAGATTCTTTCTTCAGATCCAAGGGTAATACACCTTCATCATATGGATTAGGTATTTCAGTCTTCTGCAGGGATGATTTTAGGGGCTAAATTTCGCTCATGGGCTAATTTTCCATGGGTTTTCGCAAAAAAAGATTCACTATTCTAAAAACGATTCGCCCAAATTCTATAGGATACAATTATTTTAACTTAAAAATCGCCAAAGTTTTATACAAACTATATAAAATCCTTAGAAATTTGAATATTTTTACAAAAATGTCACAAAACATTTATAGTTGGCATATGAAGGATTAGTAAGATTCGCCAAGGTTTCTACATTTTAAAATAAATTTCCATCCTTAAAATCATCCCTGGTCTTCTGTGGTTCCTCTAATGCTCTTATAGCTTCGACATCCAAGTCTCTAGTGTTTAATAGCTTAGATCTGTTCTCTTGTTCTTCCCTCAAATAGGCGATCTTTCTAGTCATAAATTCCATGAGTTCTTGCTTCTTCTGTTCTAGAGATTTCTTTTCTTCGGATCTGGTCTTTTTCAATCCAGATCTTGCCTAACAAAGCTGAAAATGGGGCATAGTCTTCAATAAATTTAATAACTTCGAATTCTTCCTCTGTCGAAGCTCCATGGGTACTCATAGCTATCTGGGTAATCCTGCCACATAGGGTTACCATTTTTCCTTTAAACAACCCTATTTTTCCTAGTGAAGGAACCATAGCAGGCCTTCCTAGGGTTTCCCAAGTACTTTTTGTCATAATGTTCATCTATGTTCCCTCATCCAGAGCACAATCAATGTCGAAGTCTCCTATTCTTACTTCAATTTTCTCATTTTCTTTGAATATCTTTGACAAACTGGCATCTTTATGTTCATCCAGGGTTTCTTTCATTTTTAGCAACATAATCTCTGATTCTTTCTGGGGTTCTTCTATAATCTTCATCTCTTGATCTCCTTCAGGGTTTGCTTGCTCCATATTCAACTTTTCAAGTCTAGCAATCATTTTAGGGCAATCCAGTACTTCATGGTCCATAGCCTTACAACATAGACAACTAGGGTTTCTCCCAGGGAACTCCTTAGCAAGATGTCCTGGTCTTCTGCAACTGTAACAAAGAGTTAATCCTCTCTTTCTCTTCAATGATCCCCAACTTTTCTTGTACTGCTTGCTAGGGTCATAATGGCTATCCTGCAAAAATTTCTTTCTAGGATCCTGCATACATTGGTTAGTCCAAAAATTCTTTCTATGAATAGGTATATCATATCTTTCAGTATTCTTATCAGATCTATTCATATCAAATGTTCTTTCATCTAATAATGCCCTAGTTTTCAAGCTAGGACAAAATCTATCAAGCATACCTAAATTCATACTTTAGAAACAATTTTTTTTACTTCTATAGGGCACAAAGCTTCCAGATCTAAGAACTTTTAACTATTCTTACCTTTATCAGAACACAAAGCTTACATATCTTACTTCTTTTCTTCAGTATCAACCTCTTTTCTTGCAGATCTGACTTCTTTCCTTCAGATCTATCCTTCCTTCTTCAACACAGATCTTTTCAGATCAAGTGGATCACTGTGCACTAGGGCATAGATCCACGCACAAAGCTTTCACAATTTCAGGATGAATCTTTGCACAAAGATTCTTCTGCTCAGTTACCAACAATCACAGTTTCAAGTCCCAGCAACAGAACCATTTGTTAGCACAGGGGTAGACCCAGGGTTCAACGCTACAACAGTGCACCAACAAAACCCTAGCTACCGTCCCTTTCGGAAACACCTGCGAAGCAGATGAAGTCTCACCCGAGGTAGAGGCAGGGATGGTTGTAGGACTCAGGTGTCTGCAACCTTAGCTGGGACACAGATTTGTGATTATAACACTTAGAAATCATCTAGCATAGATTATTCATCAATATTCAACCCTCATGATACTTTGCAGACGACACCGAGCATAACAACATGTACTTAGATCTAAGATAATTCAGTACTTACATGGTTTTTCGATGCAAATTGGGTGGGAGATATTGATAGTTGTTGATCCACAAGTGGATATGTGTTTATTCTATTTAGAGGAACACTACAATGGATAAGAAAGTGACTTTGAATGGTGATATTATCTAACATTGCAGTTGAGTACATCAAAACTACTCAAGCTTGTAAAGAGACAATCTAACCACAAAGATTATGCGAAAAAAACATTATTTAAATTAAGGACAATGAAAAAAAAAATGTTAATGGTGATAATATCTAACATTGAAGTTGAGTACATCACAACTACTTAAGCTTATAAAGAGACAATCTAGCTACAAAGATTATGCAAAAAATGTTATTTAAATAAAGGATAATGACAAAAAAACAATGTCATTTAAATAATAACAAAAAAACAATGTTATTTAAATTAAGGACAATGTTCAATGAATGTGATAGTTAAATCACCGTTTATTTGGAAAAATACCATCTATCACACTTTGTCCAAGCACACATATGTTCAATACACTTTCATTAAGGGGATGGTGTTGTTGATTAAATGCGACAAGAGGAGAATTTTGTTGATGCATTGACAAATCCTCTTGTTGTAGAGAAGTTCAATTATTGTAAGATCTCAATGGGAATTCCAAAAACTGTATGTGGGCTTGATGTTGAAGCCAAACATGTGTCCCATTCGAACGTAATGTTTTGATCTAAGGTAAATGCACTACTGTTGCGCCACATATTTACCTGTTTGACGGTTCTTGTATTGTGTTAAATCTTGTTCATTTGTTTCCTTGCAAAATGTATACCATATATATCTATTGTTGCTTTATGTTTAAAATCATATTGCATGGTCTATCACATAGAGTAAAGGAAAAACCAATGTGTAGAACAAAACCCTCACTCCGATGGAGAAAACTGAAGAAAATTACCAATTATCGGAATGTTTCTCGCTCTTCCTTCTCTGGTGCAGGGGAAATAAAACATGTTTGCATGCCATTCACATGTGTTGTTCTACTTGGATTTGAACCAAAGGTTATAGAGTTTTTGGATGTGTGCGATGGACTCCCATGAAAGGAAATTGAGGTATCGAATACACTTCTTAGACTAATCTATGTATAGAACTTGCATGCAATAAACTATACCATATAAAATTAGAGACAAAAACCTACATATATAAATATAGATTAAAAGAGGACTAGTACAACTAAAAGATACATTAGTATGCAGGCTCTAATTCTCAATCTTGTTAGTCATTTGAACGATTCATGCAATCTTAACAAGGAGTGGCGAAGATATGACCTAAGTGATAATTTCTGCGTTGGAAATAGAATTTCACCATTATTGATTGTGTGTTGATTTCTCGCCCAACACACCATTGTACAATACTTATAAAACCTTTACAATATCATAAATCATGCATCCTTAATATCTATAGATTTGCATGAATTAAAAATTACCTCTCTTCCCTTAATATAAGGTTACAATACATTGATTTGATTATTAACAACTTTAAAACCTTACATTGGCCAACAAATGAAGTCCCTTTATTAACTTTGTACCAACCGGTCAGGATTTTGAAAAAAATTATAATTAAGATTGCCTTGTATTGCAGGCACCTTTGGACCTATGGAAGTTGATTATTGATTATGGAAGTTGATTATTGATTATGGAAGTTGATTATTGATGCAACCGTTTTATGGTTACCAAAGACATTTGGGAAGTTAAAGCACCTCGAAAAAAATGAAAAAATGAACTTAGATGTGCTATCGAATCATTGCCAAAAATATTCTTCTTCCATGTCAGCGGCCTTAGACATTTGAGATTGTCCATAAACATGAAGTTGCTTCCAAACAAGTTTATAGGAATATCACAAACCTCCAACATCTCAACTTGAACATTTGCAACGATTTGCAATGTTGTCAGACTCTTTCGGTAATCTCATAAACGTCCTCCAGTATCTTCACTTGTCTGGATGCTTTGACTTGGACCAACTGCAAGACTCATTTTGTAACGTCCCCGACCACCAACAGGCTGGTCAACGCCACTTCTTGGATGTTTCACTTAGCTCTGATACCAATTTGTAATGTCCCCGACCACCAACAGGCCGGGCAATGCCACTTCTTGGATGTTTCACTTAGCTCTGATAACATTTTTGTAAATTTATATGCATACACAGGACATATTATAACCATACACAAATTAATGCGAAAATGGAAGTAAGCCTACACATACAACATATATGAAGTATCCAGGCATTACTCATCAAGTTATAAAACATGTACAATTACACAACATACAATCAACAAAGATTTGGTACTTATCTTTCAATAGATGACCACCAACTAAGTGCATACCTTCCACAAACCTCCCAGCCTTAGACCACGCTGCTCATCACGCTCAACAATGGGTCACCTCCGAGCTGGGACTAAACTCCACCGGGAAAGAGATTCCTAGGTTTGGCAAGGGAAACATGAAAGTCACACAATCAACAGGAAGGGTTATCTCCTAGGGCCAGCTCACACTAATAGCCTACAACCTCTCATTCCCCACATGCCTATCCCACCCATGGAAGTGTGCCCCTTCTCTTCTCCACAGTCCTTCGGCTGCCCCACTTCCCTTCCAGGGCTTCAGCAACAGGCCAGACAGGAATTCTCCGAGAACTATAGCTGTAGTTGGGCTCCCTATGGGAAATCACTTCCCCAACAACCTCTCTCACTTGGAGAGAGTTTCTTGCAGGCCTGAAAACTTGATTCTTCAGTCCACAGGCATGACAAACCGCCTCTTCAAACCACAGTCCTAACAAACTGCTTCTTCAATACAACTTCTAAATCAATTCCCGAAAAGGTGATAGCAACAACAAAGCTCAGTAAGAGAAGATGATGGCAGCAAGACACACTAAGTCAAGGAATTGTGTGGGATGCAACATCCAACAATTATGACACAACACGACTCAGATAGTTACATGATGCGGGCTTGTTCATAGGTCGATGATGGAGATGATGGTGGCTAAGTACGTGAGTCCATGGTGAATTGAGTAGGGTGACAAACTTCCAGAGAATCGTAAGGGTCGTGAGGAACTCGAGACTGGTCCAGACGCCAGGATGGAGAGAAATGCCAGAATGGAAAGCGAACCCCCAACGAGCTGGCTTTCCCAGCTTTAACTACATGCGCTCAGGTCGACACCTGTCTTCCTGTAGCTGCATGAGTTCCACTTAGCACTCATTCCATTTCCAGGAACTTAGGACAACACCGATCATGTCCACCTTAGCCTTTAGGAAATAATAATAAAATATTATTCCCTTAGATGTAAGCCCTCTAGCTTAAACCCTAGGCCTAAACACTTAGCCCCCTCCCTTACCCTACTTAGTGGAGCTTAGTCCACCATAACTCTTTCTTCGTGGTTGGTCTACACGCAACAAAGTAATTTTATTAATGATATGTGTATTTACATATAAAAAATCAGGCTCATGGCCTTAAGCATCTAGGCTCCCTAGCATAATAAACATGTAAGTATTCAACTTATAAACACTTGGCTCACCAGCCTATAAACATAATTACAATTTATCAGGGGCTCGGACTTGGGGTGTTACAATCCCCTCCCCTTATTTTTTCACCGTCCTCAGTGCAACTTACTTACACAACAACAACAAGATTTCCAAAATATTCAAAAAGATGTGGGTACTCTTCCTGCATAGAATCTTCATTCTCCCATGTTGCATCCTCAGGACCGTACCAGGTTCATTGAACTTTTACAAGCCCTATGGCTTGATTCTAGAGATGCTTTCTTTTCTCATCCAATATACACACTAAATGCACCTAAAAAGCGCTTTCCTTCTCCACTTGAATCACATTCCAATCAATAACATGATTAGCATCATGTACATATTTCTTAAGAAATGACACATGAGATACATTATGTATAGACATGCATGTAGACAATGCAAGCCTATATGCTACTGGACCAATCCTTTCTAGAATTTCAAACAGACCAAAATACCAAGCTATCGACTTTGAACAATTTCCCAACTTTAGGGAACTTTTGTTTGCCTTCACTCTCAGGAATACATGATCCCCTACTTTAAATTCCCCGTGAGTTCTGTTCTTATCAACATAAATTTTATTCCTGTCTTGGGTAGCCTTCAAATTCTGCTTAATCTTCGACAATTATTCTTCCATTTCCTTGAGCAACTCTGGCCCAACCACTACCCTATCAGCTGGGTTGTCCCAACTTACTGGGGTGTTTCACTTTCTGCCATAAAGTGATTCAAATGGGCTCATCTTCAGGGATGCTTGATACCCATTGTTGTAGGAAAATTCTATGAAGTGTAGATAACCTTCCCATTTAGATGGTTTTTCCATCACATACATTCTTAGAATATCTTCTATCACTTGGTTCACCCTCTCTGTCTGCCCATCAGACTCAGGATGATAAGTAGTGCTAAAGTTCAGATTCATTCTGAACCCTTTGAATAACCCCTTACAGAACTTTGATATAAACTTTGGGTCTCTGTCAGACACATTTGTCTTGGGTACGCCATGCAAGTGTGCTACTTCCTTCATATAAATATCAACAACATTAGTTTCTTTAAGAGTAGTCTTCATAGGAATGAAATGGGAAGATTTAGTAAGCTTGTCCACCACTACCATGATTGCATCATGCTACTTTCTCATTCTGGGCAATCCCGTGATGAATTCCATTTTTACCACTTCTCATTTCCACTTAGGAATGGGTAATGGCTGTAGTAACCCAACCAGGTGTGTATGCTCAACCTTGACCCTTTGACATTCCAAGCATTTAGCAATAAAATCAACAATCTCCCTTCTCATGCCTGGCCAATAATATTGACTTTTGACTGCTGAAATTGTTTTCTGATATCCTGGGTGTCCTGCATAAGGTACATTGTGCATTTATTTTAAAATCACATTCCTCAATTCAGAAGAGTTGGGTACATAGACTCTATTTCTGTACAGAAGGATTCCATCAATTCACAATTCATAATCCTCAACCTTCTATTGCATTTTACCTTGCTGCAATTTTGTTACTAATTCCATGTACCACAGATCTGATTTTGCAGCCTCTACAAATCTGTCTTTCAAATCTGATTGGTACATGCTAATGTCTGTAGCATGCAACTCATGCACTCTTCTACTGAGTGCATCAACCACTTTGTTCTCTTTTCCCTTGATATGCTTTATATCAAAGTCATATTCACTGAGAAACTCTAACTATCTACTTTGCCTGCCATTTAGAGTTGGCTGATCAAACAGATACTTCAGAACATTAAGGTCTGTTCTTAGCTCGAACCTCTTTCCCATGAGGTAGTGCCTCCACTTCTTCAAGGCGTGCACTATGGCTGCCAACTCCAAATCATGAGTGGCATAAAGCCTTTCATGCTCCTTCAACTTCCTTGATTCATAACATACAACAAACCCATTTTGACTGAGGACTCCACCTAGTCCTTCTTTACATGCATCTGTGCATACAATGAAGTCTTCATTTGGATCTAAATTCCTCAGAATTGGAGCACTGGTTAACAATTGCTTCAATTGCTTTAAGCTTCTTTCACATTCTTCTGTCCATTGAAATTTATTCCCCTTCCTTTGCAATGAAGTGATGGGGTGATCCGTCGGATCTCAACATATGTGCATGTAAAAACTATGAATGCTTATCATTAGTTTGCAATTTGATTATTTAAAAGAATTAATGTGATTATTAAATGCTAAAATCTGCAAAACTGGAAGTAATAGAAAGAGAATATGGAACATAAAATGAGAGACAAGAACAAAAGAGTTTGATAACGGAGTTCACCCCCTTCACTGGGCTACGTCTCCGGGTCCCTCTCCAATGGGTACCGATCCAATTAATGGCTTTTAAAATGGTACAAAATATTTCTGGACATCGGCAGCAGAACAATATGCTGTACAGAAGCCTTCAAGACCTCCTCTTTGAAAATTACCAAATGGCCTTCAAAATACAAAGAAGCCAATTGATGCAGAGCATGGTCGATTTCAGAAAGAACACAACATTGGAACAATTTTACAGCAAAAACGCTTTCTTCTGTTCCCCGTCTCTGTAAAACGAATTCAACAGTTGTTCAAAACAGAATGTTGGAAAAATTGCAATGAATCTCTCCTCCGTCCTCTGGCTGCGTCCTCTGGCAGTTGTTCAAAACGGAATGCTGGACAAATTGCAATGAATTTCTCCTCCGTCCTCTGGCTGCGTCCTCTGGCAGTTGTTCAAAACGGAATGCTGGACAAATTGAAACAAATTTCTCCTCCGTCCTCTGGCTACGTCCTCTGGAAGTTGTTCAAAACGGAATGCTGGACAAATTGAAACGAATTTCTCCTCCGTCCTCTGGTTGCGTCCTCTGGCAGTTGTTCAAAACGGAATGCTGGACAAATTGAAACAAATTTCTCCTGCGTCCTCTGGCAGTTGTTCAAAACGGAATTCTGGACAAATTGAAACGAATTTCTCCTCCATCCTCTGGCTGCGTCCTCTGGCAGTTGTTCAAAACGGAATGCTGGACAAATTGAAATGAATTTCTCCTCCGTCCTCTGGCTGCATCCTTTGCAAAACCCTTGGTTATAAAGGTGCAAGTCGAGGGTTCAATCCCGTCTTAGGCGCGTGGGATTTCATCTCTGCGAGATTTTTGATAACAAATCCCGACTTAGGCGCATTGGATTCGCCCACCAAAACGTTGCAACAGATGTA
>SNQJ01S0000983.1:491237-509078 GCA_010110895.2 Picea sitchensis
ATCAAATGGTGCAAGAGCAGTTGGAAAAGAGTCAAGCCAAGTACAAGACGAGACATGACAAGCATCATGTTGATCACAGTTTCCAAGTTGGAGATGAAGTTTGGATTTACATTAGTAAGGAGAGGCTTAAAGGAGAAGGTAAATAACTAAAACCAATTCGATATGGTCCTTTCAAGATTCTTGACAAGATTGGTAACAATGCCTTCCGTTTAGATTTGCCTCCTTATATGCAAATGTATGCAATTGTTAATGTTGAGAATTTGAAATTGTATGAGCCTCCTTTAATTGATGATCAAGGAGAGCATGCTTAGATTCCTTCTATAGATGATTTCTCCCTAGAATATGTTATAGAACTGCATGAAGACACAATCCTTGACAGGAGAATTCGAACTTCAAAATGAGGAAATGTGGAGTATCTTCGAGTTGGTCTTAAAGGTACAAATCCAAGAAAAGCCAAGTGGATTGAGGTTGGAAAGGTGAGGGAACTATACCCTCATCTTCAGATAGATTGAAAATAGTATTTTGGAGGTCCAAAAGCTTTCCAATGGGGAGGTGTGATCCAGGGGATCAAATTTTTGCTCAAAATTCAAAATGCTCGGAATCGCTTCAAATTGAATGCGACCATAGGCCTCATCATCATGAACGCAACGCAACTTGTTTGGGTTCAAACAGACATTAGATGCGAGATATATCGCATTCTGTTCAAAACGACAAACAGGCAAAAAAAATGTGCTGACTGTACAGTCCGTATAGTCCGTATGGATGCTGACATGGTAGACCGTACGACATGTGGCAGGGCCATATGACACATGGAAGGCAATTGTGTGGACAGTTGGCATATGACGTGTCTTGTTTGCAACAAATGGGATGGCGACACGTGGCCCAATTAATGTCCACCACGTGTCACCGACATATTGGTTTAAAATTTATTTGGAGTCCACCGGATTCGACCCCGTGACCTCCACCCACGTGCAAAGCTTTGGCAAAGACCACCAACCAACGCGCCACCATAGTGTTTCTTAACACTATATGGTGCGGAATATATTTGAGTTCAAATGTTGTAAAGTTTGGGCGGGGTTCGGGCTGGGGCCTAGCCCCAACTCGTGGTTATGTTGTTATGTAATATGGCCATGGTTTAAACCTTTGCGCGCACATTCAAACTTTAACCCTGGTCGTATACCTTGTAATATGACCATGGGCGCACAATGTGTTTTAACATATCCCTTTTTAATATGAGTCCGGTCACATGTGTTGTGCATAGAACCACCGACGCGCCCGACCGTTGTCCTTTGGTTTGGACTCGACCCTTTTTTATATGCGCGCGAGGTCATATGGTGGCTATGTGCCCGTGGGCCTTAGACAGTTAAGGGCCAGTGCGTAATCGTTCTACAATTTGTACCAGTTGTGCGGTTGTGCCTGGTGCTAAGTTTTAATGCATAAAAGAGCGTGGGGGCTAGGTTGAGGAAACAAGGGTGCATTTTGGCGATCCAGAGACAACAAGTTTGAAGGGGAACTTCCAGGAAGCCTATCTTCTTCAATTTTTGGCCAAATGAGGTGTCGAAAAAGCCCAGCTAGGGGTTTTTGGACGTTCTGAATCCATTGGAGCTGTCTATTTGGAATTTTGAGCATTTTAAAACACATATTTGATCACTTTGAGCAAATAATACAAAAGATCCATTGGAAGCTGGACCAGGAGATGTAGCCCAAGAGAGGGGTGAACTCCTTTATCATTTTTTGTGTTATGTGTTTTCTGTTCATTGTTCATTGCTGCTATTTATATGCATCTTGAATGAGTAATTTCTATAAAAGTTATGTTGCAAAGTTGATCCATTTGCATTTTAACACATGAATTAAATCTTGCAAATAATTTCAAGAATACAAGTCTTCATTTTTAGATCATGGAAAAAAAGGCCTTTCAATCCCTTTAGAAATTTCTCAAAATTGAAGAAGAACAATGGAGACTTAAATCCAAAAGTTTATGGCTGTCGGTAGGAGACATAAACACTAAATTTTTTCATCATCAAGCTAAATCAAGAATATGGAAAAATAAAGTTTCTAAAATCAGAAATGAAAATGAGGAAGATATCTATGATTTAAATCAGATTAAGGAAGTGGCCTTCAGGCATTTTGAAAAATTATATAAGGAAGACAATAATGTAGACCTTCACTCATTCAAGAGCATGTTAAATGATATCCCTAACTTAATCCTCCTCGAGGACAACTTAAATCTATGTAAAAATATTTAAGAAGAATAAGTATGGGGGGTGGTTATCCAAATGAACCTCGACAAGGCGCCTGGTCCATATGGGTTCTTGGCACATTTCTATCAAAAATGTTGATCCAACATTAAAAAATATCTCCTGAGAATGGTCCAATTTGTGCAAAGCTCAGCCAAAATTGGGGGAAACACCAACTCCACCTTTCTGGACCTCATTCCTACATATCTCAACCCCACCTCCTTCTCTATATTCCACCCCATTTCTATCTACAACGTATCCTATAAAATAATCTCCAAAATCATAACTAATAGACTCAAACCTTTCCTCCCCTAACTCATCTCTTCTAACCAGGGTGGATTTGTGGAAAAAAGGAAAATGGTGGAATATATTATGTTGGTCCAAGAAGCCATTCATTCAATTGAAATTAGAGGGGAGAAATTTATGGCCATTAAAAAATATATGGCTAATGCATTTGACATAGTTAGACACAATTTCCTTCTGGCCATGCTTTCTAGATTTGGATTCAATGAATTCTTTCTATCTTGGGTATATGATTGTATTCATTGCCCCTAGATGCCCCCTTTGGTAAACGACATGCCAATATCCTTCTTTAAAATCACTTGTTCCTTGAGGTAGGGTTTCCCTCTCTTCCCCATCCTCTACATTCTTATGGATGAAGCCCTTAGTAGAATACTTACAAAAAAATACAACAAAAAACCATTGCAGACATTAAAATAGCTCAAGGAGTCAAAAGAATAAATAATTCTCAATTCTTTGATGACACTATCCTCCTTGGAGTATCCTCTTCAATAATATTCATATGGTTTAAAAAGGTAACAAATGAATATAAATTATCTTCAAGAGGTCTCATTAATGTAGGGAAAAGTCAAATTTATAATTGGAATACCAACACCAGAACTCTGATTTCCATTGCCATTATGCTCAATTTTCCTTTTGCTGAGAAATGGAAAACTTTCAAATACTTGGGTATTCCTATATGCCTCAAGTCTCTTCGATTTGCCTCCTGGAATCAAATCTTAGAAAATATTTAATCTAAGTTTCACCAATGAGGTTCTTTTTGGTTGAAACCAACAAGAAGAGTGGTTCTTATTAAATTGGTACTCTCAACCCTATCGATTTTTCAATTCTCCTCTCTCCTGGCTCCAATTAGGATCAAATATACAATTGATCAGGAACTTAAATGTTTCCTCTGGAAAGGGGGATGATCCAACTCTAAAAAATTTCATCTAGTCAATTGGAACATTCTCAGATCCCTAAAAATTTGCAGCAGGATAAGAATACAGGATCTATTTATATCTAACATAGCTCTCGGTTCCAAGATCCTTTGGAGGTTGGTCACATGGAATAATGAATGGTGGAAGAAATTGATTTTACATAAATAATTTCTAGGAGAGAGGCTTCCTTTCTTAGACTGTGAGCTAGTGGCACAAGGGTATCTCAAAACTGGATATTATTAAAAGCCTCTCTTCCCCTTATTAAAAACCAACTTACTTGGATTTCAGGAAACGGTCAAAACATCTGTCTTCAAACTGATAGCATCATGGGACTCCCTCCCCTTCATTAAGAACCCAACTTCCTCCCCTTCCTCTCTTAGCTTCATAATCATGGGAAATTGACTTTGTTTGATATATCTTCTTGGAACAAGAATTTTGGGAGATGGATGGGTTAGGATCTTGGTGCTCGCCCCCTCTTCATGATCTCTCTCATCTTTCTCGGCTCAAAGGCTACACCTCTAGAATCTTTAGTATTAAGATGAATACTAAATATTCTAGAGGTTGGGGTTCGCAGGATTACTCGGTTAAGAAGGGCTTTGATTCCTTGCTTTCCCAAACACCACTTCCCCCCTTCGACTATTTGGAATTGTATTTGTCATTGTGGTGGCCTCCCAAAAACAAATGTATTCTATTCGACTCTTTCACATGGAAAGGTATTAACTAGGGATACTCTTACCAAAAGAGGTTTTCATGGACCCTTCAAGTGCACTCTTTAGAAATAATCTTCTGAGATAACTGTGCATCTTTTTTTGGAATGCCTTATCTATTGTTCTGTGTGGAAGACAAATCTTTATGATTTACACACAAGATTTAAGTGGCCCTCCTCTATAAGAAATCTCTTCAACAAATGAAACTTCCTATACGAATTAACTTTTCATCAAAATCCTTTTTCCAAAAGAATGTGGCTGGCCCTACCCAAATATATCTGCTAGAAAATCTAGCTTTCCCGGAATAGAGAAATCTTTGAGATAAAATCATCCCTTCTTCAATGGAAAACAAGGCAAGAAACTTACTTTCAAATCACATCAATCATCTTAAGAAATCCTTGGATACCTCACAATTTATAGAAAACAACGAAAAATCCCAGCTAAATCAATTCTCTTTTCTCTCTCATGAGGTGGATTATTCACCTCTCAAATGTAGATGTCAGCTTTAACTATCCTTTGCTGAGTTCCGCTAATGGAAAATCTCTCGAAACAACCATATTCTCAGTTTCAATGGTGCTTCGAAGGGAAACCTCGAGGTGGCAGGTGTGGGAGGGGTGCTATATGGCCCAGGAGGACATTTGGAATTCACCTTTGCATGGAGTATTGGTCATTATTCAAATAACCAAGATGAAGCCTATGCCTTGTTACAAGGTTTGATTCTGGCAAAGGATCAAGGAATTTATGTCCTCATCATAGCAAAATATTCTAAACTAGTAATTAAGCCCGTGAGACAAAATTCATTACCAAAGGACATCCATCTTTGAGCCATCTTTTGTTGAATTCAGACATAAATTCAATCCTTCTGTGTAATTGAATTATTTCACTTATTAAGATCAAACAACTAGGAGGATGATAGGCATGCCAACCAGGACATCATACATTAGGAAAGACTTCTCTTCATCAATGGATCTCAATCTACCAAAATAATTCCATGAGACTCCAAATATATGAAAAAGTATTGAAAAGGGGAGGCCACTGGTTCTTTTCCCCCATGAAAGGATTAGGTCCTAAGGAAATTGGTATGGTTAATAAAAACTTTAGAAAAAGGGGGGATCCCAGCTACTTTGGGAGCCCCACCTTCCACTCATTTTTTGGGAGCCCCACCTTCCACTCATTTCCATCCAATCAAATATTAACAAGGGGAGTCATCATGTTGTCGTCCCAATGTCATGGGCGCATGTACGCCATGCACTCCCATGATCCTTTATTAATATCCTCCGTTGGGATTAGTCTTTTCCCCGGCCACATCTCCTCCCTGCTCTGCAATGTGGAAATATAATTGACGTACTATGCTCAACTGTAGCTTCTTGCAATGATTTTCGAATATGGTGAGAGTATGAAAGTGACTCAGTTTGCATGTTTCAGGTGTCTGTAGTAAGCAAATACGACCAAGGATTCAAGGTGTTGGATTAGAAAAGAGGGGCTTCTAGAAACTGATCTTGTAGACACCTGAAAAACTATTATATCCCTACAAATTCGATTCAATGGCCTCTTAGCTCAAAATCTCACAGTCCTGGAAGAATTTTTCACCTGGAGACAAACCATTCAATAGTTGCAAGATGGATTCTCAACTCTCAGATAATGATTGGATGAAGTTTGTGATAGGACTCAACAAATCATGACCTTTTTGTTAGAAAATGAGGAACACTTCCATGCTAAACCTAGAAGAAGAGAGGAAGAAATATTTAATCAAGAAAGTAAATGACAAAGCAAACACACAGTACATAGATATTTTACCCTGGAAACCCAAACTGGGAAAACCAACATTCCTTGAGCATTCTTCTCTCTTGTTGTATTATTCATTCATAATAAAATGTTACATCTCTAACCTTGTTCCACACCTAAGACACAATTGACATCATACCCTCTTTCTTTACACAAGAACAACCTTGTAGCCAATTTGACTTACATCTACATGACCAACAACCTCTACGATTATTGATTCTTGGAGATTAGCCAATCATCATCTTTTACAACATTAAAACACGCCTTATTTATTGGATTTATAGTAGGAAAAACATAAATAAAAGGCACCCAAAAACAATTACATATCCACGCAGATCATTGGCTACAAATCTTGTGAATCTCGGGATTCTGTTACAGTCAACTACCAAGTTAGGTTACTAGTCGGCCTTCTTTCGGTCTTGAGTCAGTTGCCACACAAACGCTTGTTGACCTATTTTAAATTGACCTCTTTGACTTGTTTTCGATGTATTTACCAACTCAAACCACCTCGACCTTCGACTTTGACTTTACCCAGTCAAACCACCTTGAACTTCGACTTTAATTTTACCCAGACGAACCACCTTGACCTTCGACTTGCTGTCGATTTCTTAGAATTTGACTGTCAGTTGATCCACCTCGACTGGACTTTCACTGCATATAATATAACAACCCAACATATCCCACTTGTTGTTTTATTTGCTGAAATTGGGAGAGATATGAACTCTCGTTCATAAACCCAGGGCAACAACTCCCATTTCCTCTTTGCACCAAGAAAACTTCACAGCACTCACAGACTTGGTCAAAGAGTTTGTTATGTTTTCCAACATGTCTACTTTCTCCAGTAAAACTTTGTTTCTTTCCACCATGCCTCTCACAAAATGGTATTGTACATCAATGTGCTTAGTATTAGAATGATAATATGGGTTCTTTTCCAAAAATATTGTTCTTTGAATGTCACAACTTATCTTCATATCTCTCTCCTCAAACCCAATTCCTGAACAAAACCTTTTCAACGATACTTCTTCCTTTCTTCCATGAGTGTCTACCATGTATTCAACTTCTATTATTGAGAGGGATATGACCACCTGTCGCTTACTTATCCTAGGTGTCGACATGTATATACTCAACACTCCCACTACATGGGAAATGTATCGTCGAGTGCAAGCCATCTCATAAATTATACTACCAACAACAATTACATAGGAAACACATGCCATGTCCTCTATTTCCTCCCGTGTCCTTAGAAACTGTTCAACAGTTAGCCTTTCTCCCACAAGAATTGACACCTTCACAGGTTTGTAATCATACATGTTGAAACATTTCAAGATTGTTTCAATATACTTTGTCTGGTTCAACCAGATCTTTATAGCTGCTCGATCTCTCTTAATATCCATTCCAAGAATGAAGTTTGCTACATCAAGATCCTTCATGTCGAACTTGGAGGATAGGTGCTTCTTCACCCCCTTTATTGCGTTCATGATGTTTCCAAACAACAACATGTCGTTGACATACAATGCTACATATATGAAACACCCACCTTCTTCTTTGGAATATATTTAGTGATCAACTTTTCTTCTCACAAACCCCAAACTAAGGATGTATGTGTCGTACTTTTGGTACCACATCCTTGGTGATTGATTTACACCATAAAGGGATCTTTTTAGTTTTCACACCAAACATTTCTTTCCCTTTACTACAAATTCTTCAGGTTGTTTCATGTAGATTTCCTCTTCCAAGTCCTCGTGTAGGAATAATGACTTCACATCCATTTGTTCTATTTCTAGATCAAATGCTATGGCCAGAGACATTAGTACTCTAATGGAATTTAATTTTTTGATAGGGGAAAAAATCTCACCGAAGTCGACTCCTTCGACTTGGGAATATCCTTTCGCTACTAGTCGAGATTTGAATTTCTCGACTTGACCTGCTATGCTCATCTTCTTCTTGAATACCCATTTTTTACCAACATGATTTCTTCCACTAGGTAACTTGACTAAGTCCCATGTCTCATTCTTGTGCAAGGATTCCATCTCTTTGACTATGACATCCTTCCATATTTTTTCCTCTGTTGAGTTGAATCCCTCCCCGACCAACTTGGGCTCATCATCGGTGGAAGTTAACACGAATGCAGAAAATAATTCGGGCGAACTATACCTGTCGATTGGTTTTCTTACTCTTTCTGACCTCCTTATAACTGAGGTTAGTTTTTCCACCTATTATTTTGATTTAGTTTACTCATTTTATCTTCTTCTTTGTTCCTCAGTTCAAACCACACATTCTCTGGATTATTCTCTGTTTGAACAATTTCTTCAGGCTCAGACATAATTCTGACTTCTCTAAAGACCACATCTCAAATGTACACTATTTTCCTTGATGCAGGATCCCAAATCTTATATCCTTTCATTCCTTCTTTGTATCAAATGAAAATACACTTGACTACCTTCTTGTCCAGCCTGCTCCTCTTTTTCCTTGGGAAAATGCACAAATGCATCACAACCAAATACTTTGATTTGTGAAACTGAAGGATTATTACCCGACCATACCTCATGTGGATTCATGTCGATTATCATCGACGAAGGAGATATATTCAATAGATATTTTGCGGTGTCGACTGCCTCCACCTAGATTTCTTGTGCGAGCTCAACACCATTGAACATGCTCCTTGCCTTGTCCATTAATGTTCTGTTCATTCTCTCAACAACTCCATTTTGTTGTGGGGTATATGGTGTGGTATTTTGGCATGATATGCCACATTTCTTGCATAACTAATCAAATTAATTTCCACATAATTCACCACCATTGTTAGTTCTCAACACCTTAATCTTCTTATCTGTCTAGTTTTCTATAAGAGATTTAAACTCTCTGAATTTCTAGAAAACCTTTGATTTTTTCCTTGGGAAATATATCCATGTCTTCCTGGAAAAATAATCTATGAAGGAGACATAATACAAGGATCCACCAAGTGAAGGTACTGAAACAGGTCCAAACACATCACTATGAACCAATTCTAGAATCCCATTTTCCCTTGTCTCTTCAGATGGGAACCTCAATCAACTTTGTTTTCCATATATACAACATTCACAAAAGTCGAATTCTAAATTACATGCAGGAAGTTCTTTGACCATACCTTTGTTATGCATAGTTCGAAGTGTTTTTTCTCCTATGTGTCCCATCCTCTCACTAGTAAATTTGGGACATTTTGTGAGGACCATTTCGACGCTCTTGCGATGTTATGTTGTGGAAATTGTGATGAATATTGGGATTCTCAAATGTCACATCATATCTCGTGGCAAGTGCGACGAACCTGAGATAATTTCTCAAGAGAGATGACCCAAAGAAGGTCGTCTCAATAGAGATGGTCTACGAAGGTCGTCACAAGAGAGACAAATTACGGTGCTCGTTGCAAGAGCAACAACTGAATATGATCGTCTCAAGAACAAAAAATGAGGACGATCATCACACAAACGAAAACTAAGGATGATCATCGCAAGAGAGATGACCAACCTATCTTAGTTTCTGCAATGAACAGTTCATCGCAAGAGAGACAAACTATTCATACGATCGACGATCCTCTTCGACGCAAGAGAAACGCACTATCCTAGTTTTGACGATGAATTGTGCGTCGCAAGAGTGACAAACATACAATAGTTGCGATGAACTAATTATATGATCAGATATCCTCTTCATCGTGAGAGAAACAACCTATCTTAGTTTCTGTGACGAATAGTTCATCGCAAGAGTGATGCATGATCGATAGTTGCAACAAACTATTCATACTATCGATCATCAGTGTCATCGCAAGAGCGACAAAATATATCTATTTAAAAAAATATATATTAAAGATTAATGCAAGAATGAGATGTGTGGATGTTGGTATGGTTATTCTTTGCAAATATTCCATATGAATATCTTTCTTCTCTTGACGCAAGCACTAGATTATGGAAAAAAACGTTATGAAGCTATTTAGAAAAATAAAAACAACACGAAGTCATCACCAATACTAATTGCCATTCATTCGTAGGGAGGTGTATAAACAATATTTCGTGCCAAGGGAATATGGAGAGTCATGGAAGTTTGCATCCCATATGTTCATATCTTGATTAGTCATAATAGTTTAAACTTTACTATAAAATATTCAAACTTTTCTTTAATATATTCATATCATTTGAAGAAGAAAAGTCAATTATAAAATCTTGAGGAAATAGACTACTACAGTTTGTAGGGATTTCAAAATAAGCTGGAACCTTTGGGAAGGCATTTGTCGAAACATACAAAAGATAAGTGGAAGAATCCATTTTCAGTAAGTCCGGACACCTTAAATGTTAAAATGTAGCCACATTAAGTGGAAATCATAACTATGGAGTGAACCCTATGCAATACAATAAGATAATACTATGAAATTGTATGTTGTGGCTTCAATTTTTTTCATTCTATATTTATATTATTTTTCTTTGTCATGGTTAGAATATACTTCAGTCACAAAAGATATACAAAGTTACAAATGCAAACGCATGCAAACCTCAATGAACGTGTAGGGCAATTAAAGTGGAAAAGAATTTCCAAAAAACCTGACATATTGACATAAAATCATTAAGCATTTGGATGCAATGTGCATTGCATTGAAAAACAATAGAATTTATCCTTCAATTCTGTTATCACTCCGTAATTTATTTAGGCTGAGAAAAGAAACCAAGAGGTAACCACAAATCAACTTTAGAAACTAGAATCTAACCCTTCCAGTCTCAGAGAGGGCTCTCTCCCAAATTAGTCACTGAAAAGACTGATTTGATTTTTGTTTCTTGAGGTTAGGTCCTTGGATTGTGAATAAATTTTTGGATGGGATTTAATGTTTAAGCCTATGAAAAATACAATGGGCATGGAGTCAAAATCTTGAAGCTTATGAATATGTGGGTAATTTGTCAATTAATGGGAAATGACTTCATAGGCAAGATAGATACTAACTGTGTGTTGGTTTAATTTAAATGTCGTTGTAGCAGAAAGGATGGAAGAAAAACATAAATCAACACTTTAAGAAATCAGATTTTGAAATTTCTTAAACTGTTTTAGCAGAAGAAAACACCATTGATATTCTAAACTATGTGACAGAGCACACAAGTACATATGGGCAGCTTATTCCACAAAATTTTTCCACGTTTCCATTATTTTAATTTTTATTTTAAATTGGGCAGGATTTTCGTTGCTATTGCCACGAAAGTTCGTCACTATAGAGACAATTATTGCATTCCTCAAAAAACATCTGCTAACACACATGGCTTGCAACGACTAGTTGACTTTTTGCAGGTCAACTCAGGCATTTTCGTCGCTATATCGACGATAGTCGATCTATATATACCTGACTTTAAGAGACTTTGTGACACATTTGCTATAGTTGCGACACTGTTCGTGGCTTTTGTTTGAGTTGTTTATTTTTTCCGTCACCCACTGGTTGAACAAATCCAATTCTCGATCTACATAGCTCAGATTTTGAACTTGCAAGGTTAGTATGTTTTTTTATTTATGTACTCATTTAACTTGTAAATTTTTGTTCAAATGAAATTTCATGTAGCTTGTGTTTTCGTTGATAATATATTATATGTGCAATACCATATTTCAAAATATTTATGTCATTGGTTTTGGATCTAGTTAGTATATTCTATGGAAATTCATGTGAAATGTTAAGAAAAATATTTTCTGAAGAAGTATTTTAAGAAGAGGGAAAATTACTCCATCAATAAGTCAATTCAAACATTAAAAATGGATGTCATTATATTCAATATAGATTAATTTGAGCCTACGATTCCTTATGTAAATTTAATCCTTATTACAAAACCACCAACTCATAACAACTTTACCGGTTGGACTAATGTTTGAAATAGAAAGTGGAAAAAAAATCCTCTTAGGTCTAATCCTATCCCTTAGCGACCTTGTTAGCTCTCTAACTTTTGTGTTTCTATGATGTTGTGCCTATATATATTAATGTCATATTTTTAGTCTAGTATTAGGTTAGGTTAGTCATATAACATTTTATTCTTATGTGATGTTGTTTCTCTCAATTTTTTATAATCACACACAATTCTAGATGTAGTGATTAACTCTAGTTTGTAGTTGATGTAACTTTTGTATACAGTATTAATAAGGAGTAGATAAAATATAAAAATTTCATGATGAAATCTACGATAACATGATGAAATCTACTAGTCATACAATGAAAAATGAGAACATGCCAAAGTGTCTTAGAAAATAAAATTGTGACCACTGTAAGTAGCATAAATTGTGACCATTGTATGTAGTTGCAAATCAACACGTCATAATTTAAACCAACCAAACTCAATTGTGGATGAAAAGTGGATGGAATTCTTTTTTTAGTGGTGAATTTCAAAGATTGACATTTTCTCTAAAAAATGACTTAGAGGCTAGTGTATGGTGTCGAGTGATTCAAGTTTGAGAAATTTTGACCACTTTCGTTAAATGGTATGTAATTATTTTCCATGGTGATTCAATACACGCTACTCTAAAGTACAAATTGAAGCATATCGATCTTAATAGTTAATCGATAATAGTAAAAAAAAAAACATGTCAAAATGTCTTAGAAGAAATAATTGTGAGGATTGTATGTCACTGTAAATAAACGTATCATAATCGAAAGGAGTAGCTAAAATATAAAAAATTGACAACTTACTGTTTGGTATGGTGTAGGTAAGACAGTTACTTGTCAGTACAAAGATTTGTCACTATGAACGAAAATGACATGAAGTTTGCTCGGTTAAGAGCGGCATTAGAGGCGAGGGGCAATGGAAAATGTTATTGCCCTTGCTATGATTGCAGGGGATTTCAAAGAAACAAACTTTTAATAACAACAGTTGAAATACATTGTAGGGAGAAGGGGCATGTTGAAGGGGGTTATGAATATCATCCCTTGGTAAGAGGATTCAATATTTAATGTATTCTTTGTAATAGTCATCATGTCATGAATTTTAGTAATATTTCTTATCGAGATTTTTATATTTTCTATACACAATAAATTTTCTATGTTTCTTTTAAATATATAGACGATTCCCCCAAAATGTCGATTTCCAGGGAGTTATTTTCCAAGTACTAGCAGAAATACTCCTTTAGGTGATGAACTTCAAGATCAAAATATTGAAGCTGTTGATCAAGTTATTAATGATGATATGGATGGATATAATGTTAGTGATTCAAATCAGGAAGATGAGATACATAGATTGATCCAAGACACATTTGCTCCAATGGATGAGGACAACCAAGATGATAGTCACGATGTTGATCCTCTACTCGAGAAGTCACATCAACCTATTTATGAAGGCTCAAAAACAAATCTTGTATCTTCTATATTGTTGTTGGTGAACTTGAAGGTTTTGAATGGTTTATCAAACACATGCCTCACACAGATACTAAGGTATTTAATTTGTTAATTATTTATGCTTGCATGTTCACAAATACTTAAAAGGTTCAACTTTTTCCTATATTACTATTGTTTTCTAATTTGTAAATTAGTATGGATGCGATATTGATGATTAATATTGTTTACATTGACTTATTGTTTTGAATTTTGTAGATTGTTAGGTGAATTTCTATTACAGATGTCAAATATTTTGCCACACACATATCGAGAAATATCCATGATTATGAAAGAAATTGGAATGGAGTATCAGGCTATTGATGCATGTCCTAATGATCATATCATATACTATGGACAATATGCATTAGAAAATGAATGCCCACAATGAAAAATACGTATATATCAAACCAATAAAGCGTCAAAGAAGGTACCTCTCAAAGTCCTTCGTTATATTCCGACAATTCCACGTTTCTAGCGGTTGTTCAGGTGCCAAAGTATAACATAGTTTATGGATTTCCATGCAAAGAACATAATTCGAGACAATGTTCTTCGAATTCCTGCAGCTGGTTCTGCATTGAAGTACATCAAAGAAAAGTGGCCAATTTTTAAAGAAGACCCTCGTAATGTTAGACTTTCGTTGGCAGCTGATGGTGTCAATCCATTTGGAGAGATTCTTTCTACGTACTCACTGTGGCCTAGTTTTGTTATAAAAAATAACCTTCCTCCTTGGATGTCGATCAACAGAGAGCACACAATGTTGGCAATGATTTTTCCAGGTATTTAATTATTTTTTATTTGCTTTAAAATATGACAAAATATTTCATTTCTTTGTTTCGTGCATGGTAATTATTTCTTTTATATATAATGACATCTATATAATTATAATTAATCATGCAGCATGTTGAACCAATTAGGTAAGTACCATGTTAAATATATGAATGTATATATTGAGCTTCTTATCGATGAGTTGTTGAAGTTATGGGCTGACATCACTATGTATGACATCTCTAGACCAATAGGGCAAAAACGATTTCAATTTCATGGAATATTATCATGGACAATTCATGATGCTCCCCGGTTAACACATTTTTGTGGTATATTGTTACTTTATTTTGTGATTTAATATTATATATATTTATTGAATATATCATGCATTATTTTAAATTGTAACTCTAATTATTTACATTAATTCATATATCTTGTAGGTATTCAAACAAAGGGTAAATCAGAGCATAATTAGAGCTTCCACCTTCACGTGGTTGCCTCTGTTTAGTAGAGAATGAACTATTCTTGAAACCAAGAGGAGCTCTGCGCGAATGCGCCTAATCATACCAACGATGTAGGTATGTCATCCTAGGGATTTACATTTTTATGTTTATATTTTTGTATAAGCCAATGAATGACAACCATAATTTAATTTTTTGTCATTTTTGAATAAAATATGATCAATCCCAATCTCTTGTCAAAGCAACACGCTGTTGAAAAACCTGTCTAGAACAAAGCATTAATTTGATAATATAAGCCATTGTTTTGGTAATGGCCAGCGTGGGTGCCAGGTTCTTAGTTTTCATTGAAAAATATAAAAAAACACCATTTATGAGCATTTTCAATGCAAATCCGCCGAAATTGCAGATTTTAATTGCAGAAATCGGATTTAGCAATTTCAAAAACATCTCATACCAACGATGTAGGTATGTCATCCCAAGGATTTCATGCGACAAAAAAATATCTGTCAGATTTCCATCTAAAATTGTTCGTTATGCCTCTCCTTTCTGCTGGATTTCCGTCCAAATTTGAAACAATATCTACATTGAAAATTGTTGGTTTTGCTTTGCGTTGAAATAGTATGCCTCTTCTTTTTTCTATATTCAAATACACTTCTTTTGAATTGAATTTTTAGTTTTGAATTTGTGTTATTCAAATCTTTCATTGTTTTTTCCTAAAGACTTATAACGAGATGCTACTTGTCTTCTGATAAGGAGCCCTTCTTGATTCTGAGCTTCAAGTAGTTCTTCCACCTCTCTGTACAGGATTTAAGATCTCTATCCAGGACTATATTCATTCTCTACGATACAATATTTCATTCTCGTGGCCAGTATCACTTAACATAGGCATGTAACATATAATCTTCTTCAAACCACCACCTTTTCCGCTCCTTCATCTGTCCATTTCACGGGCTTCTTCATCCTAATCAACTAAAATTATCGTGCAAAAGATGAAATGGATAGACTGTTTGTATGCCTTGACGATATGGGAGGGATTCTAGACTCAAACATCACTCAACTAGTTCAACAATAATCTTGATTTTCCTTGACGATATGTAGCTTGATTTTTCATATGGAGCTTCATTCTCATATGTAATCTAGTTCAACAATAAAATGATGGGTAACAATAACCTGTGAATGGGGCCAATGTTGAAATTCTTTCAAAATGTTTCTATATGCACTGAAATTTGACATGGATAGATTGTTCACATGCCTTAATGATATGGAAGGGTTTCTAGACTCAAATATATAGTACTAGATGCGGGAACATGTTTAATATCAATGAATTTTAAAAGGAACAACGAACATACATTTTACTAGGTCTAGACATGGGCAATGGTGACCTGTGAATGGGGCCAACAATGAAATTTTTTCAAACTGTTTCTGTATGCACTGGAATTTGACATGGATAGACTATTCACATGCCTTAATGATATAGGAGGGTTTCTGGACTCAAATTTGACTCACACACCCACTTGTTTCCATCATCAATTCATCATGTAAACCATAAACCCTAATTTTCTTTCAAAGTACACAAACTGGTTGATGCAAGTTTTAAGTTTTCATCAGTCTTTCTTCATTTTTATTTCAGGTTCTACATTGTATATACAATGTATGTGTGTCATAGTTGTGATGAAAAATCCCTCTTTTCGTTCATTGCTTAATCAACACCATAAAAATGATTGTGATGAATGACACATGCGTCCCTAAGGAAATTTCTATGATCTTGTACCTTGTTGTTTGACCCTAGAGCATTCCTTGTACAACCATGAGAACCATACTTCATGTTACAAATGAATTTGAAATGACCATTGTTATATCACATATTGCATTTGTGATTCCATAAATCCCTAGGCATGGACCATAAATCCCTCTTTTTCATTGATTGCTTAATCAACACCATAAAAATACTCCCTTCAAATACTATATGCGGGGATGTGTGTATTGTTGAACAAATCTTACAATGAAATTGTACTAGGACTAGACACATGCAACAATGACCTGTGAATGGGGCCAACTTTGGAATTTTTTCAAACTATTTCTGTATGCACTGAAATTTGACATGGATAGACTATTCACATGCCTTAACGATATGAGAGGGTTTCTGGACTCAAATTTAACTCACACACCCACTTTATTCCATCATCAATTCATCATGTAAACCATAAACCCTATTTTTCTTTCAAAGTACACAAATTGGTTAACACAAGTTTTAAGTTTTCATCAGTCTTTATTCATTTTTCTTTCGGGTTATACATTGTATATAGAATGTATGTGTGTCATAGTTGTGATGAAAAATACCTCTTTTCATTCATTGTTTAATCAACACTATAAAAATGACTATGATGAATGGCCCATGCATCCCTAAGGAAATATATAAGGAATGCATTGACTTGATCTTTTGTGAGACCTAAATGGTTTCAATTGTGAAGGAAAGCACTTGCAAAAGATTTGTTCTTTTTCTTTTCAATCATCCAATGAGCATAATATTATTAGAAGCACAACCCCTTATTTTCCTTTTCACAATTCCAATATCTTCTAGGCATTTTTTTATCCCTAAATGATGTCATTTCAAGTTAGAGAAAATTTGTTTGGGATATTCTCTATTTCTAATTAGGATTTCCGTACAATGCATATTCATCTTGACTCGATGTGTTTCATCTACTCTAGAAGAAAAACTGAGAACAACTTCAAGAGTGCCTCATCCTTCTTGGGTTTCTTTAAGTTAACTCCAATGGCCTAGACTTGTCTAAAATTATTTTGGAATAAAACATAGATGTGGCCTCTTGTTTCACAAAGTTATTTTTAATAAAATTCTTAGTATGATGCACATTAAAATTTCTATGATCTACTCATTGATGGATTTCTCCTTATGAAAAAGGTAAATAAGGGCTCACAACAATATTTACTGCTACTTGTTTCAATAGTACACTATGGAAATGGGACTCATTTACTTATAAGATAGTTTGAAAATCCAACTAGAAGAAGATGCTTCATTTGTTAACTGAATATGTAATCAACTAGTTTTCCCCCACATCCATAAGGATAATCAATAAATAAGGTTCAATTACAAGAGATTGTAACTGCAAGGATCCGTGTGAGCTCATCGATTTGTCAGGTTTTAGTTTTCCCAATGAATGGATGCGTTGTTGTTGACATGGAATGGGACAACACATGTACCTTCTTAATTTTATTCCTTCACTTGATGTGGGCCTGGTCATTCCTAGCCTTGAATTGAAAGTTACCCCTAGTCTTAGTCATCACCCTTCA
>SNQJ01S0000983.1:520951-615013 GCA_010110895.2 Picea sitchensis
TAAGGTATGCGACCACTTAATTTTTTTCTAGAGTATTTTACATAACTAAATGCCTGTTTATTTTCTTATATATTATTTACTCATATAAAGAATTTGTCTTTTATGATTCATGCAGGTCTTGGTGATGGAAATGCATCTCGTGGACAACTCTTATCAAGTTGTATGGGATAATGGATTTGGCGAAAGGACAATGATAAGGTAAGGGTTTTACGTGTTTTTTAAAGTAGGCTTTATACTAGTAAAAGTTCACAATCCTCTAGAAAGGATAGAATTGCATTTTTGGTAGACAAGCATCAATTTTTTTAACAAACTATGAATCATAGACTGTGGGAAAAAACATTTTTTTGTATTCTTACATTGACCAATACAACTATAACAAATTTTTAGTACAAAATCTTAACCACACACACACACACACACACATATATGAACCCCAAGTAAACAAATGAGAGAAGAGAAAGGGAGAATATGTACTGATAGGAGTGAATGAAGATAATAATTTGAATAATGGAGTGGAGAGTGCACTCTATCCTATTTGAATGATAATTTCATCCAACATGTCTTGTGCCATATTTTCAATATCTCTCGTTTGATCATAAGGGTATCTATAGGGCCTTACATTGGCAGAGATACTACATGGTGTAAGTTTAATGGCATGTTCAGAGATCTCATGAAAAATGAAACCTTGTGGAAATTTCCTAAAACACCATGTCATGCTTATTGAAGTTATGTTTATCTCTAAAGGAACATTTCCTACTTTAAGTTGGGCTTCTATTCAATGAATATTAACAATAACTCCATTAACATGTTTTGAGGAGCTTCTCCATTTTATGTGAGCTAATCACTTGAATGGGTAGAGACTTTAGGCCACTAATTCCCCATGGTTCATGGAAATTGTACCCAATGATTTAAGCTATTGAACCCCCCGAAACCACCCTTTCAATAACAATGGTGTAAATGGAAATTGATAATTTGTAATCTACTTAGTTTAATGTTGTGGCTTTTTCCAACATTTACAATCACCACTTGAAAGTTTATAAATGGGTGTGTAACACAATTCAGTTTGTATACCATATTTTTGTTAATGAAGGTGTGGGTACTACCTAAGTCGATAAGGAATATGACATTTTGGTTGTTGATGTATCCTACAATTTTAACAGTGATAGGCATGTCGATATCTTCCAAGGAATTCATCAATATGGTGTACAATTTTTCTTCATTATTTAATGAGCACTCAAACTATTCTCACAGATCCTATTGAGGTTCCTTGTCATCCTTGTCATTATTCTTGAGGTGAATAGTATTTATTTGGAACATTTTTTCCACCAATACCATTTTTTATTACGCCCAAAGAAAAATACCTTAGCTCATATCTCTTCCATTGCCTTTATCATGATTATGGTGTGCTTATGCATTTTTGTGTGATTTAGAACATATCTATCATTACTTCAAGCCATGGATCCTATGAGAGACTTATGTTTATATAAATTATTATATTCAATATAATAAACTAACTTGATGGATTTGACCATAATAGTTGGGACCTATATTCTAATTTAAATGTTAGGTTACATCATTTAAGCCATGAAAGTAAAGGCCATGTTAGAATCTAGATATGCACCTTTGTTTTTTAGGCACTAACTATTGAAAAAGTTGTAGATCCAAAGGTTTTTCTTCTATGACATTGCATGAGAATGATGGGGTCCATTAAACCTTGATTTTGTCAAGGTTTATGTTCATTAAAATTTTAATCTCTCTATTGTTCCTTACTTCTAAATTAAATGGATATTTGTTGGATGATAAAGGCATCACATAATATTTTTGTTGAGAGTGAAATGACAATATGGGTATGCACTCTTAAAGTATTCATGCTCTTGTCAAACCCATCTAGCATCCACGAGGATGCTATTGAATATGGATGACCTAACCTATCATCGTCAATAAGCCTAGCAAGTGTATGAGCTAGCTAATTGTCTGAGGTTTGTGCTTATTGGCTAGATGTCATTTGGTCATGTACGAGCTAGCTACTTTTATGAGGTCTGTACCTATTGGTTGGCAAGAAGTCAGATGCATATGATTTACAACTCTAAGTCCCTTTTATATTAGTAATGCCTATTGTCATTCGTGAAGCCTAGTGTGCCAGCTACATACCTACCATTGAAGGGAAAAATAACTTATTAAAGTTCATATCTTATTTCTCCCTTTCATGTCATGAGTTTATTATTGACTTGTTGACTAGACAAACCAACAACAATTTTTTGAAGCCCAAAAGGGTCACAACTTGGAGCCTAAAAGGATCATCCAACAATCTCTTTCCATATGCTAAATCCTCAGTGCCAATCATATTATATAAATATTTTTATCCCTACAAACCCATAATGGATTTCACCCTTTGTAATATCCTAACTTCAAAAATCTTCCCACAAGCCCAACACCTTAAGATAAGTTGTATTTCATATATTTATTAGGTTCATATATATTAGAGGATTTCTCTCTTTATGTTTCCCCCAAATTACTTAATCATCCCACATACCTAGCACTTATTTCTTCATTAGATTTTATATTATTTTTAGGTCCATTATGTTAGGAGGATTTGGTTCTCTATGCCCCCTAGTACAAAATCCACCTATATACTTGAATCATGACATTATATTTATTCCATATACTTTTGGGTCCATCAAGACAAATGAGGAAATTAAGCATTGCAACTCCCCATGCTCTCATTCCCCAAATTGTCAAGAGTCCTTACATGTGGTTGAAGGGAATAAGATGTGTTTTATGTAAAGGGGAACATGTAAATGTTCCAAATTGTAGGGAATTTTTGTTTCAACAAGAATCAAATACTTCTATGGGTACCTAGTACACAAGACAAATGGAGAAGAAATGGAGGCACTTTTATTGATTTGGTTTACTCATCATGATCCATTTGAATTGAGATCCTTGGAGGGCGTATTCATTGTCTTTGTTGGATCTTGTTTGGTGGACATATTTAGAAGAACAAGCCTAGCTTGGGCTTCCTTGGGGCTTGAAGCCCACAGGTTGGCTACCAGGGCCCACACACCAGATGATGATGACATTCCTTTGGAGGCCTAAGAGACACCTTGGAGGATCTCACCTATCCCCTACAATCCAAACAACTTGCCTTTGGAGGCCAAAATGTCACCTTTGACAGCTTGACGTCACCCTAGGGCTAGGGTTTGGTGGTAATTGAATACACTTGGCCTTTGGAGGCCTAGCACACTCATATACAACTCAATGAATTGACCTCTTGGAGGGATATGTGTGGAAATAACAGTATAGAGTGGAGGACTTAAATTTTTCAAGATTTCTTTTAATTCAAGCTTGATCCCTTCATTTTATGCACCTTGATATAGAGTGAAGGAGTTAACTTGTTCCCTTCAAAATATTTCTTTTAGTATAAGAACCTATTGACCTGGAGTGGTGTAGTGCTTAAGTGTATAATATTCAATTTGATCACCCAAATTCATTCCACTATTAGGAGGGAAGAGGGGTGTTCCACAACAACCCTGGTTCAATCGAGAGGCCATTGCACATTAACAATAAATTTGGTTTTCTAAGGCATTTTTTGTTGTTGTGTCTATCAACTATAATATTTTTCTATCCAATAGATATCCCATTGTCATAGTACACCATGCTCAATAAAAGATTCACAATATTTTTAGCTCATCCACTCTTTTGATTGCTTACTAGATTCACAATATTTGACTTGCAAGTTTTGTTGAGATTATGTAAGCAAGTTTGATTTTCAACTTATGAGCATAAAAACCCAAGTCTAAGAATGGATCAATGAATATTTTATCCTCTAAAAATATTCCCATGTCAAAAAAACATTCACAGACTTCTTCAAAGATAACTATGCTTTTTACCATGCATTTTAGAAGTGTTATTTATTGATAATCATGTATTGTTTTCCCTTGAGAAAGCATGTAATGCACATTCATCCATGTTGCATGGGGTTGATCATGTAGAGACCTTCCAATTACCATAAGAACAAGTGGTAACCCTTTGCGTTCTACTATTACCTATAATGGAATTGTTTCTAATTTGTAGCATTTGATTTAATGAAGGAACACACAACTCTTTGAATGTGTTTTAATTTGATGTTTTTGTAATGGATTTATGCTTAAATGAAAAAAATCATAAAATGGACATAACATTTTTCTCTCTCAAAAATGATAAGACAAACTAGCATCGAGCATTCATCTCCAATTTGTTTTCCATACACAGATAATTGTTTGTCTTTTGTTATTGCATTGGTGCTCTATACATCAGTGATTATTCACCACATTGTTGCATGTCAATTTTAGGTATCTGTCAAGGATGTATACATTGTTTCTTATTTGAGTTCAATTCAATAAACAAACCAATTATTCAATGAACTACTGAAGCATCAACCTTTAAAAATACTACCTTTTGTGTATACCCTCACAAATAACTATATTGCCATCTTTGCAGGGTTATGGCCGTGCTTATTTCTCTGTGACTTTAGCTCATACATGCACTAGAGATGGAAGTGCTATTGTTGCATGTGCTAGACTGCCTCTACATGTCAATGATTATGTTTTTAATTTTAAATAATTGTGATGAAAAGATGATAAATACTGAATATACTATTTTCGGCTTGACTCAAATCATTTTCCTTTTTTTCAAAATATTGAATTTGTCCAATTTCATCCTACAGGAATATATGGTGCAGGTTGCCTCATCACTGAAGGTATTGAATTCCTTATTGGATTACATTTGTTTGCAGACTCCATTGTCATTAAATGAAGAATGATGGCCTATGAAATCAATAACATATTAGTTATATAGTATAGAACTTCATAGCATGCTTCTGATTGAATCAATACTGTGAATTTAGACGATGCAGGGCATAACCAAATTCCTTCTCTGAAAAAATATTCTTCTTATGTAGGTTATAGATAATGGAAATGCATCTCAATCATTGATTGTGTTAATTAATAAATTCTAATTTGGTTTCTTTAATTTTCCAATATCTAAGAGAATAGAGGAGTTAAATCCTATGGACTATTTAATACAAATCAAAGATAATAGTATTGGAAGTTTTTTGAGAAGAGGTGGCGATGGTGTCCCCCTTCTCAGTCCTTGCATAGAGTAGTTGGAGAAGGGCTGAGCAATCCCTACCCATCCTCTATGGGTTATTTTGGAGGCAATATCGATAGAACCAAATGCCCTAAGGGATTCTTTGAAAATGCGAAGAAGAATCCATGATTAGAAATCACCTCAACATGGGTCGGGGCCCACTTGGGGGATATATATCATATGAAAGACTATGCAGATGTCTGTTTGTTATTAGGATATGGTATCAAAGTGGACCCTATGCTGGTGGATTTTTGTTAAGTTCCAGGTTAAAAGGATCTGCTGATCTCAAGCATTGTGTTAAAGGTTTATTCATAGCCATCTGTACACATGTCACACTCTAAAGATTGTGAGTGAATCTTTACACATGCCATCTTCTAGACAAATTTACCATGCTTTTAGGGTTTTTGAGGTGATGTTTCATGGAACATATTATGGGTCTTGAGATATTCTTGGATACATTTTTGGATGGTTCCTCTCTCATCTACAAGAGAGGAAAATTTCAGAGAGATAGGGGGATTAGTTATTTTTTAGGCCTCCCGCTTCTTGCACTTGCACTTCAGTATTCCACATTCTACTCCCTCTCAAGTCCGATTGGACACTTGGTCTGAATGAGATTATTCAACAGTATACAACCCACCCACTGTAATTTAAAAACAAATCCTTTCTTTTCCAACATATATACCCTGGATTATGTTCGATGTTCCCTTCCCCTGTTTCAGGGGTATGCTGGTATTACTACATGACCATTACCTAGATTTTGAACCTTTTGGACATTGTTGCAACTCTTGCTCCAATACTAGCGCAATCAAATTGGTTGATTGCAACATATATGGGTTCTACATATGTTCCCATGTCTCAATAGCTTGATAACAAAACATATATTAGGTCCATGAATTCTCTCCTAACCTTGGCATTATAGAAAGTAGGGTTATCTTTGATCAATAATTGTTCCTTTGCTTTGTAGGCCGACTGATTGACATAGCCTCAAACTATCTATATTCAAGTGTAGATACACGTTCCTTTCAGACATAGAGGCTAGAGTTTGGGGAATCTTCGTATTCAGCGGCATGACCCTGGAGGAACGTGAGGAACAATCCAACCTAGGTGCCTTCATATGGAGGGAGCCCGGAAAAATCAATGCAATGAGTTCACAGGCGCAAAAGCAGGCCTTAATATATTTGATTTCTTGATACCACATACCACCATGAACAGGCTCGTAAATACACAGGTTCATTCCTCGGGCGAATATGATCAAGCTATATTCATTTTTTTTTTTAAACCTACAGAAGGTGTGGCAATAATGACATAAGTTCGTCGCAAACCATTGATGAACTTTTTTACTCTGCCACGATTTTTCGTCGCTATTGCCACAATTTTTCGTCACAACTTTCCACGCTTTTTCGTCGCAAGTATGGCATCTGCGTCGTAAGTTGTTGGTGGGTTTTTTCTCTGCCACGATTTTTCATCGCTATTGTCACGATTTTTCGTCGCAACTTTCCACGCTTTTTTGTCGTAAGTATGGCATCTGTGTCGCAAGTTATTGGAGATATTTTTTTACTTTGGAACGCTTTTTCGTCCCTATTTCCATGATGTTTCATCGCTACTGCCACAATTTTAAAGGTAAACCTATCTTTAGGATGATGACACAAATACCTAGTGTGTGGATATAGTGACGAAAAAAGTTCCACGAAAAATAGTCTTTTCCTTCGTGGAAAGTGCGACGGATATGTGTGGCAATAGCAACGCAAAATCATGGCAAATTTGGTCATATGTAGTAGTGGCATCAACATGATGAATTCTGAAACAATATTTTAATTGAATATCATTCAGATATGGAAAGAGAGCAATAAACTGAAATAAGAACATACACTGAAGTGAACATGCTACACAGTCACTACCACATGAATCTTTAAATCAAGACTGGATCCCAGAAGCCTTGGATCACCCAACTTTATTAATTATTCAGGAAAATATTACAGTACAAATACTCTTAGAATACTCAATTCATCAAACTTTCTCCCACCCTTTGTACATTATGTGTTACAATATTTATAAAAAGCAATGAAATTTGGTTTGAAATTGATTTACAAAAATAGAGAGAAGTAGTTCAGAAAATTAGGATCCTTGAGATATTTCAACAGCTTTATCCTTATCTTCACCCCTTTTACCTTGGTAGTGTCTAAATCTGATTGGTTGATGTCTGGACCCATACTCCGTTGAAAATTGGATGGTCATTTACTAGTACTTGGAAAATTACATTTAGTTTTACCCAATCTTACTATTTCCTTCCACTGTAATTCAAAAGGAATATCATAATCCATCATTTATTTTATTAAAATTTCCAAATCGATGTAAGAGGCATACAACATGATAGGTAGGCCGAATTTTATTATCCTAAATTTACTCAAAATTTCAAAATCTATGGCTAAATTTTCTACCACAGTTTCGCCCTTTAAAACTTCATCTAAGTATTCAAACCTAGAGTGATCCATCCTCGCTTGTGCCAATAGTGCATTGTGGGATTCTTGTTCATGTAACTTTCCCTTTCCATCCCAAAATGATGGAATACCTTTGATAAATAGTTCTCCAAACAAATACTTAAAATCTCGAACACTCTTTTCCAATTGGGCTACTTTATTCTGGACTGAATTCAAGAGGTTGTGTTTGGTTATGATTATTCTAGCCCATATTATCAAATCAATTCTATCTTTGACCCCAATTGTCTACAAACTTGATGAAGGCACTGTATTAAGGAGATTGATAGCGTTCTGGGCCCATTCTGCTGGTCTTTTTGTTAAAGTTTAATTAATAACTGTGCATATATGTTTTGCCAAAATTGTAATGTTTTCCTCATCATTAACAAAATTTAGACATGTCCTGAGTTTTGTAACCTCAAGTGATATAGAGTCCCAAATGATGTGCTTGGATCCTTATAATTTTTTTTTTCCTTTAGTCCTAGAGTTTAGCTTATTCACCTTTTCATAAGGATTACATTTTCCTTTTTAAGTTGTGATACTCTTTCAACCCTTTTCTGTGCCTATTGTTCCATTTTATTGATATTCTCTTTCAATTCTTTTATTTCCCCATCCTTTAAGATAACCTGAGACATTGCCTGGACAATGTATTCAATGCCTTATTTGCTTTCAGTAGTAGAGGGTGTAACAGAGGGTACAACAAAAGACAAAGCTATGACTCTAGTTTCCATTTCTGTCTTTTATTTTGACCATTCTAATTTTTCCTTTTCCAGTTGCAGAAATTCAACCTGAAAATCTAGTGATTGCTTCTTGAAAGCTTCCTTTTCCTGTTCCAATGCTACAAGTTATATAGTCTATGGATGCTTTGTAGCAGGCATTTTCAACTTTTTCTTCAGGCTGTGAATCACTTTGTCTTTCTCATCCAGCAAGGATTTCATTTCTTTGGGGCCATCAACTTCAATTTTCTTTATTTGAATATTCCATGCTTTACTTGCTACTTTTTCCTACCCAAGATGACCTTCAAGCTTGACAGCTAGTGATGTTAATTTTTCATTTTTCAAATTTAAATTTAAATAATCTGAATATAGTAGGTAACTAGTCTTATTGTGCAATTGAACCTTATCTGGGGCACTGATATTATCATACTTTATTTTGATCTCAGAGACCTTATCTTCTTCTACTATGACAATGTTGAATGTTTTCTTTTCTATGTCTCTAAGTGTGAATACTGAAGACTTGTGCTGGGAATCTTTATTTACCTCAGGCATTAGATTCATGATCTCACTTAGTGATTCCTTTCTTTTTTCTACATACCATTTAGATAAATGTTCCTTTGACTGGGATTCTTCCTCTGAGGCACAAGAAAAATAGTATTTCTGGATATGGAAGGATCCTAAACTAACTTCACTTTCCAATTGAGCTATGGATTCAATTACACTTGTGCCACTCTCCACCATGTATAAACCTATTTTTTCTTTAGACCCTTCATCCTCCAAGTCTACATACTGCTATGTCTGGATGGTTTTCATTTTCTTTCTGGCAGTGTTTTCAGGGTCTATGTCCATTGCCTCTTAAACAATCCTCTTACTATGTGTACTATCTTTTGGAAACTTAATTACCACCTATGGAATACTCTGTTGTGTTGGTGCCTTTTGTATAGGGGCTTCAACATCCACACATTCTTCAAGATTTACAAAATTATCCAAGACTTCAATAGGATTGTGCTCATATGGAACATTCTTGTTCATTTGCCTCCTTCTAGATATGATCTGATGAGGATCATATTTTTTACCTGGCATTTGTGCAAAAACCAAATCTTTGATATTTGCCTCAACCTTTGCTAGACATGTTATGGATTTTACAATGAATGGGACAATCACAAAAGGAAACTTTATATTGCTTGCTCTATGATATTTGATGAAATTTTCAATTCTAGAGATGATTCTCTGTCTTATGAACTCTAGGGAAACAATTCTAGAGGTCAAAAATATGGGCAACAAATAATGAAACTCATGAAATCCATATACCCATATTAATGTAGAATTTATGAAAAGGGTCTAGTCTCCTACTCTGTCTTCTGTCTTCTGCAGGTGAATTCTCATTTATTCAATAACTCTGGGCAGTTTAACGTTGAAAATCATCTTGTAGGCCTTTGACATGACTTTATTGATAAAAATTATTGAATTCATCCTCTTTCTTTCAACAGATATTGATTCTTCTTCAGGTATCTTTGCATTGTTGCTCGTGAGAAAATCATCATCAGATATGTACAATATTTGAAGTGTCTAAGAGAGTTGAAGTTCACTAACTGTTTGTGGATGGTATCAACTAGGAACTCATCAAAATTAATGCAAACAACTTGACCTGACTCTGACTGGAAGAATTTGAGCATGAAACCTAACATGACCTCAACTACGATTCTATCACTATGAAGACCTAAAACCCGAGTTAACAAAGAGAAAACACATTGAACCTCACTAACCATGATATCAATTCTTAAGGGAAAGGATAGGCTTTGTGGGAACTGATCAAGCTTGATAATCATTCTTAAAAACATAGTTTTAATCTCTAGTTGACACTCCCTATAGACTCTAATCATTTCTTCCTCATCAAAAGGTTCAGAATTATCAAAGAAATACTTAGGAATTTTTAATGACTCTCTTACTAAAACAACATCAATTTTACACAAGACTTTAGACCCCTTTTATCAATTAAAACTCTTTCTGACACCGAGTATTGCTCTGCACACCATCCTATAAATTCAGGAAACTGAAAAAACAATTCGGTTGCATACAAAATGAGAGAAACTTGGAAAAACTCCAAAAATGGAAAAAATTTCCCTTTAACGTCAATTAAGTTACTTCTTAATTGATAAATAGGGGCAACAATGAATTCAGGGTCACAGACATCATTATCTCTATCAATTAGGGCTTATCATTATTTTCTGGGCTTTGTTCAGATACTTCAAGCATGATGGGATACATGGTAGCAAGAAAAAATACCTGGTAATGGAGATTATAATGGCACCGAGAATTCAAAATTCAATCGAAGGTGACAGTTGCAACAACTCCAATAGTTCCCTCTTTGACAAAGATAAAAAAAAACAAAAGTCACATCAACTTTATAATATTCAACTTTTCAGAGCGACGGGTTAGCGATTTCAATGTAAACCACTTTCTTCTCCACAATCGTCCTTGTGCTGACACGTCTTTACCTTCAAAACCTATGGTTTCATTTAGAGGATAGGTTGGTTTTCAATTTGAAGTTTTGATTCCTTGTTTATCTGGCCAAGTCTTTGAACTTTTGCTAGCTAGTAATTGTTGTTCACAATAAATTTCTCAAATTCAATAAGAAATATGGATCTCATCTTGTGTTAGCAATGATTTGTCGGTTAATTAATATTGCTCCCATTGGGATTCAAATCTTTCCAAAGATATTTTTGTGTTCGTGCCAATGTTAATGAAAACAATCGAGGTCACATCCAAGTCCTCTATAACTTTAATGAAATAATTACCCCCACTCATGACAACTTAAGTGGAGAGGATAACACTCCATCCCACAACCACTAAATCTAGACAAGATTAACAATGATGATATTAATCATAATTTTAACTTTATGATATTGAAAAAGTAAAATATATTATTAATAATCACTTAAATTAAATATAGCATATATTAAACTTTATTTAAATTTGTATATATGAATTTTACTCTCATTTATGAGTATTAACACTTATAAATTATATATCAACACACACTTCATTGCAACAAAATACCTTTAATGAAAAAAATACTATTCAATTATATTACATTCACAACAGTTTATTTTATTATTATTATTATAAAAGAAATAATTTAAATATTCAAGGGTTGGTATTGGCTTAGTCTATGTTGATACGATCTTAAGATCTCGATAGGGAGCCACATTATTGTGTGCAAATAAAATTTGGCCACCTAAAATAATTTGTTGGTGGTCTGTAACGGGAAAAATTCCACTTGTGCCAATTTTCCTTGAGTTTAAGGCTATTAACTTGTTTTCTTATGTCCAAAGAAGACAAGTTTTTATCCAATTAAAACCAATTTTAAATCATACTCTAACAAAAAAAAAATTAATTTCAGTTTCAACCAATCCCTTGTATATATAAAAAAAACAACATCACATACTATACTCCCTGAAACTCTAATATAAAAATTATAAACTCTCTTTTAACCCCTTACCTTAAATCCATACAAAAATTAGAAAACACACATAAATCTAAAGACATCTACCTACCTAAAATGAAAACTCATAATTGAAATTATTTTCATAATTGTCACTAAACTTCTACGATTTCTATATACCTAACAAAATCATACGTCAAGAAGCATGCACCTTTTATATCAAGTGATATATTATTTTATTTTAATGTATATATATTTGTCCTTTTGTGAACGTGAAAGAATGGGATACCATACTCGTTTATGATTACTTATAAAATTCCTTTGTATATTGATCCAAAACTATCCTTCCCCAACAAATTGGCCTTAATAAATCCATTAGTTTCTCTAGAAAGATCTTGATATGATATACTTTCATTCTCTAATTTATGGGAAACAACTCGTGGGAAATCAAAGTTTTGTAGATGGAAATTCCCTCTTGAGAGGAATCGCAAAAGTAGACAACATAATATAAAACCAATACCACCAAAAATTGGCAATACTAATTTTCTCAAAACATCAAAATGACTTCTTGGTGCTGGACATGCTGGTAAGGAAAATACTTGTGGACCATAGAGACCTAAATTTCCACTTAAGGATATGATAATGCTTTGATTTGTAGAAAATTCTCCTTTTGATATTTCTTCATTGAGATTGTTGAAAGATAAATTCAAATAGTGAAGCTCTTTCAACTTGTTGAGAGTAATTGGTATTGTCCTTGATAAGGAGTTATAAGAGAGATCCACACCCATGATATTTTGTAGATACCCAACTGAATATGAAGAAGTGAAAGAAATTCTTGAAATTTCAACAGAAATGAAGCAATAAAAGAAATGCCTGAAATTTCAAAGCCAACGAATACTCTATGTAAGCATTGTCTACAGAGAAAACAGACCAGGACCAAGTTCAAATCAAAGGAGTCCTCAAAATAAAAACCATTGTAGATTGTACATACTGATCTATGTGGACCAACAAGAAAAACGAGATTAAATGGTGAATAATAATTCATGCTTATGATTGATGACTACACAAGAATGACTGCAGTTTTCTTTCTCAAGAAGTCAGAGGCAGTAGAAGACTTCAAGATATACAAAGAGATGGTTGAAACAAAGACAGACTTGGAAATCAAATGTTTGAGATCAGACAATGGTGGAGAGTTTACATTGAAAGAATTCATGAATTTTTGTAGCGAACATGGAATAACAAGGCAATTCTCAACAACCAACACACCTTAGCAAAGCGAAGTCACTGAAAGAAAGAATAGGACTGTACAAGAAATGTCCAAAACCATGTTGAAAGATTCCAAGTTGGGTGACATATTTTGGGCACATGCAGTACATACACAAATTCATATCCTGAACAAAGGAATTCTCAGAATTAATAGTGATAAGACTCCCTACGAGTTATGGAAAGTAAGACCGAAAAATGTGAAGCATTTTAGAGTATTTGGAAGAAAGTGCTATATCAAAAGAGAAGACGACGGGATTGGAAAATTTGACTCCTGAGTTGACAAAGGAATATTTTTTGGGTTCTCAAGAAAAAGCAAGGCATACAAGTGTTTCAATTTGAGACTCAACAAAATAGTGGAAAGCATCAATGTACAAATTGACGAGACAAGTGTACGAAATCCTAAAGAAGAAAGAAAAGGATCAACAGAGAAGGAAGGAGAAGAGTATTTGAAATAAGAAGTAGAAGAAGTGGAACCGGAAGAAGAATAAGAAGAGTAGCTAAAATTAGAGCAAGAGGAATATAACCAGAAAAATCTTCAGATATCTCCCCAAAATCCTAGCCGATGAGTGCATAAAAATCATCCACCAGAATAGATCATTGGGAATAAAGATGCAGGAGTTTAAACTCGAAGAAAATTATTCTCATCAGAACAAAGACATCTAGAATTGTTGTCCACAATTGAACCCAATAGTTTTGAAGAAGCCAACACTGATGAACATTAGATCAAGGCTATGGAATAATAACTGGATCAGATAGAGACGAATGGAACATTGGAACTTGTTCCAAGGCCTAAGAATAAGAACATGATTGGAACAAAATGAGTATTCAAAGACAAGTTGAACGAGGATGGACAAGCAACCATGAATAAAGCAAGGTTAGTATGCAAGGGATATGCTCAGGTTGAAGGAATAGATTTTGAAGAAACTCTTGGCCCAGTTTCTAGAATGGAAGCAGCGAGACTGATCTTGGCTTATGCATGTTCTAAGAAAATGAAATTATATCAAATGGATGTAAAATCAACATTCCTAAATGGAGAATTAGAAGAAGAAGTCTACATCGAACAACTCAAATGATTTCTACTGTCAAAAAAGGAAGATTATGTTTGTATATTGAAGAAGGCATTGTATGGACTCAAACAATCCCCCAGAGCATGGTATTCAAGATTGGACAATAATCTACAACAACAAGGGTTCAAGAAAGACAATGTAGACAACAAGATCTACATTAAGGTAAATCAATATAGTATATTGATAATTGGAGTTTATGTTGATGACATTATTTTTGGAAGTGATGATGACAGGATGAGTAAAAAATTCGCTAAAGACATCCAAAATTAATTTGAAATGTCATTACTTGTTGAGTTGTATTTATTTTTGGGACTCCACATATGTCAGAAAAATAAAGGTATTTTCATCTCCCAGACCAAGTATATCAAAGAAATGCTAAAGAAGTTGGGAATGGTAGATTGCAATCTCATAATTACTCCCATGCAGAGTAGTTGCAAATTGAGTAAAGATGATAAATCCAAGGATGCAGATCAAAGACTCTACAGATCGATGATTGGAAATTTACTCTATGTGACAACATCAAGATCGGATGTGATGCAAGTAGTTGGAAAGGTGGAAAGATTTCAAGTAGCACCAAAGGAAACACATGTTATGGAAGTAAAGAGAATATCCAGATATCTCAAAGCAACATAAGACTATGGATTATGGTATCCAAAAGGGAATGATCTATCTCTAGTTGCATACATAAATGCAGATTGGGTAGGAATTGTTGATGATAGAAGAAGTACAAGTGGAGTAGCCTTCTAATTGGGTGATTGTCGCCAGAATGACTAAGTAGGGAACTCATCGAAAGAGCGACAAATATGGGAAATCGTCGCAATTTTGACTAGCGATGAAAATCATCGCAAATGAGAAAATGTAGAGATATTGTCGCACGAGCGACAGGTTAGAGAGATCATCGCAAGAGTGACAGTTTTGAGAGATTGTTCCAAGGACAAAAATAAAGGGATATCGTTAGACACTCGAAAATATAGGCAGATTGTCACAAGATCGACAAGCGTAAGAAATTTTTCGACGAATCAACTTTTGAAGGGATCGTCGCAAGAGAGACGAAAATAGGGTATATTGCGACAAAATTGCTATACAAATTTTCGTGATTTGTATAGCAATTTCATTGCAAAATTTCTATGAGGTCGTCGCAATTGCGAAGACATCAATTTATTTAAAAAAAAAAAATTAAAATTTGATTTTTGAACAAAAATAATAATGTTCGATTTTTGAGCCAATTATACAAGGTGCTATGATTGCACACTAAGGAGGTCATCCAAGTGAAGTTTTTGCATTGATAGAGTGTTGGTAAGCATGTGCAACATAATAATTTTTTTTCCATGCAAGGAACCAATTGGTCCTAGTAGAAGGAGGTCATTCACATATGCTCTTGTGGAATTACTACATGATAGCATAGCTAGGAACTAGAGATAAATCCATAACAAGAACTCGAGCCAGTAACGAAATCCAACATTCATAGTTAGATCCATGTTGAAGAGCAACAAAAATATGGAACATTGTTCTAGATTTGGTCCTTTAATATTTTGGAGAACAAAAACACTCTCAATGGGGAGGCCTGATTTGAAATGGATCTGAACACATGAATGATTGTAATAATCAATACCTACAAGTGTAATTTAAAAATTAATGAATGTTATATAATAAAGGACAATGAAAATTTTATAAATTAAATGAGACAAAGAAAAAAAATTAAAACAAAATAAAATAGAAAAATGAAAATAAGAGAAAAAGAGAGAGAGAGAAATGGGAACTAAAAGGTTAGTCTCTTGGCCTTCCCATTACCCCCAATATCTCCTATTCGTCCTTTTGACACGACTCTCAAAGGGTATTTTTGCCAAAGAGGAAAGTATGCAAAAAGATCCATGAGTTACATTGTAACCAAAGATTCTCAAAATGAGAATTGAGTAACTATTGAAATTTGTTTTTCCCACTTGGGTTGTTTCTAGAGTAAACATTATGTCATTTTGTGACATCTCATTTATGTGAAATTAATGGAATATAAGTTGAATTGTATTTTAATTAAAAGAAAAACCAATTTCCTATACAAAATTTACTGAAGATGAGATACTAACATGCTATGTCTCATATGAAATATGTAGAAATGATGGAGGAACTAGTGAGGGAAATGGATACACTTGCTAAGATCCCTTTGGCATATTAGTAGTATGTGGTTTTAGTGTGGGATGCAGGAGGAAACAATGTTACCCTTGTGGATCCATTTGGAATATTAGTATATGATCCCTTTGGCATATTAGTAGTATGTGGCTTGAGCAAATTTGGTGGTAGTGAGAACTCTTGAGTAGAATCGAGCTTGCCTTGATTGTTATTTGGGACTTCATATTTCAAAGTGCAATTTTGGGAGTTGACAATTGGCATTGTTACCAGGGAAAAAATTTGATTCCCTGGATTCAATAGATATGGTATAGCATGGTGTTGGGAAGTCGTATTTCTTTGAATCATTAGTTTCTAGTTGCTTGTATTGAGGGTGAGAGAAAGAAATGGTATGCAAGGCATTTCAAGGTCTCACATGGTAACTCCAATTATGGAGCACATCCCTTTGATTGTTATGGTTAAATTTTCTCTAGTCGAGGAGGATCAAGATCTTGACTACTATAGTTTTGTGCAACACAAAAGAGATATTGATGGGGGTGGTGAGCATAATCTTTAAGGATTGAAATAATAGAATTGGATAGAACCCTAAGAAGGGGAGTCTTTTCCAAATCATTGTCAATGGAAAGTTATATGAGGATCCTCTATATGACATTTACTACCATGATTATGAAGAAAAACATCATAATTTGATATTTTTCTTGGAGATGACTTTTAACATTGTGTTATGGGTATGGGAGGTCATCCTAAACACATATAATGCATATTGTGGGGCTTCACAACCATAATAATTGTTGTGATAGTGGGTTCCTTTCCTAATATTTCCATTGAAGGTTTAGTTACAAGTTTTGCACTATATTCATGGTGGTTTTTGTTGCCACTCGGTTCTCCTCTTTTTGTATGGAAATGCCTAGAATTTCCAAGTGGAGGCATGGCGTTAGTTGGAGAAGATGATGACATCTCATTCTCTCTTTTACTATCCACCAAAGTTTCATTATTTTCTTACTTATTGTAGCTTAGGTGACATGCTATCATAACTCTCTCATTGTAGTTTATTTTTTTGACCTCATCAATGGTGTTGGGTTCCCTTTATCTTGGTATTGGTTCGTAGGCCTAAGGTGTTGGCTCAAAGCCGTTACATTAATCTCTAAGCATGATACTAGGGTTTTAGGTCGCTTCTTGTGATTTTTTGTTTTTGTTTTGAGGGTGTGTTTATCCCACACACCATATTGAATATATGTGGGGGATAAACAGGGTCTTTTCTCATAGACACATTGCTCCCTTGCACATCAATGAAGTTTTTTTAAAGGGACAAATTAGTTGACATATGGTCAATGCTCTCTCATTGTCATTTATTTTGTTTTCTTCATTGATGGTGTTGGGTTCCCTCTATTTTAGTAGTGGTTTGTAAGATGTGTGGAAAAACCTTGGGAATTTACAGTAATGAATGGGATACTAATGATCCCAATATTGAAATATAGAATTTATAGTAATGAATGGGATACTAACGATCCCAATATTGAAATATAAATGGAGAATGTGAACATGTTCATGGCATGTTTCAAGATAAAATGGTATGGCATGTGATGCCCTGGAACTTCATGATAGCATTGATCTCACTTTGTCTTCAAATATAGTACAAAATTAAGAATATATTGCATCTAACACTAACTATGGGTTCAATGATAATCAAATTATTGGTGCTAAATAAAAGTGAGAGGAAATTATCCGTCATCTATGCTTAATGAGGTTATGTGAATCAAGCATGATATTGAAGAACATGAGTGGTAAATCGTAACATTGGTTTCTCTATCAATGAAAAATTATGAAATTTGTCCATGAGGAACCAACAAAGGAGGTGGAAATAATAGGTTTACATAGGAAACTATAAGAAAAAATATGATGATGACCTAAATAAAATGCAACACTAGGTTTTGAGAAAATAAAATTATAATAAAGAAGGAGCCCTTAAAGATTTTGGTCCTTAGTATTTCACTAGAATTCCAAATCTAAATTCATGTCTATCTCTATGTATATGGATGAACCTCAACCTAATATTTCGAGGCCAAATTGTTACATCTATATTTGAACATGTGAAACAAAAGACATGAAGAAACAATCCTTAATGTTGTTGAAGAAGCAAAAGAAATTTCATGGAACTAAAACATTAAATTGTTGCCAAAATTGTGCCCCCTAATAGACAAGCAAAGATTGGAATTTATGTCAACATTATACAATGAGTGTTTATATCATGAACCTCTATATGGATTATAAAATGTAAAGACATACTGAAAAGAAGGGTAATGCTATGAAAAAATATTATAAAATGTTTGACATCTATTTCCAACCCCTCATGTTTAACTCTTAATGTTAGAAGAAAAAGAAATTTCATGGAACTAAAACATTAAATTGTTGCCAAAAATTGTGCCCTCTAATCGACAAAGTGAAGATTTTAATTTATGTCAACATTAGAACAATGAGTGTTTATATCATGAACCTCTATATGGATTAACAAGACCATGAGAAGATTAAAGTAGGAAAATATGAAGAAAGTCTTCAAACCTTGAATAACCCTCCACATATTGTAGACAAGAATATTGAGATGATGCACATGTGTGAAAGAGTAAATGTTTTACATAGCCATTTCCAACCCCTCATGTTAATACTTAATGTTGTTGAAGAAACAAAAGAAATTTCATAGAACTAAAAAACATTAAATTGTTGCCAAATTGTGCTCTCTAATCGACAAAGTGAAGATTGAATTTATGTCAACATTATAACAATGGGTGTTTATATCATGGACCTCTATATGATTAACATGACTCATGAGGATTAAAGTAGGAAAATATAAAGAAAGTCTTGAAACCTTGAATAACACTCCACATATAAATTGACAATGGCAATGAGATTTTGTTTCTTTGTCATGTGAGACACAATGAAAAATATGGGTAATGCTATGAAAAAATATTATAAAATGTTTGACATCACCATTTCAAACCACTCATGTTTAATCCCTAAAACTATTATTGCATCTTCCAAAAAAAATTATTTTTGCATGTTGCACCAAGTTTAAAGTTTGCACATTGCTTGGAAAAGATGCTTGCCACATGTCACATGTCACAAGACTTTCAAAGTTGCATATATCATGTCACAAGATTTTGGAAGTTGCATATTTCATATTCAAGTTCTATTTGTTGCCTAGACTCCATAGCCCAAGCACAAGGCACTAGGTCTTGCTTGGATTCTCACTTTATATCTTAAAATACAAAGAGATTGCCATTCTTAAAAGACAAAGAGATACAAGTTTGGAACTCTTGAAACCCACAAACAAACAAGCATGCAAAATTTAAATCCAAACTTGAACAATTCAATCTCTTGAATTTCACGTTTACCAATGCCTTCAAATTGCTAGGATGATATCCATGGAGCCACAAATTGATGTAAAAATTGTATGTCAAGGCCAATAGAACCAATAGAACCAAGGAGTATTGAATCAATATATACCAAGTCTTATCAGAGAAGCTGAAATTATCATTAATTGTATAACAAAATTACATTCACAGATATATACAAGCCATAGAAATAGCCTTGTGTATATTATCAGATGAAAAAGTACCCATAATGTCAATGCATTACATGCATCATTACATATTTAGTTATATAATGTACATCTAACTGTGTTATAAAATTATTACACATCATGAATTTCTTTTAGTCTTCTTTTGTGCTTTCCAGGTCTTAAGTAATTCATCCATCTCCATGTCTTCGTTTACTGGGTGCTCTTCAAAAGCTGATGTTGTTTCAGTCCTTTCATGCCGAGTACATTTGGTATCATACCCATGACGTGGATGCTACTGTGCGGGGCCATCACCTACAAAAACCAAAAATATTAAATTTATATGGCCAATTTTTAAATATCATTGAAGTAGTTCATTAATATTAAAAACAAATTCTGCAATGTAATTATTTACCTGGTTCTCTAGTCAGCACCGTTGGAATGGCTGGCGGCCTATTCACCTGATCTTCAGGTCGAGGAGAATCAACTATGACATTCTCTGCCATTGAAACATCAAAATTTATAAGTACATAATTATTAAGCATATGGTTAATATATAGCCATTTTACCATCGTGAGCCTCAGTCATAGGAACATCTTGGGGTTGCACCTCACTGGGATGGGGATGTTGGGGAGCACCATGATATTCTAGTTTCATTGCACTATCAAAGCTCTGTTGTTTAGTACTAATGGTTTCGTTGATAGTGTTGCTCCTCTGACTAAAACAAAGTAAGACATTGAATTATGGGCGATATCAAACATTTACATATTTTATAAGTAATGAAAGGTTAATGTGGACTGATTTATATTTACCTTATCCCACAGACTGGATCTTGGGTTCTGCCCCATGCTTTTCCTAGGGTCAACCACGGATTTATAACCATACTTGTAACCAAGTTGGAGGTCTTCCTCCGTGGTTTCAGTTCCGAAGTCGTCGCCCTGCATTGCATAAGGGTATGGTTTTTTAATGTTTTTGGTTGCAATTACCTGAAAGTTGTAAGGCGATACAAATAATATTCTTAAGATGTTTGGGTACTTACGATTCATGACCGTAACCTCGAGTAGCCTCCCTGGCCTAGCTTGTGTTGGCCATGTTTGGAAATCCTTTCTTTGGTTTCCTTCGAAGTGTCAGGCAACCTATCATCAAAATTTTAAAGTATGTTATATATAACCACACTTTTATTTAGATCTAAAGAAAAATAAAGCTGGTATTGAAATCAAAATATTGTAATTTACCTTGGTGTACCAGTTATTTGTTCTCCTGATTTTTTCAAAATCTTCTTTTTTGCATCATAAATGATCTCCTTCCATTCCCTCTCTGGAATTGAGGGAGGATGCTCATACCTAGGATTTCCTACTAAGATTTGTCTATCAACATCCCGTGTATATTTTAAATATTCGCCCGCTGTAGAGGTGACCGCTTTTTTATTGAACGTGTCTACTCCAAAGAGGCCTTCAAGATAATCCATAAGTTCCTTTTTGAGGTTGGAATTATGGAAATTCCACCTCATACGTAAGGTTGCCCGAAAAATCAACAAGGACTTGCTCTCTAGGTGCTTATAAAAATGGTCATTTCCTACACACAAAAATATATGATTATTAATTTAAAATTAATAATCTAGATGGTTTGTGTATGAGATAGACAACATTAAACGATTAAAATATGAATTAAAACTACCTGGGAGTCTTGATTGTTTTAATGGAAGTCCATTATCGTTGACCAAAAATGTGCACGGAAGGGTCCCCGTGCTTGTCACATGTCTAGCTCCAGGAAATGCAACCATGTCAACCACATCACCAACCTCATATATACCACCATCTCTAGACTTTGACCGATGTCTGGCGGTGTGTGTCATGGATACTATCTAAATTAGGTGTGGAATATGGAGAAGTAAATAGTATTGTAGCAGCTGTATGATCGCCCGCATCATGACTCTGTAGCGTCTCTGTAGCGCCACTACTACCAACATTGGGCTAAACATGCTCTAAAAATCTCTTTATAAAAAAGAAAATGTTTTTTCGTGAGATAATGTAAAAGTTAAAGAACAAAGTTTCATAATTGAACATATGAGTACATTAGAAAAAAACACTTTAAATTATGGTTATTACCTTATATGTGTTAAGTTGTGACATAAGGAGATTGATCTTTGCTAGGATGTCGGGAGTTTGATCTGGATGATCTCAGAAGCTAGCAAGTTCCTTGTTCGCTTTAATGATCATTTTTTTTATTAAGACCATCGGATCAGGGGATGAATAAAACCCCTCCTCATCGGTGGAATCATGATCAACATGGCCTGCGAATTACATATACTTTCAACAAAAAAAATGTTATTTCAATAAAATTATATAAGCAAATAATAAAATTCACGTAAAATGAAAGTGGAAATTGATAATCATTTACATGTTCTGCAGCTGTCCCTTTTCCATGATCATCCTGCCACATTGTAATATAATTAGAACCCCCAAATATTTAAAAAATTGTTAACGATAACAAAAAAAACTGATTTCCACCCAAATAAAATCAACCTCAACGATCAATCTCCCACATTATTATAAAATTGGGATCGTACTGAAATATTTAAAACGATGCTAAAGATAATAAAAAAATATAATGCAATAAGTAGAGGTTTCTTAAAGAGGTGTTGCATAAGTACCTGCACACTATTAGTCAATGTTTCTATTTGATTCAAATGGTAATCCACTAATAACTCTTCCCCGAGAGCTATCTTTTTTATTGTGCACATGACTACCCGATTCTCTTCACGTCCCTCATATATGCAATTCAGTTGCTTGTTTGTTGTCTCAGGTCATGTGTTGTTTATAAAACCTGTGATATTGTTGGAAGCTTTAGGCCTTCCATCAATATAGATATTCAATCCCTTATTTTTATCCTTGTTTATTAGTTTTATATAATTTGTGGCGAGTGCATATCTCCGCATACTTCGCATGTACCATGTTAGCACTCCGTAAATCTATTTGGCTGATAAAAAAACGACGGAGGTAACTTTTTCAACCAACTTTGAGACCCGAAACTAGCCTTTCAGATCTAGAGAGGGCTCTCTCAGAAATGACGTGATCTCTGTGCAAGATATGACTTTGGACACAAATGGCTAGATTTAAATTTTTTTAAGATGATGGGTTTTGGTTATATTGGTGCAAAGAAGTGAAACTTCGGCTATGGAGTCGATTTGAGGAAATAACAGAGATAAATGACTCAGTGATCGTACTTGAGAGGATAAGGCTAGGTGAGCAATAGTCTTCAGTGAAAAATCATAATGTGGCAGGAGAAATCACAAGAAGTAACTCAGGAGCGACGCTGTGGGCAAATTCAGAGTTAGCTTTAGAAGAAAGACATTTTTTTCTAAGTGGCACGAACAAGGGGTGTTGTGCAGCGAGTCTGTAGGTTCGAAAATTCGTTCCAAAATAGACAGTATAAGATATGAAATAAAGATAACAGGGAAAACATATGCGAGAAAAGAAACGAAATACATCCAACTATCACAACTAGAATCTTTTCATCGAGTCGCAGGACCTTTGCATTAAATTTCGGTCAAAAACTCAACTTACATACAATAGCAGTGGTTTACCCAATTTTGCCAACCAACTTGTCTTACATCGAAAAGATGAAATATATAAACGAGGGCACTTATTGGGCTACCCTGTTTCTAAATTCTAACCCTAAACTAGAAAAAAACGCACAACATGTGCCGAAGACTCTTCATATGGTATCATCCAAAAATAGGCAATAATTTACATCTTCTCACACAAAGATTGTCCTCAGGTTCGCCACGGGGTCTGATCTTCGGTCAGGTTCTAATGTGGGGAGAGATGTGTCACTGTATTCTCTTGATCAAGTACCCTCGGGAATAGGTGTTTGTCCAAAACTTCGTTGTTTGTAATAACAAATTTACTTTCTATTACGTGCCCACCTGCCGGAGAACTACACGTAGTAAACAATTTTTTGTTTCTCTTGGTCATTATCAAAATGGCATGATTCTTCAGAGAACACGTATCGCTCAAAATTGTCATGAAGGAACTGACACCTACTAAGATTTCTCTTTCAGTGCATTGGTAGGAGCCATGCGGATTTCCTTTCCGGCCGCTTCGCATTCCCTGGGATGCTCCACATGCCTTTATTCTACTAACCTCTACACCTCTCACAGCTATACAATAACGTCTTGCGCCTCTCTGAGCTGCCTTTTCAACCATGCCACGTTTCCCCCATGACTCTGCGCGGCTGACGATTCTGCGGTCTTTGACTCTAGCTGTCGCCTTAATTCCCTGTTTTCATGATAAAGCTCGGCAATAGATAACTTTGCTTGTTTCAACTGCTGAGATGGAACCTCCTCATTTTCTCCTGTGACACCACCTCTCCTCGCTCTACTCCTATCTTCATGGCCTGATTTTCCAACAGGCTCTAGCCGGATGGCACATCTGAGTAGTTCTTCAGCTATCAATCTGAGGCGCGGTTCTTCTGCGATTTGAGATTCCATGATTTCCTAGTTCTTTCTCGGCCCACCCCTCCTTTGAGGAAGTTGTTGTTGGGAAGAAAAACCTCATACTATCTCCTCTTCCTGTATGAATTTCTCTGCTTCGGTTGTTTCACGACTCGTTCTAATCTCGCCTGCAGGTGAAAGGATGGTTCCTTCCATACCCTTGAGTGGTTGCAGGTGAGAATGAAAACCAGTCTCTTTGGGGCTCATATATTTTAGTTATCCTGCTTCACGTACCCTTCCCTGCGCTTTGAGAGGTCTCCATGGTGTCACTGAGGAGTATCTTGCGTGCAGTGAATTTCACAACTGCACTGGCGGGAAGTTTTTGAACAAGATGGACTGGTAAGGAAAATTGTGAATGGAGCTTTGTGCTGGTTCTATGACTGTGGAGAAATCCAAGCATCTGGGATTTATAACGAATCGACCAGGAGAAATAAATCATGTTGAAGGGCAATGAATTTATGGCGACAAGATGTTTCAAGTCGAGTTCCAGGCTTTCCATGGAAAGTTCCCGCATGCAGGGTGCAGGTGACAAAGTTTGTTGGGCATGCATAATATGAACGCCATGATTTTTCATTCCCTCGGCCTTCATGAAGAACTAATAATAACTGTTGTACTTGTGGACACGACCTCTATTAACCATTTGATCCAACTTTGTAAAGTAGGGATTGGTTTCTTAATGGGTTTTGATTTTCTGGAAGAGATAGATCCATACCACGTATACAATTTACGACTCTGACACCCCTTCCCATTTCCAAGGGCCAACCAACCATTTGATGAATTCAAAATCACGGTGCTACGTAACTGAATTTGCATGTTTGGATGCATGGGTCACAACGTGACTCAAAATCGACTCTAAAATGGAAAGAAAAATGGCGGCACTAACAGTTGGCTCCAATGAGGATGATATCCTCCCTGCGAGGTAGCAAAGAACAGTAGACTAGGTGCATGACCATTGGGATTTATTCGACCCCTAGACACTAGAAAATGTAAACGACGAACAAAAAACAAACTAGACTCACTAACACAGCTTCTAAGTCTTCAGCATAATCTTAGGGCCTTCGTTTCGGGCTTCAATTTTTTGCTGAACTATTGAATCGATGAAAAAATAAAACGACTATTTACAATGACAAATGACTTAAACGGATTTCATTTCATCAGATAATGTTTGAGGAACCTGATGTTTATAGGCCCCCAACCAAGATACTCTCCATCCAGTCCCTCTAGGAAATAAGCATTGTCTCCGTAGTATGCTCTGATCTTGTACGACCTTGTCCATAGGTGATCGAATTTTTCGTGCTTTCCTTTACCTTCATTTTTCGCATCCCACCTCAACAGCAAATCGTCTACCTGGAAATATTATTTCTTGGAATGTTTGTCGAGAGCTTTATTTATCTTCTCTTGATGGAGTTGAGCTCGATTATACACCTACTCCCTCGCCTGCTGCATGTGAATCAACTGGTTTATCCTCCTCTGTGCGTTGTTAGGCTCAACCTCCTGCTCTTGCAACAACTTCCCGATGGGAGGTCCTAACACAGTAGGGAATATTGCGTCTGCATCGTAAACGATCTGGAAAGGTGATGTCGATATGGATTTTTTGGTGGTAATCCGATCCACCGACATCGCGTAGATAAGATTCTTATGCCAGGCTCTCTTGTTGTCTTGCAAAATCCTTTTGATGATCCTGGTCAGGCTCTTATTTGAGGATTTTGCTAGCCCGTTTCCTTGCGGATAATATGTCGTGGAATCCCCCAGTGTTATGTTATAATCATGGCAGAACTTCTCCATATTTTTCGACTTGAACGCGACCGCATTATCTGTCATGATTTTAACAGGACACCCGGACCTTGACAAGATGTTTGTCTCTAGGAACTGTATGATGACCGTGTTGGTTGCTTGCTTTGTGGGGACCACCTCGATCCATTTCCTAAAATAATCAGTGGCTGTGAGAATCCATTTATGCTGCGTGGAGGATGGCGGGTTTATCTCTCCTATGAAATATAGGCCCCACTGCATGAAAGGCTCCTCAACTGAGATCGGATTTAATAGAAGGGACTGTAGCTTTCTCCTCCCATCGAAAATCTGGCACTCATGGAAGCTGGAGACCTCTTTATATACGTTAGCAAAATTCATCAGCCAGTAATAGCTTGCCCTCATAATCTTGTGCATGGTGGTCTTCCAATAGTGGTTCCCTCTGCAGTCGCCTCTCTGAAATTCCTGTATGGCCCATTTCACGTCGTCCTCCAACAAACAAATTAATAGTATTCATTCGGGATCCTTCCAGTATAGTGAACTGTCCAAAATGAAGAACTTAACCACTTTAAGCTTGAGGAATCTATCCTTATTCTTACTCATTTCTGGAGGGGCCTAGAGATTCTCCAATACATATATGATGTCTACATACCATGGTGAATCAATGAAACGCTGAGGTGCCTGCACAAATTTTTCTTCTTGAGGGAATTTTGATAGATCGACAATGAAGTTCATTCCTATAGGGTCGCAGTCCGACTGCGCTATCAACTTTGCGAGGCCCTGACCTTTGACTATCTTTGTAGGCTTGATATCAAGATCGTATTCTAACATGGCTTCTATCCATTTTACTCTCCTTCCATTCGGGTCAGGTTGAGTCAAGATATCCTTTACTAAACTGCTGGGTACACAAGTGATGACATGGGAATGCAATATGTATGTACTGAATTCTTTCAAGGCCTTTACTAAGGCATACACTTACTTTTCCATAATATTGTACTTTAGGGGAGCGTCATGCAGTGTCCAACTGAAGTAGGCTATGGGTTTCTCGAAATCCTGTTCATCCTTCTACAATAGTACACCGACAATAGTGTGTTCTGAGGCGAATGAGAAAAGGAGGAAATCTTTTGTAAAGATCAAGATGGAGAGCACAAGAGATTTAGTCAGTGCTACCCTTATATCTTCGAAATACTTCTTGGACTCTAGGTTCCATTTAATCTCGTTTCCCTTCCTGAGAATGCAAGTTATATGTTTTATGATTTCCACCAGGTTTGGTATGAATCTTCTTTAAAAGTTCACCTTGCCCAGGAAAGATTGTACCTCCTTTTTACTGCGCGGGGTGTTGATCATCAAAATCCATTCAACCCTGCTGGGGTCTATTTTAATTCCTTCTTTGGAAATGAAGTGCCCCAAAAGCTTTCCTTCCTCTACCGCGAAATGTGATTTCTTTGGGTTAAGTGATATGATGAACTTTCTGCACTTCTGGAAAACCCACTTCAGGTGCTTGAGATGTTGTTTATCAGAAGTAGAATACACCGTGATTTCATCTAGATAAATCACGATGAATTTATCCTTTTCATCCGCAAACACGATGTCCATTTCCCTCTAAAAAGTGTCACCAACGTTCATCAGTACGAATGGCATTTTAGCGTACATGAACGTTTCCCATGGGGTGGTGAAAGTCATATTCTCTTTGTTGTCTGGGTGGACCATGATCTGGTTGTAACCTAAGAAACCATCCAGCATGGACATCTTCTGAGATCCCACTACCTTTTGCAGGATGTATTCCATTTTGGGAAGGGGGTAGTGTTCCTTGAGAGACACCTTTTTTAAATTTCAGAAATCTACGCACAGTCTTATCTTGCCTCTTTTATTTCTTACAGGTACTAAATTAGCTACCCACTTTGATAATCTCAAAGAAACAATAATTTTAGCGTCAAAAAGTTTCTTTACCTCTTTCTCGATCAACGACAGTAACATGGGGTTTATCCATCTCGGCTTCTTCTTGAAAGGCTTCTGATCTTCTTTGAGAGGGATAACATGTTGGATCACCTTCATGTCATACACTTTCAAATCATCATAGCTCCACGCAAAGACATCCGAGAAATCCTTCATGAGATTTAAGTAATCCTGCTTGACCTCTGGACTGAGTGTCTTTGATAATTTTACCATCTTCGGATCTTCCTCAGTCCCGATGTTACAGTCCTCCATGTCTTCTTCACTTGCGGTGATCCTAGGGTTCTTAGCCACATAATTTTTGTCAAACAACTTTTCTAGAAGCACCAACCCCTTTGGAATGATATTGTTCTTCAGTTGAATTATATCCTTTCCCGCGATATGGTTTTGGAAAAGGCTGTCGTTACTACACGCATCTGCGCTCTCATTTTCATCGTCGCAGTATTCCCCGTCGATGTTTATGTTAGTGAACTCATCGCTCATAAGGAGGAATCTTTCCACCTGTTTGTCATCGTCAAAAACTTGCCAGTGTTTGATGTTGTCAGGTATTGTCAGCCTGTGCTTGACCTCGATCTCATATCTTTTATTTGGAAGGATGGGAATCTTGAAAACTGAGGCTGAGGTGGCCAATGCGTCGACGATCTGATTTTGTTCTCTGGGGATAACAGTTAGGTCATACTTCGAAAATCCGTCGAAAAGGTCCAAAGACAAATTTCTGTACACTTGCAGTCTGGGGTGTTTGGTCTGATACACACCCTTCACCTGATTTATGATCAACTCGAAATCTCTGCACACTTCTATCCTCTGTGCGCCTAGTTCTTTCAAAACTTGTAAGCCCAAGATCAACACTTCATACTCGTCCATGTTGTTAGTGCATTCAAACATGAGCTTGTATGAACACAAATTTGTGCTTTCTTTAGGGGGATTACCCATATACCAACCCCAACTCCTTCTCTGCTAACTGCACCGTCAAAACTCATATTCCACACCCCATTTTCTGTGTGGTCTTCTGGGTCGACACACTTTGTCGTTTCCCATGTGATTTTCTCATTGGCTGTTGTGCTGGTCGTCGGTCCTTCTTCTTCAAAACCTAGGTCATAGTAGAATATAGAAGAACCCATTTCGATGTCAATGACGTATATAGGGTGATTATGGAGTTGTGTCTTGCTGCTTACCATGTATTTTAGCAACACTTCTCTGTACAACCTTCTGTCGTGGCCAAAAACAGGGATAGTGGCGTACGTCATATCCATCTGCAAAGTACCTTTCAACTTTGCATCCCACGATCTTGATAGCAACATACTAAATTTCATAGGAATGTCAGCGACGACCACATCCATGACCATGTTCTTAGTGGGGATTTATGCCAATGATACAACTAGGTCTTTGATAAGGCCCAAGCATTTAACTTTCCTCGAATCAAAAGAGAAAAGGTATTTGTATGGCCTAGTGACTTCTAAACCCAGTTCGTCCATGATCACCTTCAGTGTGATATTGTGAGACGCACTAGAATAAAGCATGATGTTATGCAAGGTCAATTCATGGATCTTCAGACTGATATAGAATGGGTGGACGTCTTCGCCGTCACTTGTCTCTTCCACATGTGAACCAAAAAGAGTGGCGGGGTTATCATCCTGAATATTCAAAGTATCAGGGGTCCCTCCCATTTTCAACATTTTAACAATTTTCTCCCAATACTCGCCCTTTCTAATAAGTTCATTGAATGGGACAAATATTTTTATCTTGGCCATTTCGTGTTCAAAATTGAAAGGGGGACATGTTTTTTCTACCTCTTTTCCGCTCGTCTCCTGACCTGTCTCTGTGGTTTTCTTGGGGACTTCCTCCTTCGACTTTGTTTTCTCTATTTCATCCTTGGCTATGCTGTCGGGTCTTGTTTGGCTCGTGGAAGGTGTGTTCACCGCAAGCTTCTTTATAGAGTTCGTTTGTTGCGACTCAATAGTTACATCTTTCCTCCGGAGGTTGTACTTCTTCTGGAACTGCATGATAGAATTTTGATAACCTTTCTTGCATTATTTTGTCTCCCAGGGTGGTGCATCATCTATTTCAAGTATCATACCATCATCGGTTTCCAGCGAGAAGTCCTTGTTTCGACTCATATATCGATCATGTTCGCTCTTTGTTAAGAACACGCGTGGGTTCTTGTCATCACATAACTGCACCTGGTCATCAAACGGCTGGTCGAAATCCTCATCAGCATAGTTGTTCTAGAAAGGTGGTGTTGCCTGCTAGTCACTTGGGTCTCGCTGCTTGATTTGAGGAATCTGACCCCTCTGGGGATTTTAATTTATGGGCTGTGAGTCATTTTTCTCTCACGCATCAGGCCTGTTTCCCATGGACATCCTCTCCATCAAATTCTCCATGGTATTCATAATAATGTCGAATTTATCGTCTGAGGACCGCAACGCCGATGGCTGTGCATCTCCCTATGGTCTCTTGTCACCTAGACTTTATTTTCCCCGAAGCCATCATGTTTACTTCAACCTCAACGACGTTACTCATAATAGAATCCAGACTCATCGATCTCCTTTCTCTTAGCAGAAGAGAAAATTCGCTATCGAAGGAGTCTGCGTACCACAACTGCGCAACACCCCAGGAGGGGGGGGGGTTTCACCTCCACAGGGATGGATTTGTACACCTTCAAGAAACGAGCCGAAAACTCCTGCACTGTCTCTTCCGGTTCTTTCTTCATATTATTGTATTGTGTTACCAGCTGCAAAGGGTTTTTCTTATCCTCCCATTTGTCTAGGAATGACGTCTTGAAAGCGGCGAAGTCCCGAATGCTCGCGGGTGGGAGGGCCTTGAACCATTTCCTTACATCCCTGGAAAGGATTTGTGCGAAAAGTATCATTTTTTCATCTGCGTAGTTGACCTCCTCTAGGTCGACGAAATCATTAAACTAGTCCAGGTGCCTCTGAGCGGTGACATTTCCCTCAGCATCGTAGAGTCTGATTCTTTTGTTATAAATCTGAGGCAAGTCATGTAACTGTGCCGACAAAATGAGGGGGGAAAATATGGCGGCCATAGCCCTAGGAGGATTTGGATTTTGAGGGATATTACTTGATATTAGGGCTTGGAACCTTTTTGGGTTGAAGACAGTTTCGTCCAAATTGGTTTTTGACTTAGACTTGAACAGGGTTTTCTCAAAAAAAGCATCAAATTCAAGGTCCTCTATGCTCTACGCACCGTATTTTGGCAAGGACAAGCTTCTATCTAGGTAGTAGAATGGATCCGATGATTTTTCTCTAGTCTTGTGTAGGATTTTCTTGGGGTCGTACACAGGCTCCGAGGGGTTCGGGTCAGGATTCGCCTTGGTGTAAATCATCTTTGGAGCCAAGTTTCCTTAGCTGTGCTACCTGGAGCTACTGGTCTGTTAGGATTGGAATCTCCAGGGTAAGGGTTTCAGCCAGTGTGGGTGTTTGTCCCTCTGTTACCCTCAGGGGTCAAACTACAACGTTTGTAGTTCTCCCAGAGAAAATTATTCAACTTCGTCCCCGACAATGCCGCCAGAATGTTAGCACTCCGTAAATCTATTTGGCTGATAAAAAGATGATGAAGGTAACTTTTTCAACCAACTTTGAGACCCGAAACTAGCCTTTCGGATCCATAGAGGGATCTCTTAGAAATGGCACTGTCTCTGCGTAGGATATGACTTTGGACACAAATTGCTAGATTTAAACATTTTTAAGATGATGGGTTTTGGTTATATTGGCACAAAGAAGTGAAACTTGGGCTATGGAGTCGATTTGAGGAAATGAAAAAAATAAATGACTCAGTGACCAGACTCGAGAGGATAAGGCTAGGCGAGCAATAGTCTTCAGTGAAAAATTGTAATGTGGCGGGAGAAATCACAAGAAGTAACTCACGAGCGTCGTTGTGGGCGAATTCAGAGTTAGCTTTAGAAGAAAGACGTTTTGTCTAAGTGGTGCGAACAAGGGGCGCTATGTAGCGAGTCCGCAGGTTCAAAAATTCGTTCTGAAATAGACAGCATAAGATATGAAATAAATATAACAGGGAAAACATACGCGAGAAAATAAACACAATACATCCAACTATCACAACTAGAATATTTTCATCGAGTTGCATGACCTTTGCATTAAATTTCGGTAAAAAAATCAGCTTACATACAATAGCAGTGGTTTACCCAATTTTTCCAACCAACCTGGCTTACATAAAAAAGATGAAATATATAAATGAGGGCGCCGCTTGGGCTACCCTGTTTCTAACTGCTAACCCTGAACTAGAAAAAACACGCAACATGCGCTAGAGACTCTTCACATGGTATCATCCAAAAATAGGCAATAATTTACATCTTCTCACATAAAGACTGTACTCATGTTCACCACGGGGTCTAATCATCGGTCAGGTTCTAATGTGGGGAGAGATGTGTCGATGTATTCTCTTGATCAAGTACCCTCGTGAAACAGGTGTTTGTCCAAAACTTTGTTGTTTGTAATAACGACTTTACTTTCTGTTACGTGCCCATATGTCGAAGAACTTCACGTAGTAAACAGTTGTTTGTTTCTCTCGGCCGTTATCAAAATGGCATGATACTTCAAAGAAAACATATTGCTCAAAATTGTCATGAAGGAACTGATGCCCGCTAAGCTTTCTCTTTCTGTGCATTGGTAGGAGCCATGCGGAATTCCTTTCCGACCGCTTCGCATTCACTGGGATGCTCCACGTGCCTTTCTTCTGCTAACCTCTATGCCTCTCACAACTGTACAATAACGTCTTGTGCCTCTCTGAGCTACCTTTTCAACCATGACACGTTTCCCCTGTGACTCTATGTGGCTGACTCTTCCATGGTCTTTGTCGCTAGTTGTCGCCTTAATTCACTGTTTTCCTAATAAATCTCGACAATAGCTATCTTTTCTTGTTTCAACTACTGAGATGGTGCCTCCTCATTTTCTCCTTCAACATCACCTCTCCTCGCTTTGCTCCTATCTTCATGGCCTGATTTTCCAGTAGGCTCTAGCCAGATGGCACATCTGAGTAGTTCTTCAACGATCAATCTGAGGCATGGTTCTCATGTGATTTGATCTTTCATGATTTCTTAGTTCTTTCTCGGCCTGCTCCTCCTCCGAGGCAGCTGTTGTTTGGAAGAAAAACCTCATACCATCTCCTCTTCCTGTATGAATTTCTCCACTTCGGCTATTTCACGACTCGTTCTGATCTCGCCTGCAGGTGAAAGGATGGTTCCTTCCATACCCTTGTGAATGGTGCCCGCGGGTGAGAATGAAAACTAGTCTATTTGGGGCTCGGATATTTTAGTTCTCCTGCTTCACGCACCCTTCCTTGCGCTCTGAGAGGTCGTAATGGTGTGACCGAGGAGTATCTTGCGTGCAATGAATTTCACAACTACATAGGAGGGAAGTTTTTGAGCAAGCTGGAATGGTAAGGAAAATCGTGAATGGAGCTCTGTGTTGGTTCTATGACTGTGGAGAAAGTTGAGCATTTGAGATTTATAATGAATCAACCAGGAGAAATAAATCATGTTGAAAGGCAGCGAATTTATGGCGATGATATGTTTCAAGTCAAGTTGCAGGCTATCCATGGAAAATTCCCATGTGTAGGGTGCATGTGACAAGGTTTGTTGGGCATGGATAATACGAACACCATGATTTTTCATTCCCTCAGCCTTCATGATGAACTGATAGTAACTACTGTACTTATCGACGCGACCTCTATTAACCATTTGATCTGAATTGTGCAAGTAGGGATTGGTTTCTTAACGTGATTCAACTTTCTGGAAGAGACACATCCGTACCATGTATACAATTTATGACTCTGACACCCCTTCCCATTTCCAAGGGCCAACCAACCATTTGATGACTTCAAACTCACGGTGCTATGTAACTGACTTTGCATGTTTGGACGCATGGGTCACAATGTGACTCAAAATCGACTCTAAAATGGAAAGAAAAATGGCGATGCTAATATACTGGACCAACCACATCCAACTGTTATAATTGTAACATGGTCCGAAATAGTCCATCAATTCAGTTACTGTATTGTATTTTACAATTATTCCATCCATGGAAAATATCCCCAAGCCATGCAAGGAGGATGGTGCAATGTGATATGTCATATTGTTGACAATGAAGTCAAAATCTATAGGAGGTAGTTCCTTAGGTACCCATTGTTTCACCATATGCTTATACATGAGTTTCACCTCTATGTCTCCTATTCTCTCATCATCATAAGAGCATGATCCTCCTTCGGCAATAAAAAATTTCATGCGTCTACAAAATTTTCTTCTGACTTTTTCACCTTTGGTCCTTATTTTCTTATCATATCTACTAGATGTAGTCACATTTCTCTCTATTTGTCCTAGGCTTTCCTCACTCGACGAAGAAATATATGACAGGTACATTTTTGGTTGTACCTTTAGTTGCATGTGCACGTGTTGTTAGTGAGTAGTCCATCATCATCCTAGTTCCAATTTATGAACCTTTTTTTTATATAATCAAAGTTCTAGATAAAAATTGTATATCTTTAGTTTTGGATGCACAATTAGACTATGGTGTAATTACCAATATTAGTAGGGGCACTCATGCATGCAGTGGATTCCCAACTTAGTGAAGGGCACTAATCTCTAGGTGGGTGCACCTTAATTCGACTCACTTATCCATGCAAGCAATATGCACTATGGTTAGATTTCACACCATGGAATAGTGGTCAACCACCTAATTTAATGTGATATCCCTCTTGATTTTGGACATATTAATGTGATAACACTAAGGACATGATAAGTTTATCATATGGATCTAAGAAAAAAATAGTAGTAAGGTTGTTGTTTGTTGGATTTGTGAAAATTAGAAATATTACAAGAAATGTCCATTGAAGATGAGGGTTAATGCTATGGAGTAAGAAATCCAACCATCAGTTGGTGTGTTGCAAATATTGGGTTCTTTAGTTCAAAATATGTCTAAGGCAAGCCAAGAGTAGAACTATACAAATATTAGTTTTGTTCAAGACAAGAGTAGAACTATACAAATATTAGTTTTGTTCAATCCAAGTTAAAGAATAAGTTAGTTATGGCGATGGTTAACAATAGTGCAACCCACATTTTTATGTAGGAAGCAGTGGTTGTTAAACTCAATGTGCAGTTTAAATTGGTGCAGTGTTTTTTCAAGGCAGTAAGATATAGTAGTTAGTTGATAGAGACATGTAGAATTTAGTTAGTTTTTATGCCCTGAGGAGGAATTGGTCAAGAGTCCCTAAAATGGTTTGGGATGCGATTTGCAACTGGGCATAAAATGAAAACCGAGACTCAAATTGAGGAACCATCGACTTCGATGGATTACTGAGATAGGATTTTCAGATAGACCACCCCTCACTCTCGGGTTCCATGCCTAAGAAGTTTCCTTACTCATTGATTTCGAGAACTAGTGTTTTGCTCAGTTTGAAGCAATGCAACATTTGGATTAAGGGGTACAATTTATGAAACCATGCCTCGGGAGCGGATGGATAATTTGGTCACCTAGTCCATGCCTAAAAAATCTTTCAACATCTCATGGAACTCAAAAATGTTGCTCCGTTAGTCTTTTATGCCCTGAGGGGGAATTGGCCAAGAGTCCCCGAAATTGTTTGCGATGCGACTTGCAACTGGGCATAAAACAAAAAACTGAGAGTTGGATTGAGGAACTGTCATCTCTGTTGGATTTCTGGTATAGGATTTTAGCTAGAGCACCCCTCACTCCTGGTTCCAACCCCTCAGAAGTTGTTTTTTTCATCGATTTCGATAACTAGTTCTTTGCTTAGTAAGAAGCAATGCAACATTTGGATTTAGGGGTCCAATTTACGAAACCATGCCTTGGGAGAGGATAGACAATGTGTTCACCTAGTCCATGCCTAAAAAAGCATGCAACGTCTCATGGAACTCAAAAATGCTGCTCCGTTAGGCTTTTATACCCTAAGGAGGAATCAACCAAGAGTCCCCAAAATGGTTTGGGATGCGACTTTCAATTGGGCATAAAAAGAAAACCGAGACTCAGATTGAGGAACCATCGACTCCGATGGATTCCTGGGATATGATTTCAGCTAGAACACCCCTCACTCCATGGTGACATGCCTCATAATTTTCTTTACTCATTGATTTCGAGAACTAGTGTTTTGCTCAGTTTGAAGCAAACCAACATTTGGATTAAGGGGTCCAATTTATGAAACCGTGCCTCAGGAGTGGATGGAAAATATAGTCACCTAGTCCATGCCTAAACAATCTTGCAACATCTCATGGACCTCAAAAATGTTGCTCCATTAGGTTTTTATGCCTTGAGCAGGAATTGACCAAGAGTCCCCGAAATGGTTTGGGATGCGACTTGCAACTAGGAATATAACGAATATCAAGACTCGGATTAAGGAACCGTAGACTCCGATGGATTATTGGGATAGGATTTCATCTAAATCACCCCTCACTCCTGGGTGCCATGCCTCAGAAGTTTCTTTAATCTTTGATTTCGAGAACTAGTGTTTTGCTCAGTTCGAAGCAATGCAACATTTGGATTAAGGGGCCAATTTATGAAACCATGCCTCAAGAGTGGATGGATAATTTGTTCACCTATTCCATGCGTATACAAGCTTGCATCATCTCACAAAATTAAAAAATGTTTCTTTGTTAGTCTTTTATTCCCTAAGGGGGAATTGGCCAATAGTCCCCAAAATGGTTTGGGATGCGACTTGTAATTGGGCATAAAACAAAAACCGAGACTTTGATTGAGGAAACATCATCTCTATTGGATTCCTCGCATAGGATTTTATCTAGAGCACCCCTCACTCCCAGTTCCAACCCCTTGGAAGTTATTTGTTTCATCGATTTTGATAACAAGTACTTTGCTCAGTAAGAAGCAATGCAACATTTGGATTTAGGGGTCCAATTTATGAAACCATGCCTCGGGAGAGGATGGAAAATGTGGTCACCTAGTCCATGCCTAAACAAGCATGCAACATCTTATGGAACTCAAAAATTATGCTCAGTTAGGTTTTTATGCCATGAGGAGGAATTGGCCAAGAGTCCCCGAAATGGTTTGGGATGAGACTTGCAATTGGGAATATAGAGAATATCGAGATTTGGATTAAGGAAACGTTGACTCTGATGGATTACTGGGATAGGATTTCATTTAGAGCACCCCTCAATCCCGGGTGCCATGCCTCAGAATTTGCAGTACTCAATGGTTTCGAGAACTAGTGTTTTGCTCAGTTTGAAGCAATGCAACATTTGGATTAAAGAATCCAATTTATGAAACCGTGCCTCGAGAGAATATGGAGAATGTGGTCACATAGTCAATGCCTAAACAATCTTGCATCATCTCACGGAACTAAAAAATGTTGCTCTGTTAGGTTTTTATGCCATGAGGAGGAATTGGCCAAGAGTCCCTGAAATGGTTTGGGATGCGACTTGCAACTGGGCATAAAACCAAAACCAAGACTCATATTGAGGAACCCATCGACTCCGATGTATTAATGGGATATGATTTCAGCTAGAACACCCCTCACTCCCGAGTGCCATGCCTAAGAAGTAGTTTTTTTCATTGATTTTGAGAACTAGTGTTTTGCTTAGTTTGAAGGAATGCAACATTTGGATTAAAGGATCCAAATTATGAAACCGTGCCTCAGTAGAAGATGGAAAATGTGGTCACATATTCCATGCCTAAACAAGCTTGAAACATCTCACGGAACTCAAAAATGTTGCTGCGTTAGGTTTTTATGCCCTGAGGAGGAATTGGCCAAGAGTCCCTGAAATGGTTTGGGATGCGACTTGCAACTAGGAATATAACGAATATCAAGACTCGGATTAAGGAACCATTGACTCCAATGGATTACTGAGATAGGATTTCATCTAGATAACCCCTCACTCCCGGGTTCCATGCCTCAGAAGTTGCTTTAATCATTGATTTAGAGAACTAGTGTTTTGCTTAGTTTGAAGCAATGCAACATTTGGATTAAGGGGCCAATTTATGAAACCATGCCTCAGGAGTGGATGGATAATTTGGTCACCTAGTCCATGCCTATACAATATTGCATCATCTCACGGAACTCAAAAATGTTGCTTCATTAGTCTCTTATTTCCCGAGGGAGAATTGGCCAAGAGTCCCCAAAATGGTTTGGGATGTGACTTGCAACTGGGTATAAAACGAAAACTGAGACTCGGATTGAGGAACCGTCATCTATGTTGGATTCCTGGGATAGGGTTTTATATAGATCACCCCTCACTCCTAGTTCCAACCCCTCGAAAGTTGTTTTTTTCATCAATTTCGATAACTAGTGCTTTGCTCAGTAAGAAGCAATGCAACATTTGGATTTAGGGGTCCAATTTACGAAACCATGCCTCGGGAGAAGATGGACAATGTGGTCACCTAGTCCATGCCTAAACAAGCATGCAACATCTCATGGAACTCAAAAATGCTGCTCCGTTAGGCTTTTATACCCCGAGGAGGAATCGACCAAGAGTCCCTGAAATGGTTTAGGATGCGACTTGCAATTGGGCATAAAACGAAAACCGAGACTCGGATTGAGGAACTGTCAACTCCGATGGATTCCTGGGATAGGATTTCAGCTAGAACATCCCTCACTCCATGGTGACATGCCTCAGAAGTTTCTTTACTCATTGATTTCGAGAACTAGTGTTTTGCTCAGTTTGAAGCAAACCAACATTTGGATTAAGGGGTCCAATTTATGAAACCGTGCCTTAGGAGCGGATGGAAAATATAGTCACCTAGTCCATGCCTAAACAATCTTGCAACATCTCATGGACCTCAAAAATGTTGCTCCATTAGGTTTTTATTCCCTGAGCAGGAATTGACCAAGAGTCCCCGAAATGGTTTGGGATGCGACTTGCAACTGGGAATATAAAGAATATCAAGACTTGGATTAAGGAACCGTGAACTCCGATGGATTATTGGGATAGGATTTCATCTAGAGCACCCCTCACTCCTGGGTTCCATGCCCTAGAAGTTTCTTTAATCATTGATTTTGAGAACTAGTGTTTTGCTCAGTTTGAAGCAATGCAACATTTGGATTAAGGGGCCAATTTATGAAACCATGCCTCGGGAGTGGATGGATAATTTTATCACCTATTCCATGCGTATACAATCTTGCATCATCTCACGGAACTCAAAAATGTTTCTTTGTTAGTCTTTTATTCCCTGAGGGGGAATTGGCCAAGAGTCCCCGAAATGGTTTGGGATGCGACTTGTAATTGGGAATAAAACAAAAACCGAGACTGTGATTGAGGAACCATCATCTCTGTTGGATTCCTCACATAGGATTTTATCTAGAGCACCCGTCACTCCCAGTTCCAGCCCCTCGGAAGTTGTTTTTTTCATCGATTTTGATAACTAGTACTTTGCTCAGTAAGAAGCAATGCAACATTTGGATTTAGGGGTCCAATTTATGAAACCATGCCTTGGGAGAGGATGGACAATGTGGTCACCTAGTCCATACCTAAACAAGTATGCAACATCTCATGGAACTCAAAAATTTTGCTCAGTTAAGTTTTTATGCCATGAGGAGGAATTGGCCAAGAGTCCCCGAAATGGTTTGGGATGCGACTTGGAATTGGGCATATAGCGAATATAGAGACTTGGATTAAGGAAACGTTGACTCTGATGGATTACTGGGATAAGATTTCATCTAGGGAACCCCTCACTCCAGGGTGCCATGCCTCAGAATTTGCAGTACTCAATGGTTTCGAGAACTAATGTTTTTCTTAGTTTGAAGCAATGCAACATTTGGATTAAAGAATCCAATTTATGAAACCGTGCCTTGAGAGAAGATGGAGAATGTGGTCACATAGTCAATGCCTAAACAATCTTGCATCATCTCACAGAACTAAAAAATGTTGCTCTGTTAGGTTTTTATGCCCTGAGGAGGAATTGTCCAAGAGTCCTTGAAATGGTTTGGGATGTGACTTGCAACTGGGAATAAAATGAAAACAAAGACTCGGATTGAGGAACCCATCAACTCTGATGGATTACTGGGATATGATTTCAGCTAGAACACCCCTCACTCCTGGGTGCAATGCCTCAGAAGTAGTTTTTTTCATTGATTTCGAGAACTAGTGTTTTGCTTAGTTTGAAGGAATGCAACATTTGGATTAAAGGATCCAAATTATAAAAATGTGCCTCAGTAGAAGATGGAAAATGTGGTCACATATTCCATGACTAAACAAGCTTGAAACATCTCATAGAACTCAAAAATGCTGATGCGTTAGGTTTTTATGCCCTGAGGAGGAATTGGCCAAGAGTCCCTGAAATGGTTTGGGATGCGACTTGCAACTAGGAATATAACGAATATCAAGACTCGAATTAAGGAAACATCGACTCCAATGGATTACTGAGATAGGATTTCATCTATATAACCCCTCACTCCCGGATTCCATGCCTCAAAAGTTGCTTTAATCATTGATTTCGAGAACTAGTGTTTTGCTCAGTTTGAAGCAATGAAACATTTGGATTAAGGGGCCAATTTATGAAACCATGCCTCAGGAGTGGATGGATAATTTGGTCACCTAGTCCATGTCTATACAATATTGCATCATCTCACGAAACTCAAAAATGTTGCTTCATTAGTCTTTTATTTCCTGAGGGAGAATTGGCCAAGAGTCCCCAAAATGGTTTGGGATGTGACTTGCAACTGGGCATAAAATGAAAACCGAGACTCAGATTGAGGAACCATCGTCTATGTTGGATTCCTGGGATAGGATTTTATCTAGATCACCCCTCACTCCTAGTTCCAACCCCTTGAAAGTTGTTTTTTTCATCAATTTCGATAACTAGTGCTTTGCTCAGTAAAAAGCAATGCAACATTTGGATTTAGGGGTCCAATTTACGAAACCATGCCTCGGGAGAGGATGGACAATGTGGTCACCTATTCAATGCCTAAAAAAGCATGCAACATCTCATGGAACTCAAAAATGTTGCTCAGTTAGGTTTTTATGCCATGAGGAGGAATTGGCCAAGAGTCCCCGAAATGGTTTGGGATGCGACTTGCAATTGGGCATATAGAGAATATAGAGACTCGGATTAAGGAAAGTCAAATCCAATGGATTACTAGGATTGGATTTCATCTAGATCACCCCTCATTCTCAGGTTCCATGCCTCAGAATTTGAAATACTCAACGGTTTCGAGAACTAGTGTTTTGCTCAGTTTGAAGCAATGCAACATTTGGATTAAAGGATCCAATTTATGAAACCATGCCTCGGGAGAATATGGACAATGTGGTCACATATTCCATTCCTAAACAAGCTTGAAACATCTCACGGAACTAAAAAATGTTGCTCCGTTAGGTTTTTATGCCCTGAGGAGGAATTTGTCTAATAGTCTCTGAAATGGTTTGGGATGCGACTTGCAACTGGGCATAAAAAGAAAATCGAGACTCGGATTGAGGAACCGTTGACTTCGATGGATTACTGGGATAGGATTTTAGCTAGATCACCCCTCACTCCTGGTTCCAACCCCTCGTAAGTTGTTTTTTTCATCGATTTCAAGCACTAGTGTTTTTCTCAGTTTGAAGCAATGCAACATTTGGATTAAAGGAACCAATTTATGAAACTGTGCCTCGGTAGAAAATGGACAATGTGGTCACATAGTCCATGCCTAAAAAATCTTGCAACATCTCATGGAACTAAAAAATGTTTCTCTATTAGGTTTTTATGCCTTGAGGAGAAATTGGCCAAGAGTCCCTGAAATGGTTTGGGATGTGACTTGCAACTAGGCATAAAATGAAAACCGAGACTCAGATTGAGGAATCATCGACTTCGATGGATTATTGGGATAATATTTTAGCTAGAGCACCCCTCACTCCTGGATCCAACCCCTCGGAAGTTGTTTTCTCATCGATTTTGAAAACTAATGCTTTGCTCAGTAAGAAGCAATGCAACATTTGGATTTAGGGTTCCAATTTATGAAACCATGCCTCGGGAGAGGATGGACAATGTGGTCACCTAGTCCATGCCTAAAAAATCATGCAACATCTCATGGAACTCAAAAATGCTGCTCAATTAGGTTTTTATGTCATGAGGAGGAATTGGCCAAGAGTCCCCAAAATGGTTTGGGATGCGACTTGCAACTGGGCATATAGAGAATATAGAGACTCATATTAAGGAACCATCAAATCTGATCAATTACTGGGATATGATTTCATCTAGATCACCCCTCACTCTCGGGTGCCATGCCTCAAAATGTGAAGTACTCAACGGTTTCAAGAACTAGTGTTTTGCTCAGTTTGAAGCAATGCAACATTTGGATTAAATGATCCAATTTATGAAACCGTGCCTTGGGAGCATATGGACAATGTTTTCAAATAGTCCATCCCTAAACAAGCTTGCATCATCTAGTGGAACTAAAAAATGTTTCTCCGTTAGGTTTTTATGACCTGAGGAGGAATTGGCCAAGAGTCCCTGAAATGGTTTGGGATGTGACTTGCAACTGAGCATAAAATGAAAACCGAGAATTAGATTGAGGAACTGTCAAATTCAATGGATTATTGGGATAGGATTTTAGCTAGACCACCCCTCACTCCCAGGTGCCATGCCTCGAAAGTTTCTTTACTCATTGATTTCGAGAACTAGTGTTTTGCTTAGTTTGAAGCAATGCAACATTTGGATTAAGGGGCCAATTTATAAAACCATGCCTCGGGAGCGGATGGATAATTTTGTCACCTAGTCCATGCCTAAACAATCTTGCATCATCTTACAGAACTCAAAAATGTTTCTATGTTAGTCTTTTATTCCTTGAGGGGGAATTGGCCAAGAATCCCCGAAATGGTTTGGGATGCGACTTGCAACTAGGCATAAAATGAAAACCATGACTCGGATTGAGGAACCATCATCTCTGTTGGATTCCTGGCATAGGATTTTAGCTAGAGTACCCCTCACTCATGGTTCCAACCCCTAGGAAGTTGTTTTTTTCATTGATTTCGATAACTAGTTCTTTTCTTAGTAAGAAGCAATGCAACATTTGGATTTAGGGGTCCAATTTATGAAACCATGCCTCAGGAGCGGATGGACAATGTGGTCACCTAGTCCATGCCTAAACAAGCATGCAACTTCTCATGGAACTAAAAAATTATGCCTAGTTAGGTTTTTATGCCATGAGGAGGAATTTGCCAAGAGTCCCTGAAATGGTTTGGGATGCGACTTGCAACTGGGCATATAGAAAATATCGAGACTCAGATTAAGGAACCGTCGAATTTGATGGATTACTAGGATAGGATTTCATCTAGAGCACCCCTCACTCCTGAGTGCCATGCCTCAGAATTTGCAGTACTCAACGGTTTCGAGAACTAGTGTTTTCCTTAGTTTGAAGTAATGAAACATTTTGATTAAAGGAACCAATTTATGAAACCGTGCCTCGGGAGTAGATGGACAATGTGGTCACATAGTCCATGCATAAACAAGCTTGCAAGATCTCACCGAACTGGGCATAAATGAAATGGTTTGGGATGCGACGTAGCAACCACTACAGAGAGTTCGGTTTGGGATGCAACTTGCAACTGGGCCTAAAATGAAAACCAAGACTCAAATTGACGGAGAAACCACTATGGAGAGTCTATGTAGTATAGTATTTAGTTGACATTGACATGTAGAATTTACGAGGATGTTGTTGGGGAAACATTAAACATAAGTGAGGGAGGATGTCAGAATCCATGCACCTACTAATCATTATCAGAATCCATGCACCTACTAATCCTAGAGACAAAGATAGTGAGTGGAGAAACCACTTGAAAGAAAGAAGGAAAGATATATGTTCCATCAAAAGGGGGATATGTTGAAGAGGTTGGGAGAGTGTCAGATCAAGGGAAACAATTATTGATCTAAGTGGAGTGGCTTCCCTCTTGCTTGGAAGAGAGGTGAGTTTCAAGCTAAGAGGGAGGTTTAGTGAGTTGAATGTGAGGACCTCACAATATATCAAGGCCTTGCGAGAACTCTAGCTCAACACCTTGGAGGCAAACTGAATGGTTGTATATTCCCACTTTCGCCTCCCATACTTGGATGAGTATGTGGTCATATACCATGGATGTAAGAGGGTGGAATTTTGAACATGTTCATGATTGGATTCTAGTTTCCCTAAATGTTAGATTTGAGGCTACATGTATTCATGTCCAAGAGGTTGGGAGAATGTTGGGAGAATGTTGGGAGAAAGAAGAGGAACCTCGCTTATTTTCGAGAAAAGGGACACAACACTCCCTATTGTAGGGGAAGGCTAGTATAAGAAGTAGCATTTACCAGATAGAGGGGGGATAAAAGTAGTCTTTGACCACTTCCAGAATGGGATCATCCATTTTAAGCAGGAAAAGGAATAAAATATCTTCAAGGGAATTTTATATATTTCCATCAAGGACATGGACAGTTATGATGTGGACAATTTTGCATGGAGGCATTTCTCCCGGACCTCTTCATGAAAGATTTTGAATCTATGGTGCATGTACAAATATGTGAGATGTGGGTTTATGATAATATTTTGAATTTTCCAATAACATTCTCCATTGACCTTGTGTAAACCATTCTATTTGGTGTTTGTTGCACTAAGTGTAAAGAACAATGTTGGAGAATTATAAGACGTAAGTTAGGTATGAGTTATTTGTTACCTCTTTATTACCTTTTATTTTAATGGCATCCATATTTTGTATTGATCAAATGAGGAATTAACCCAGAAATGAAGCCATTAGACACAAACTCAATCCTAAGGCCAACTAAGGAGAAAAAACAACACACGCTAATTAATCTAGGAGTCAAGCATGCAAACAAACCTTCTCACAAAGAAGCGCTAGTTGGTGATGGAATCCAACATCGCAGAATCGATGTGCGAAGGGGATGAGTTCTGGTGGGTGGGAAAGTTATGTTGACAACATGCTTAACGAACTAATGCCCTGGTGCAAGTTACCTCACCGAGCAGTGGGAAACCCTCCAAGGAGTCTGAGTGAGTCTAGCCAACATCGATCCCAAGTACAACACCACCTTCTTTGTGTTGTCACCTTGTGTAGGAAGTCTAAAATATTATGGCCTCTATGGTACCACCTACTATACCAAAGCATAGGGGGGACAGTCAAAACCAAGACCAACAAAGCAAGGTTGATTACTCTGAGGGCCCTAATGTGACCTCGTGATTGACCCTTGTGTTATAAGGGCTTCCCAAAGTCAGTGATATAGAAATTGGATTTCAATTCCTAACTCAAGGCTTTATGTTTGTTTAGCAGGTTTGGAAAGTTATTCTCACAATCGTATTCCAAAGATCTACACTTAAGCTAAGATGGGTTTGAAGAGCCCTAGAAAAGTTGCTAGATAAATTTTAATTAGCGCTTGATTTTAGGCTGTTGTTACTCAAAGGAGTGGTCATGAAACTGATGGCGTTTTGACTTGACTCTTTAAACCATGCAAGAGGAAAATGAAATGCAAGAATTTCAACTTCGATGAAAACTAGCTATGGGAAGGAGCAAGAGGTTTTAAGAAAATAAATAATTTCTTGATAGATTTCTATGTGTACAATACTTCTAGGAAAAAAATAGAGGCGCAAAATAAATATCCATATCCATGTCACAGAAAAAAATGCCACAGGAAAAAAATAGAGGTGCAACCATCGAAGAGGCCACAAAAAATTACTTGTCAACAAAAGGGTCACAAGGTGGTGAGATACACGATCTCAATGGGACAAGGTAGGCATACCCATACTCGTTGAGATAACTCATGATATAAATAGTGATACAATGAAGAAGTCTCGAATACAACATCGTGCAAGAAACCATGGCCATAATATATTAATATGACATAATCAGTCTCATATACATATATACGGGTGTTAAAATTTGAAGTACATCCCAACTGTGACTGAACTAAGTACATAAGAAATGATGCACCCATGTTGAAGGAAGGGGGTGGAAGAGACCTGAGAAGCCCTGATAAACAAGAATGGGGCTTCAAGCCCCCACATGTATCTATCAAAATATGTGAACTACAACTATCTATAAGTTTTGGTGCATATGCGAATGCACTTGCTTACTTCAACACACTTTCTTTAGTGTCATTTTTATCTTGCATGCATTATTTTCTTTAGTGCTTTCGTACACACAGGAAATTAATCTTAGATTTTTTTTCTTCCTTGATTTAGTGAGAGATTCTTAGCATGCCTTTGTTTATAGAACCTCTCTAGAAAACACTTGCATTTGTACTACTTAGACCAATATTGTTTTGTATATAAGTCAATTAATGAGCATAGTAATACTCTTTTGCAATAGTCTAGTTTTACAACACATCTAGTTCTGTGGGGGCTTTGTTGTGGCTCAATTTTTTGGTGCACATTATGTGGATATTGCTAAAAATATCACCTACTTACCTAGGTAAATTCTTCATGGTGCAGTAAAAAATTGCATGCATGATTAGGAGACAATTTCTTGGTGTGGGAACCCAATTCTATTATGCTAAACAAGTCACTATTACACAATTTCTTTGTGGTGGTGAAAGCACTCTTTATTTATGCTATTGAAGTCTCTATTTTTAAGTATCTTTCAAAGCTTTAAAGGCATCCTTCTATTACACTACTAGATTCTCTATTCTATAGTCACTTCATGGTGTTGTAAACACTCTTCTATTAAGCTACAAAAGGCTCTATCCGATAGTAGGGTTATTGTTTCGAAGATTCCTTCCCTCAACTACAAAAATATATTATGTGGTAGCATGAATCCTATAGTAATGGATTGAAGTAAATTTCCCCTTCTTACACCATTTAATTACCATGAGTGGAAATAAAATATGCTATTTTTTTTTTAGGAGTGGAGGCCTATTTAGAATCATGATGGGGATTAAATTTGAACCTATACTAGATGATGAAAATATGAAGTGGTTTAACAGATGTGATGAAGCGTATGGTTTATTATGTCTCTCCATCTCTCTTGATCTTTTTTTCCACATTAAATTTGGTAGTTCACCCAATCAAATCTGGACTACTTTGGAAGGATTGTTTGGGAAGAATGATGTGTTAAGAGGACACCACCTAGAGAAGGGGATCATCATATTGATCCTAGGAAGTTTTGACACCATCCAAGGATTTCTCGCCAACTTAAAATCCCAAGGCTACAATTGAAGTTGTTCAGGATTGACTTGGACCCAATTACTATATTTTCATTTCCATATTCCATGCCACCAAGAATTCTTTTGGAACTGCTTTGAAGATGGCATCCCTTCATGATTTCGATGTTGTTTTGACTAGGGAGCAAGATACGTTTATACACATGTGTGATTTAAAGAAATCCAAAGGACATTACCTTACTACAAATTGGGGCACTAAAGAGTCCTCGAAATCCTCAAACAATGTTACAAAAAAAAAAAGAGAAATGAAGATATAAAAAGTGACCATTAACAACGGAAAAAAATCGAGAGCTACCAAAGTTCTGGAGCTAGTTTGCAGTGATCTAAAAAAAATCTGGAGCTAGTTCGCAGTGAAAAAAATTGAGAGCTACCAAAGTTTTGGAGCTAGTTCCTATACAGAGTGTTAGCTATTGAAAATTTAGGGCTTCCAACAAATGGGATTCTACATGAAGATTTTTCTCTACCACCAATATCTTTTACTCACTTACCGATGATTTTAGTGGCATTTCTCGAGCTAGGGCACCTCTGTCACTCGAACTAGGGCTCCTGTGTCTCCAATGTAGCATCTCCCACTCTCCTTTGTCTCCAATGTAGCATCTTTAGCTCTGCTCTGGATAGAATGTGGTGAGGTGAGATAGGGCTCCAATGTCTCAGCTTCGGCTCTGCTCTAGAAAGAATGTGGTGAGGTGAGATAGGGCTCCAATGGCGCAACTTCAACTCTGCTCTAGATAGAATATGGTGAGGTGAGATAGGGTATCAACGCATAGTTTCAATCGGTAAATGAATATTGAAGTGAGGTTATATGACACCGAGACGATCAAAATGCATAGTTGATCATGAGGTGAGGTTGCGAGCGCGAGAGTTAACAATGGATTGTTTTTTTTTTTTTAATATATATTATATATTATATTATATATAATATATAATTTATATTATATAATACAACATTATACAACAATGTAATTAATTTTAGTTATACAACTATATAATTATACATCCTAGGCCTACATCCTAGGCTCCTAGGTCCTTCTCGATCAAACTAAATGGTGTGATATAAGCATTGAGATTCTCTCAAAGAATAAAAAAGTATACCTAAGCCAAGTTTAACCTCACTTTGTCATCAACAAATTGTCAAATTCCTCCTTAGAATAATTAGTAACATTTGGGGCCATCCAAAATGTGTGCCATATAGAACTCTCTCCCCCATCAGCATATGTCCACCCAAGAAAACATGTGGGCCATAAGATCCTAATATTTTCACTACCATGGTCACCATATCTCAAATCTCCTCATACTAGATCACACCAATAGGGATGGCACCATCGACCTTATTCATCCTGTTAGGCTCCAACCTACTGATGTAAATTAGAGTGCAATTGATTGTCAATCCGGTGTTTGTAAGACTTAGAGGCACATCCAAAATATATGGATTTAGAGATAACTTTTGTTCTTTCGATGGAAATAAATCGAAGCTAATCTAAGTGTTGAGTATGAAATGAAATTCTAAGCTTATTTATAGAAGGTGTATTCATAGATCTCTTACCATTAATCAACAATTAAAGTAGAAAAACATTCAACTAGTTTTAAGTATTCAAAACAATAAGCATTCAAACTAAACTAGAATCTTATAAATGTCTGAAAGGATAAACTCTTTTACAAGAGATACATTCTTTTCTTTCCCACATTCATCAGCTAGATAACTTGATCAAATAAAACAAAACAATGTTATCTACAACATAATGTAAACTGAACTAAAGCTCATACCAAAATTTGCTTGAAAAGAATGAAAAAGGAGAAGTGTACTAGCTTGGCAAAGGGGGCCCTCCAGTGCTTCACTTGTACACCTAAGTCGTCTCAGCTAAAAAGGAACTTCCAACAACATTCACATAATCATATCATAAACATCATCAAGAACAAAACACGAAACTGATCTCAAGACTGCAAATTCGAAGTTTTCTTCATTAACATAAGGGGTGTCATACTAGTCCATGTCTTGGAGTATTTATACAGAGTTTTGAAACTGATGATGTTAAGAAACCTCCTAAAGATAATGATGAGATCCATAAAATATGCTAGGAAGGTCAGATACCCCTTTAAGATCCATAAAATATGAACAAATCCTAAGAAAATCTAAAAGCATCCATGATTTTTATGCTTCCTTCGAGGTATTTTACCTTTCAAAATTTTGTTTGACTAGCGTTGACCAGACACTTGGAAAACTAATATATTGAAGCTGATAGGTATTCATCCATCCTTGTACATCAAGGATCCTTATTATCTCAATTCCTTGACTATCAGCTAGAGTGATACGAACCTAGGAGCAGTCACGAGATTTAGTCAAATCCGTAATTCGATAAATTTTAATTTTTAATGCCAAAAATTTGAAAATTCAATTCTTAAGAATAGGGAATGATAAATGTACCTTGCATAATCTATTTTATGGAAAATATGGAATAATATGAAGGCAAAATGGTTTTGGAGGCAAAGTATAGTTTATGGAGTGGAAGGAAGCATAAAATGTACTCAACATCTCCCCAAGAGGAAGACTTTGCATGTCCTCATGCACAAAAAAAATGTTCTTGAACCTCTGTCAGTAATCGTTTGCCACCTCTACTACCTGTAACAATGTATCCACATTAGCTTTGAGTATGAAGAGCTTTCAATCTTTGATATTTTTCTTTGTATGCCTTCTTCTGCTTAAACCATTTGTAGGCCTGTTTGGAAATTACTTTGTTTTTCTTTTGAAGCTTAATTGTTCTTTTTATTTAGGGTTTCATTATCTTCCTGTGTTCTATGGCTTTGATTCCTTAACATTTCATTCTCTGTTTTTATGTACCTTTACAAGACTTCAATTTCCTTGATCTTTTTCTTTATTTTCTTTATTTTCTTGCTTTTCTTATCAAGTTTTGATGTGGACCCACCAACCATTTCTTTTATTTGTTCTACTGTCTATGGAGGTTGAGTTTCATCTTTCATACCTTCAATTAATTGTTTCACATCTTTTCTCATTTGCTCATATGTAGAAGTTTCACGCTTCGAAATCATCATTTTCCAATGATTGTGTTTTCCCTGTCTTTCTTTGTTTCCTCCATGATGCGAAGGTTATTGCATATTGTGCTTGTTGTGCTTCATCAATTTGGTTTTGTTCGCATTTCCTTGATTTTTTTTCATATGTGGTGAAAATATTATCTTTTTCTTGAATTCTTTCTCCATTTCACCATGCTTCTTGTTCTTCTCCTCCCCATAGGTTGTTTTGAGCTTGTTGCCTTGGGTTTTTGTATTTCTTCCTCATCATCTGTTACAACCAAGATTTGTTCCTCTTTTACTTCCTCTTCCCTTGTTTTCAAAACCATTCCCGATGAAACTCTTTTGCTTGATCAAGTTCAGCTTCCGTAGCTCATGTATGATGATCATTTTAATGAAACCACAATGGTATAGACTCTTTTATGTATTCCTCCCTTGTTTTGAACAACCTTAACCATCTTAGAAAGGCTTTGCAATAGAAAGTAGGGCATGTTAATTTCACAGTCGCTTTTTAAATGTTGTAGCATCTTGATGTGATATAAGTAGATAATACTAAATCTTCATTCACAAGTTAAAAACTTCTGGATGAGATAGGTTAATTCATCCCAAGGATGAATCAGCCAATCAACTCCTAGGAATTCCCTTCTTCAAATTGACTGTTGCCAACCTATATCTGGAAACAAAAGATGCCCATTATTTGTCTTTAAAGTGTTTAGTTTTGAAGAATCTTTCTCCAGTTTGAGGTAATCCATTGATCTGTGCAATTACATCTTCATAAATTCTAATGGTGATGTTACCAACAATGAATCATGTCACCATTAAATGAAATGAGGAAAACTCTAAAGCAACCTTCTCACAATATCCATCAAAATTCTCAAAGAAAGATATCCACTGGTTTTGCTCAAGAATTTGTATACAGTCCTTATGAATTTCTGATGGATCAAACTTCTCTAGTTCATACCTAGACACCATTCTTTCAATTTTAAAGAGAAAGACCACAAAAATATTTCACTGCTTATACAAAAATGAGGTCTATCCTTGTCAAAAAAATTTCAACCCTGTATATTCTTCAATCAATTGTTTTGATTTCTTCTTCAAACTTGTAGACTCTGTTTTAATTCAATTCTGTGAATGTTCTTTCAATAAGAATTTTCTGTTCAAATGAAATAAAGAAAATCTCATTTTTTTAAATTTCTAAACCGCTCTCTGTTTTCAATCATAAAGTTTTTGATGAAAGGGAATACCTGGCAATTCAATTTGCAATTAAAATAAACTCTATGCCTTCTTGTTGAAACCAACTCTGTTTTCTTCTTACAATCAACCTCAACTAGAAATGAATTGTTTTTGTTCTCAAAATGTTCCTCAGGAAGTCGAATTTGGCACTTAGCTTAACAATTGTTAACATTGAATTCGAACTTACCTTTCCCTAGATGACTCCTTATTGAACATGTTCTCTTTGCCTTTACTCTCCATGCATTCCTTTTCAACTGCCACGTTTTCTTCTACAGGGTGAGAATGTTGTATGTTGACAGTGTAATTGTCAACATACCATTTGATTTTTAAATGTCTAACAAAATTTTTGGGCTGGGTAAGCAAATGAAGGAACGAAATTAGGGGGATTCTAGATTTCGTATGGTGCTGGAGTGTTTGAAACATAGCTACGTTGGTTTCAATGCATGCATTTGGAGAAGAGATGGGGATGAAGGATGTGAAGGGAGCGTTGGAGGAGAATGAAAATGAGAGTGCAAGGGTAGAATTATTTCTTATGGAGGCAAAAAAAAATGTGGGTACTATGATGTACAAGTGTAGCACCTTTGTATAGGTCGATCATTGCCGAGGATGCCTTTTTTCTTCATTTATACCTTTGTACTTCCCTCTTCCTTGTAATCATCATAGGAAACAATTTTGAAAATGTGTTTATCCAACTTATGACTCCTTGATTCATTTCCTTTGAGTAACCATCCACTTTATCATGCTTAAGGCATTCTCCTTATGACCCCTTCCTCATTATGTATACAGCAGCAATTTATGTTTTCATATGTGTATGCGACTTATGTCTTCATAAAATAGAGCATTTAACATTTCCAAAACAATATATTTGTCTAATCAAGTTGATAATCATGTTTTGAAATTGTATGTAAGGATTTTGGAAACCATAAAATGCTTACAAGACTCTTTCATGCTCTTCTTGTTTGATAATTGAAACCCTAAGTTCTTCTTATAGCTCCCTTGGAGACCAAACGGGTTGCCTTGAGTAACAAAAATTATGCTGTGAGGGTATATGAAATGAAGTGATGAAAAGATGATGTAGGGGAAGGGAAAGATAGGATTTTTATCATTGCTTTAGCTTATGAAGAATTTTTCAAATTTTTAAAGCATTAAAAAGAAAATATATACTAACTTGTTTGCTCATTGTGTTTGCCTGATTGAAGCTGGATGAAATGTTGCTGCAAGTCCTCAAATTTGATAAAGTTCTTCTTGTATTTATTTTCTTAGTATCTTCCTCAGGTCCCTCTGATAGATGAATTTGATATTCTTTGTGTTTTCTCAGGTCCCTCTGCTGGATGAATTTGATATTCTTTGTGTTTTTTCAAGTCCCTTTGTTGGATGCATTTCTCTTTGAAATAAATGCTTCCCATCTGTAGAAGGCTTGAAAGGTCTTCAGAGAGTCTTAAGAAATTTATACCTTATCCCCCTCAACATTATTTATTGACTTGTCCTCAAGTGTTTTACATAAAAACTTTTTAAAAATTGTTATGTACAAATGCATGATGTAAATGAAACTAGAAGGTAATAAAAAATGTTTTTGGAGAATTTTAATTGGCCAATTTGACTTGGTTTCCAATGAAAATTCAAGTTTATGTTGTGCCAGTTGCCTGGGTTTTCACAGCTAAACTCCCATATATATATATATATATATATATATATATATATATATATATATATATATATATATATATATATATATATATATATATATATATATATATATTATATAATATTTTGTTTTTGGTTTTATGAGGAATGTAGAGGAGACACAGGATTGTGGTTTTCCAACACTTCCATCTCATGCTATTGAGATATATTCTGCAGAAAGTCTTCCTTGTTTAAATGCTTATTGTAGAGATTTAGCCTATATCCATTATTTGTGAATGAGCCTCATCATCCTATAGTTTAATACGGTGAGCCATTGTCATATAACTCTTCAATCTCATATGGACCAAACCAATGAGTTGTAAATTTAGCTTTAAAATTTTTGAGATTTTGAATCAAATAACAAAGCCCGATCTCCTACCTTGAATTGTTTCTTCTTAATGAACTTATCATGCCAATGTGCCTTTGTTCTTTGTACTCGAATGTTGTGATTCCTTCTTCTGTCTCATCTCATCTAATTGATTTAATTGCCTGATCCTCTCTTTTTGTGCCTCGAGAAAGATCTATTCTAAATCATTTGCTAGTTTAAAAGTATGAAGTTGGAATTCTATAGGTAACAAAACTTGTTTACCATAGACTAGATGAAAAGGAGTGAACCCAATACTATCATTATAGGTGATTCTGTATGTATAATGTATGAAGCTTATCATTAATCTTTCCTATGTATTTGGTTTGTCTTGGCCATGATTGTAAGTTTTGATGATAGATTCCACCACCATGCATTTGCTTGTGGATGATATTAGGGTGTAGATTTACCGATCTTGATCGATATTTGTTTGCTATGTGTGCACCAATTGCAGTAAAGCTGATAGCCCATTTACAATCTCTCAGGGTACTCTAAATCTGAAAAATATTTCTTCAAGGAGAAAGTTGACCACTGACTATTCTATAGCTCTCACTAATGCTTTGGCTTCCACCCACTTTGTAATAATTCGATTACATACTAAGATGTATTGGCCCTTTTGATGGTGGATTTATTGGACCAATGAAATCAAAGAGCCCATTTTCAAATGGCTCGATGTGAACTTGTGGCTTGAGGGAATTTCATCGGTTGGAAGTGGCTTTCCATCCTTTGGCAGCTATCACAGCTTCTAACATATTTCTTGGAATCTTTAAAGATGGATGTGGTAATAATAGCCCAAATTGAGTATTTTGTATGTTGTCATCTTATCTGCAAAATGATCACCACAAGGTTCATCATGGAAAGCTTTTAATATTTCTAAAATCTCTTCTTGTCTTACACATCTTCTAAATATGAGATCATATCCTGTATAAAAGAGATCTCCATCAATCCATGTGTATCTAGCACTTTTTTTAATTATCTTTTTCTTTTCTTTGGATATAAAAGAAGGAAGTAACATCCCTGATGATAAATAGTTAGCTATATCAACATACCATGGAGTTATTATTGAAATGGAAAATAGGTGCTCATCGGGAAAATTATCCGAGACATGAACAATCTGCGGAGGTGTTTGTTCATGAGATAAATCAGCCACTTGATTTTTTCTTTCAGATCTATTCAAGAGACAATGAGTAGAATTACCATCAATAACAACCATCTTGTTATCCTGCCATTAGTAATAGGTTTTCATGAGATATTTTATGGAAGAATGGTTTGTATGGATAAAGACTTCATAAACAGTTATGTAGTGACAAAATTTATTCATAGCATACTCACATAGCATTTCTTTCTTTGTAGGCTGTGTAATTCCAACTCTGCGGGGTTAAATATTTTTGCTAATAAATTAAATAGCATAAGTCATAAGATTTTCCTTTTTACACAATGATGCCCCTATTGCAATATATGATGCATCTGTAGAGATGTGAAATGGAAAAAACCCAATTAGGCCCTCTTAAGATAGGTGTTGTTATTAGCTTGTCATGAGCTTTTAGAAGCGGTTTGACAATTAATTAGTGTCCCAATGAAAATGTACATCTTTTTGCAAATGAATTTGAATAATGGAAAAGCTATTTTGCTAAAATTTTCAATGAATCTTGGGTAATAGCCTGCATATCCAAGGAAACTTCTTACATCCTTTTGGCTGATTGGATTCGGTAGGTTCTGTTGATTTACATATTTTTGTTGGATCCACTGTAATTCCTGATGAAGAAATATGATGGCCTAATATTATTCCTTGAGTTAACATCATGAAACATTTTCATTGCTAAGAGACAAATTTGTTTCTGTAAATGTATTAGGACTTTTCCAAAATTTTCAAGGAGTTATCAAAAGAATTACCAGCAATCATCCATGTATACCTCTACACACATTCATGTATTAAATCAACAAAAATGGCTAGCACTGCTCTTTGAAAAGTAGGCTGGAGTGTTCCATAAACCAAAGGTATTACCTTATAAGCATATGTACCCAAGGGCATGTAAAGTAGTTTTGTCCTAATCTTCTAATGCTATATTGATTTTGATTAGCAGCACTAAATCCATCTAGGAAGGAAAATATTTTTTCCCAGCTAGTGATCTAAGACTTGATCTATGAATTGTAATGGAAAATGATCTCTAAGTGTTTTTTTACATTTGGTCTCTATAGTCTACACAGATTCTCCATTTCCCAATTTTCTTAGGTACAACAACTAATGGAGAAACCCATTGATTGTTAGAGACAGGGTAGATGAATCATACCTTTAATAATTTTTGCAATTCTTCAACATTTATCTTTCAGCATTTGGGTTCATTCTTCGTTGTGGTTGTCTGAATGGTCTTATGTTATCATCTGTGTAGATATGATGATGATGAGTGCATGTTTTATGATGAATCCCCTGCATATCAATCTATTCCCAAGCAAATGATTTATGATATTTCTTCAATAATGCAATCAATTCTTCTGAGATGGTTCAAATTTTGTGCCAATATTCAAATATTTCCCGGGACTAATTTCAATTATCTTGAATATTCAAATATTTCCCAGGACTAATTTCAATTATCTTGCTTTGAGTATTTTCCATGGAGATAACTGGAAAAATGTTATTAAATGTTGATTCTAAAGAATGGATTGTGCAATTTTCTTGAAAATTCTGTCCTAAAATCTGATTTGCAGCAATGTATTGTATGTCTCTTAATTCTTCTGGGATATCTGGTTCAGAAATGAAATAGTCTAACAGATCTTCATTATTTTCCTCTCTAAAATCAAAGGCTTGATTAATACTTAAGATAGGTTGAATTACTTCTTCCTGTTGTTGCTTTGTTTCATCAAGCCATGGTAATTGATCTATTACAGAAGGTTTTTGAGCAGGAGGATAAAGTGTGATCTGTTTCCTTTCAGTTCCATGTGAGATAATCATATTCCCTGTTATACAACCGATGAAAGCATCAGCTGTGGCCAACTAAGGTCTTCCAAGAATCAATGGATGGCCTCCTAGATTAGATTTTGGTTGAAGAACTAGGAAATCTACTGGATACTCCCAAGAATCCAAAGAAACTGCGATATCTTCAAGTATACCTTCAGGAACTACTTTAGATCTATCAACTAATTCTAGGACCGTAGTGGTTGGTCGAAGATTTTGCATATTCAAATATCTCATTGTCTATAATGTCATCACATTGATAGCTGCTCCTAAGTCAATTAATGTTTTAGAGATTGAACAATTGTTGATTTTTATTGTTACCATTGGAATTACTGGGTCAACATATTTTTCAATTGAAATAGTATTTGACATTAGGCCTGCCAAATTTCCAATTACATGAATTGTTGGTGGATCCTTCTTTCTTTTGTTGGTTTTATTTGAACATATTTCCTTAATTTCTTTTGTATAGATTGGGATATCTTTGATAGCTTTCAATAAAGGAATTTTCACATAGACATTTTTTAATTCATCTAAGACATAAAACTCAGGAAGAGAGATTGGTAATTTTCCCTTAACCAACCTTTCTAGAAAAGGAGGTGTTTGGGTATTTATTGTTTTACTCCTCCGGATTTGATTGTCTATTGGTAACTTTTCTATGCTAGGAATCTCCTCTTTTTCAATTTGTTCTTCTATAATAATAGGAGAATCATTTTGTAAAACTTTCCCAGACCTTAAGTGGATGTTTTGAAGAGGAAGGATTGAGTCTGTAGAAAATGATGTTCCTTCATCAATGTTATACATGGGTTTTTCCACTTTGTTATTAGGATTTGAGATTGGTTGGGATGGTAATTGAGTTGGTCTAGGTGGAGGTTGGTTAGATGGTAGATGGAGTTGTTGTGGTTGGGTTAGTTGTGGTGCAGGTAGTGATTGCTAAGAATATGAATTTTGTGGTTGATTCTGCTGGAATTGTTGAGAAGGAAAAGGTTGGTATGTCTATTGGTATGCCTGTTGGTAGGGCTGTTGGTATGGTTGTTGGTATCGTTGATTTCCATGAGCATATCCTCACCAAACTTGAAGAGGTTGGTTTTGGTTCTGCTGAGGAGGCCAAGCTTGCCAAGGCATGGGTGCATTCCATGAATTTTGAATAGGATATTGAAAATTCTGAGGAAACTATTGAGAGAATTGAGGAGCAAAATTTTGAGACATACCTGTGAAACGTGGCTGCCAAGGTTTTCTTGGTGCTAAGTAGTAAAGAGATTCCATTCATTGTCCTTCTTCCATGTGAGTAACCTGCAATTCTTTCAAATTTGGACTATCATTAGTTGCATGGTTATCTGTACACAGTCCACAAATATGAAATGGTCTAAAGGACAATCTTTCAATGCATGTTTCTTCCTACACTTAGCACAAAAGATGGATAATACTTGATCTTGTTCCTCTTATTTCTTTTTAGCTTTCAATGTGTCAATTTGTGAACCAAGTGTGTTCATGATATCAGTTTTAAAGTTCTCAAACAGATGCCCTAATTCTGATTTAGTAATACGATTTGAAATTGATTTGGTTGCCTTTGTCACAGTATCTCTTTGTCCTTGTCCTCTTTTAGCTTTTCCCCTTGAGTACTTCTTACATAATTCAACAATTTTTGGGAAAAGTAAGTGAGAAATATCCCATGTCCCCATTAAATTAAGAGAATCCAAATTTTCATCTAAAATCCCCTTCAAAAAGATAGTACGGATGACATCCAAAGGAAGATTAGATTGCTTAGAATTGTGCACATTATAGAGAATTTTTTCTAGATATTCCTCTAAGCTTTCATCTTCACTTTGAGACATTTTAAAGATATCTTCTTTAGGGTCTTTGGACTTACAATAGGGCTGATATTTAGCAAGAAATTTCTTTTTCATGTCATCCCAGTATACTATGGTTGCTTCTCCCAACCCCATGAACCATTTCAATGCATATCCTTTCAAAGTTGTAGGAAATAAACGAAGTTTTTGAGCATCATTGGTATATCCATATGTTCGACAAACAATATCAAATTCAAACATGAAAGCATCAGGGTCTTTAGTAGACATACCAAAGAAACTTGGAAGAATAGAAGGAGGAATATTCTTCATTTTTACTTCATCTCCTAAGAGGGTTGGTGTATCAACAATTGGAAATGCAAATGTAGTATGTTCTTCTTCCCCCTCTTCATCATTTCCTCCTCCTCGTGTTTCTTCTCGATGTGATTCTTTGTCCTCTCATTCTTTCCTTTCTCTTTCTTCATTTATTTTCCTTTCTAATTCCCTTTCCATTCTCTCCCTTTCTTGTTTATCAGCTTCTGACATTGCAAAGAGGTTTTCTATAGTATAATCAGATATTTCTGTTGGAAAAAGAGGTTGTCCTATTTGTTCAAAAATAGGTTGTTTTTCTTCTTTTTTCTTTCCTACAGAAGATGTTTTTGATTGTGTTTGTTTCTTCTTTAACTCATGAGCCAATAGAATTTGTCTTTCTATGAGAGTTAACCTTTGTCCTGAACGTTGTTTTTCTTCTAATTATTCCAAAGTGATTTTTCCAGCAGTTGGTGTAATAGATTCGTATTTCTCAGTTGCAGATGTTCTTGCTCCTACAGATGGTTGATTAGTTTTTTGGGGATTTTGTTTCAAAAATATACCTTTATCATCCCTACGTTTAGACATAAAGAAACATAACTAAAATTAATTTTGTTCTGTATTTTTATTTATTTTTAAAAGAAAAATCTGCCTATGAGTTTTCTAAGCCTATCTCTAAATGTGCCTCCCCGACAACAACGCCAAAATGTTAGGCTCCAACCTACTGATGTAAATTAGAGTGCAATTTATTTTCAATCCAGTGTTTGTAAGACTTACAGGCACATCCAAAATATATGGATTTAGAGATAACTTTTGTTCTTTCGATGGAAATAAATCGAAGCTAATCTAAGTGCTGAGTATGAAAGGAAATTCTAAGCTTCTTTATAGAAGGTGTATTCATATATCTCTTACCATTAATAATCAATTAGAGTAGAAAAACATTCAACTAGTTTTAAGTATTCAAAACAGTAAGCATTCAAACTAAACTAGAAGCTTATAAATGTCTGAAAGGATAAACTCTTTTAAAAGAGATACATTATTTGCTTTCCCACATTCATCAGCTAGATAAATTGATCAAATAAAACACAACAATGTTATCTACATCATAATGTAAACTGAACTAAAGCTCATACCAAAATTTGCTTGAAAAGAATGAAAAAGAAGAAGTGTACTAGCTTGGCAAAGGGGGCCCTCCAGTGCTTCACTTGTACACCTAAGTCATCTCAGCTAAAAAGGAACTTCCAACAACAATAACACAATCATATCATAGACATCATCAAGAAAAAAACACAAAACTGATCTCAAGGCTGCAAATTCAAAGTTTTCTTCATTAACATCAGGGGTGTCATACTAGTCCATGTCTTGGAGTATTTATACAAGAGTTTTGAAACTGATAATGCTAAGAAACCTCCTAAAGATAATGATTAGATCCATAAAATATGCTAGGAAGGTTGACTACCCCCTTCAGATCCATAAAATATGAACAAATCCCAAGAAAATCTAAAACTGTCCATGATTTTATGCTAAAACATGGTATTTTCTGTTGAAGTGGCCCTGTTTGACCAGCGTTGACCGGACACTTGGAAAGCTCGAATCTTGAAGCTGATAGGTATTCATCCATCCTTGTACATCAAGGATCATGACCCATGTCTCAGATTTCTCCCATCTATCCTGCAAGTACACGAGCCTAGGAGCAATTACGAGATTTAGTCAAATCCTGTAATTTCTGATAAATTTTTAATTTTATTGCCAAAAATTCGAAAGTTCAATTCTTAAGCTAAGGAATGATAAATGTACCTTGCATAAGATATTTTATGGAAAATATGGAATAATATGAAGGAAAAATGGATGGTTTTGGAGGCAAAAGTATAGTTTATTGACGCAGACCTATCGACCCGTGGGCCGAGATCCGCTCACATGATCGTTCTTTAACTCCTTCGAGCCGAATCGACTCTTTCAGATTCCCTACTGGAATCTCCTTTCATTCGATCCATAGGTCCTTCTTTTTGCAGCTTGAAATCTCACGAGTTCGCGAGTCATGACTCCCAACTCTTCCTTTTCAAATCCATGATACCCGAGATCGCAAAATGGGTATAGCCCTTTCTTCCGTCAGCGCCCTCCTTGCGCGACCGCCGGCTAGGCTAAGCACTAACACTTCTCGCCTCTCGTGCCTTCGTGAGTTCAAAGGTCCAACCTTGGCACCTTCCCTCCATGAACTCCCGAGAAGCGAGAATTCAATGAAGTGTTGACTCCTTCCAAAAGGTGACGTGTGTCCGCCTGTCTGTTGCGTGGGCCCTACCTTGAAGTTCTGCCATGCATCCACACTCGTGCCTCGCCTCTCAGCACTTCGTGAATTTTGCAATCGAGAGTAACTCCTATCAACCTTCGAACCCCTGAACATGTGAAATGAAATGGGTTTCTTGATCCAACGGTCCTCTCGTGACCTAGATCCTACGACTGTCCCCGCTCCTCGTGATTTCACTACTTGCGACTTGGAGCACCCAATCTTTCAGCTCTCGCCTTGCGAACCTATGAGTTTACAAGATTTCTTGATCTCTGCCACCTGTCCTCCTCTGATTGGACGGTCCTAATCCTCTCACGACTTCGCTACTCGTGACTTGGAGCACCCAGCTCCTGGACTCTCACCTTGCGAACCTCCGAGTTCACGAGATCCCTAGATCTCTGCCACCTATCCTCCTCCGATGGATGGTCCCGACTCTCTCGTGACTTCGCTACTCATGACTTGGAGCACCCAGCTTCTGGGATCTCACCTTCTGAACCTCCGAGTTCGCGAGATCCCTAGATCTCTGCCACCTGTCCTCCGCAGATGGATGGTCCCGATCTTCTCGCGACTTCGCCACTCGTGAAGTCAAGAGAATTCCTCCTCTGACTCTCGATGTCTAAATCCCTGATACAGGCAATCTCGCGACACATGTCCTTCCAATCGGATGGCTCAGATTCTTTCGCCTTCTCGCGACTTCTGATGTCGAGTGTCCGGACTCTCGTCCTCTGGACTCCCGAACTCTCGAACGTCGATATTCCGATACGACCCCTTCGGGACTTTCGCTTCTGCTCGCGAGGTTTAAGCCTCATGCAACTCTCGACAGATCCAATGGCTGTCGTGTTTTTTATTAAGATCTAACGGCTCAGAATCTCTTCGGCTCTTGTGCTCCTCCTGCTGCTCTCTGGCCGCAAAATATTATGCAACGGCTCAGAATTTCTCGGCTGATCCGACAGTAGCTATGGCTCCTCTTCAGCTTTAGCACTTTCTTCCCAGACTTGGAAGAATTTCAAATTCTCAAAGGCCTCGAACTTTTCTCCTTTTTCTCTATGAACTCTATAACATTGAGTCTCGCCTACGTATACAAGAACGTTGTTCCTCCTAAGCTTTGCTCCGGAATCCTTGAAGGATTCTGCGACTTCTGCCCTCCTTGCAGAGTCTTCACACACACGGTGCTATCTCTTCTGATCTTCTCTGAGACTCAGACCTTTAGGAACTCGATCCTTTTTCCTTCTCCCTCAGATGGAGAATTTGGATGCCCTCTTGGCTATCCTCGGCTCAAGCAACCTCTTGTTGAGTGCTCAAGGTGTTCAACAACCCTGTGAAGATCCTTTAGTGGATTCTTCTTCTATCTATGAACTCAAATAGTTCCTCCTGTGTGCTCTGGCACTTAGTCAATGCCCTCCTAGCAGAGTATCAAGAACCCTCATTGATTCTTACTTCTATTCTGAAATCACAACAAAGTTCTTCCTCTATGCACTCCTTGCACTAGCTCAATGCCCACCTGACAGAGCTTTACAGAACTCCTCATAGCTTCTGTCTGCAACCGTGTTCTTCCACAGCCTTGTTTCCTAAGGTGTTCAACAACCTCAAATGTTTTTCTTTGAGTTAATGACTTCATCTTTTGTGCCCACCTGGCACGTCTTTGTCTGAATCCCCAGAGTTCAAAAGTGCATCTATGCACTGGTATTCAGAGACCGCAGTACTCTATCACGCCCTCCTGGAATGAAACCACAAAGAACCTTTCAAGCCTAAAAATCAAAAAAATCCCTGCAAATGTCTAGCATACATATACAGCATAAAGAACACATAAAGACATTCATTCAGCACAGGAAATATGCAGGAAAAACTGTTGTTTGTATTAAATGGTAAATGCCTGTTTTTACAAGGTGTTCCTGAGCACGACCTGTAACATGGTCTCGAATCCTTTTCTTCTGCTCTCTACTCGCAGACTCTCTCCCATCTGATACGATTACAAAAATTGAAAGATATTTTACATGAGGGGGCTCTTTGATCTCTTCCATCCAATCTACCTACCCTATTCAATTACATTGAATGGTTTGTCTAGTCTGCAAATCGGATCTAGATCTCAGCCTTACAAACATTAAATGCCTATCTACTCTAATACTTGTGCAAAGGCACGACTTCATGGCTCAACAACCTAAACATTAAATTACATTCAAATTCAAAATGGAAGACAAGGGTTGCGCCTCTCTTCAGCTTTGAATGCATGCATTGATGTGGCTGGCTGGATGGCTAGCTAATGTGGAGAGATGCTCCTGCATCATACTCCTCAGCTGCAAAATTCATGAGCTCTTGCTCATGAGATTCCTCTATGAGCTTTGGAAATCCTCTTGGATCCCAAACAAATTTCTGGAGCTATTCATCTGCTCCATCCCTTTGCTGCTGCACTACTGTTGCTTCTTCTTCTTCTTCTCTGCTCAACTTCTCCTTGCTAACAGTTTTTGTTGACCTGATCATCAGCTCCCTGATCTTCTCGATCACTTCGTCCAGCTACTCTAGTGGCTGGCTCTACTTTTGCAGTCTCCCTAGCTGTACAAATTTTCTGCAATTGGGTAGATCACTGTGATCTCCCATGCTTCCTTCATCATTTTCTATGGCACTGAGTGTACACTCTACTGCAAACTTTAGCTCTGCAGTCTCCTCTTAACTGACCTGTTGTTCGGTCACCTTCTCTGGCAGCTCAACTTCTGCTAGTCCTCCTGCTGGCTCTGGATTGTTCATCCAATCCTCCAGTATCTCTAGCTCCATCTCCCATGGAGTGAGAAATCTATCTGCCTGCTCTTTTTCTTCTTCTGCTGCTAGCTTCAGTGTTGCAGCTTGCTTCTTTTGAGCTTCCTGGCTGAAAGCATTGAGACACTCCTCAGAATGCTCATCTTCTCTTTTTACTTGGACAGCTTCCAAAGTCTTCTCCAATGCTTCTCTGACAGTTTCTATTGGTTGTCCTGCTTCTGCCATTGCTGCATCTGCAACATAGATCTTTGCCTCCTCTAGGCTAGGTGGTAGGAATATCCCAATTCCCCCAATCATTAGAAGGATCCTCTGATCCTCCTCTTCTATCAGCTACATCTGCTGATCTAAACTCACCTCTGAGTTTATGAGACTCTCAGGTAATCTCATCTGCTCACCCCTGCCCACCTGGAAATATGGGATTTGTTCACTGCCCTCCTGGAAGACTCTGAGATCAACTGATCCCATCTCTTTTCTCTTGCCCACCTAGCAAATTGGAAACTCTCGGTTTCCCTCCTGGCAGTCTATGAGATCCCACAGTGATCTCAATCCATTTTCCACCTCGCAATGTGAAATTCCTTGGTTGTCCTCATGACAGTTTATGAGATCCTCAGCTAATCTCAACTCTTTGCCCACCTGGCAATTGGGAATTTCCTCTCTGCCCTCCTGGCAGTGCTTGAGATCTTCATCCGATCCCATTTCATCCTCAGCCTTACTGAGATCTCTCCCAGTCTCTGGTTCACATATCTGAACCCCTTCTTCCGGTCTGTTGAGGGTTTCAACATGCCTCAACCACCTTCTCAACAACCTACGCTGTCTTCTAGCCATCAACTCCTTGACTAGCCATTTTTCTTTCATCCTCATGGGCCATTCATACACCCATCTTGACATTGCATTATGTTGCATCTCCAATGCAAGTTCATCCATCCTCGCGTTCATCTCAGCGAGTTCTTCATCCCATTCAGCTTCGCTCATCAGCTCTGGGTCTTTCCTTCCAGCATTCGTATAGCCCTTAGTAGCAATCTTGTTGTCCCTGTCTTCCCTCCGGGAAAATCTGTTGTCACTCTGCAACAATCATCTATAGAGTCCTCAGTACTCTATTTTCCTTTGTCCTCTCCTCGCTTCCCTTGCCTAAAATCTACAGACAAGATTCAAGCTCTGATACCAAAACTGATGCAGACCTATCGACCCATGGGCTGAGATCCTCTCACAGGATCGTTCTTTAACCCCTTTGAGCCAGATCAACTCTTTTGGATTCCCTGTTGGAATCTCCTTTCATTCAATCCATGGGTCCTTCTTTTCGCAGCACACAATCTCGCGAGTTCACGAGTCGTGACTCCCGACTCTTCCTTTTCAAATCCGTGATACCCAAGATCACAAAATGGGTATAGCCCTTTCTTCCATCAATTCCCTCCTTGCGTGACCATCGGCTAGGCTAAGCGCTAGCACTTCTCGCCTCTCATGCCTTCACGAGTTCAAAGGTCCAACCTTGGCACCTTCCCTCCATGAACTTCCGAGAAGCGATATTGACCTTTTCTTCTCGTGTTATCACTACTCGCGACTTCGTGAGTCAAAGGGTCGAGCTCTCATGCTCTTATCTCACGAATTCCTAAGACGCGAGAAGTCAATGAAGTGTTGACTCCTTCCAAAAGGTGATGTGTGTCCGCCTGTCTGTTGCGCGGGCCCTACCTTGAAGTTTTTCCATGCGTCCACACTTGTGCCTCGACTCTCGGCACTTTGTGACTTTTGCAATCGAGAGTAACTCCTCTCAACCTCCGAACCCCCGAACACGCAAAATGAAATGGGGTTCTTGATCCAACGGTCCTCCCGTGACTTGGATCCTATGACTGTCCCCGCTCCTCGTGATTTCGCTACTCACAACTTGGAGCACCCAATCTTTGGGCTCTCTCCTTGCAAAGCTTCGAGTTCACGAGATCTCTTGATCTCTTCCACCTGTCCTCCTTCGATTGGACGGTCTTGATCCTCTCGCGACTTCGCTACTCGCGATTTGGAGCACCCATCTCCTGGACTCTCACCTTGCGAACCTCCGAGTTCGTGAGATTCCTAGATGTCTTCCACCTATCCTCCTCCGACGGACGGTCCCAAATCTCTCGCGACTTTTCTACTCACGACTTGGAGCGCCCAGCTCCTGGACTCTCACCTTGCGAACCTCTGAGTTCGTGAGATCCCTAGATCTCTGCCACCTGTCCTCCGCAGATGGATGGTCACGATCTTCTCGCAACTTCGCCACTCGCGAAGTCAAGAGACTTCCTCCTCTGACTCCCGATGTCTGAATCCCCGATATGGGCGATCTCGCGACACATGTCCTTCCAATCGAACAACTCAGATTCTTTCTCCCTCTCGCGACTTCTGATGTCAAGTGTCCGGACTCTCGTCCTCCGGACCCCTGAACTCCCGAACGTCGATACTCCGATACGACCCCTTCGGGACTTCCGCTTCTACTTGCGAGGTTTAAGCCTCGTGCAACTCTCGACAGATCCAACGACTGTCGTGTTTTTTCTTAAGATCTGACGGCTCAGAATCTCTTCGGCTCTTGTGCTCCTCCTGCTGCTCTCTGGCCGTGAAATCTTATCCAATGGCTCAGAATTTCTCGGCTGATCCGATGGTAGCTATGGCTCTTCCTGAGATTTAGTGCTTTCTTCCCAGACTTGGAAGAATTTCAAATTCTCAAAGGCCTCGACCTTTGCTCCTCTTCCTCTGTGAACTCTATAACATTGAGTCTTGCCTGCGTATACAAGAACACTGTTCCTCCTGAGCTTTGCTCCTGAATCCTTGAAGGATTCTGCGACTGCTTCCCTCCTTGCAGAGTCTTCACGCACACGGTGTTATCTCTTCTGAGCTTCTCTGAGACTCAGACCTTTAGGAACATGGTCCTTTTTCCTTCTCCCTCAGATGGAGAATTTGGATGCCCTCCTGGCTATCCTCTGCTCAAGAAACCTCTTACTGAGTGCTCAAGGTATTCAACAACCCTGTGAAGATCCATCAGTGGATTCTTCTTCTATCTCTGAACTCAAAGAGTTCCTCCTGTGCACTCTGGCACTTACTCAATGCCCTCCTAGCAGAGTATCAAGAACCCTCAATGATTATTGCTTCTATTCTGAAACCACAACATAGTTCTTCTTCTGTGCACTCCTTGCACTAGCTCAATGCCCACTTGGCAGAGCTTTACAAAACTCCTCAGAGCTTCTGTCTGCAATGGTGTTCTTCCACAACCTTGTTTCCTGAGGTGTTCAGCAACCTCAAAGGTTTTTCTCTGAATTAATGACTTCATCTTCTGTGCCCACCTGGCACGTCTTTGTTTGAATTCGCAAAGTTCAAAAGTGCATCTATGCACTGGTATTCAGAGACCGTAGTACTCTGTCACGCCCTCCTGGCATGAAACCACAAAGAACCTTTCAAGCCTAAAAATCAAACAACTCCCTGCAAATGTCTAGCATACATCTACAACATAAATAACACATAAAGACATTCATTCAACACAGGAAATATGCAGGAAAAACTGCTATTTGTATTAAATGGCAAATGCCTTTTTTACAAGGTGTTCCTGAGCACAGCCTGTAACAAGGTCTCGACTCCTTTTCTTCTGCTCTCTACTCCCACACTCTCTCCCATCTAATACGATTACAAAAATTGAAAGATATTTTACATGAGGGGGCTCTTTGAGCTCTTCCCTCCAATCTACCTACCCTATTCAATTACATTGAGTGGGTTGTCTAGTCCGCAAATTGGATCTATATCTCAGCCTTACAAACATTAAAGGCCTATCTACTCTAATACCTGTGCAAAGGCATGGCTTCATGGCTCAACAACATAAACATTAAATTACATTCAAATTCAAAATGGAAGATGAGGGTTGCGCCTCTCTTCAGCTTTGAATGCACGCGTTGACGTGGCTGGCTGGCTGGTGTGGAGAGATGCTCCTGCATCATTTATGGAGTGGAAGGAAGCATAAAAATGTACTCAACACATCCCTCACTCACAGTGAGCCTTGATCAATTCCTCCAAGGTCCTACCCCCTCCTAGTTGGGGCCAAATATCTCCCACCTATTCACATAAGGGAAAACCAATCATGAAATAGATGTCCAGTAGTGCCAAATCTAGACATTTTCCCTAGATCTCAAAACACTCCCCATCAAGATACCAAAATCTAGTGATCCTCCTTAATAACACCTCGTTAGCACACATAAAAGGGTTTTGAAGTAGCTTGAATAATCCATACCATGCAAGATGACTCCCCACTTCTGGTTTCCCAACCACATCATTCCATATATCCTTAAAATCTCTCTCCCTCTAGTGAATATGCTCATTTACCAATAAAAATCAAAGGGAAAAACCACCATCAGTACTACACATATAATAGTTTATTTATTGTGCCATCTATGCATACTTTTTCCTCATAAGTGTGCACATTGCACAATTTTCCATCCAACAATTGCACAATGTCCTTGCATGGGGATATTTGCCTTCACACTACACATTGCACACCTATATCTTAAATATTTCCATGCCATGTCATTATATGCATAGTAACTTCATGTAGTAAGCTAGTTGACCCCTTGTGTGACACAAGAAACTAAAGATGGAATAGTTGTGCACCTGCTTTGTTTTTTCCTCTAACCCTATATGAACTTACAAAAACCCTAATGGTATTTTATATGGGTCATACAAGCCTAAATATAGGAAAATGAATGGACAAAACTAAATAGGAGGTCAAGACCCTCTTACCTGGTGATCACTAAATTGAATTTTGAAAGTAGAGTTGTCTTTGTTGGTTTTTTCTAAGGATTCACAAGTGATTTGTATCAAATGGGTATATGATAGGGTGTGATTCATCCCATGTCATTGTCCCTTAACTAGGCAAGGAGATTCATCATTGATCCTTGACTTGGTAGTTTCTCACATGCTCAATACCAACTCATCATCACACGATTGAAATTCATACACATTGATGGTTCATGTGTCCTAGTTCTACTTGAATACCATTGAACTTTGTTGATCCTATGATCCTATATTGATCATATGTGTCCCATGATCATATATTGAACTTTGTTGAGACGTTTTCATGAGCATGGGTATACCCGCCTCATTGACACCCCACATTGTGGTTTTTAATTATTTTGCAAGTGTTATCCATTATAGTTTTTAGACAATCCTTTCTACTCAGATGCTCGTCTCACTCTCAACAATATTGTGTTTTCACGACATTTGGGTGAGAAAAACATGATGTATTTAGACTATATGATTTTCTCCTAACCTCACACATCAGGGGGAAATCACTATCACCTTAATTTTGATCCTCACCTATTTCATTCAATTAGTCATACTTGGAAACATCATCAATTCATGTATTATATACATCATGCACCCCATCACTTCATTTTATGGGATTTTTGTACCTCATCAAATCTAGTCAAAACCATTAGTTTACCATTTTATGGATGATGGAATTTATCTTATATTTTCTATGTGTGTTGCATGGTAAAATCTTCAAAAATTTCATGGCCCTCTTTAATTCAAAAGTTGGTTAGCTCACAACTCATAAATGTGTGCATTCTTATTTAGGAAATGTAGTGGGTATGTGTGGACTTGTTTAGACCTCATTCTTCATAAATTCCAATGACTTAGTCTTCCATAATGCACACTTAGTTTATGAAATCTCATTAATACATGAAAGGAGTTCAAATGGAAACTACTTCAAGGTTGATATTATATTATTTTCCTATAAAAAGAGGCCATGAGGATGCATTTAAAAAAATCACAAAAAGAGTAAACTTAAGCTTCTATAATTCCATTAGAGAGTTCAGGAAACCTTTCTTCTCTTAAATTTGGCAGCATCGACAGTCATTCTCCAATGAGAGGCCATATGGGCCACCCTGAGGATAGCCAGGGAGATTTGGATTATCAACCAGTCTTGTCAAGTCAGTGACAGTGTTTTCCCAGCCTCCTCCATTGGATGAGCAAGTCAGTGACAGTGTTTTCCAACAGTTGAGCATATCAATGACTATATTATCCATTTCTATTTAGGTTGTTTCTTCTAGTACTCCTTCACAAAATGAGAAATTTAATAGTACTACTCTTCCAGTGGGTGCATGATAACATTGGGGGGATATTGGAAACACGATAATCTTCACATGTGGTCATTTCTAACTAAGCACCCTCTTTGTTATATTTTTTATATGACTAGGTAGTCCTATTCACCCTCTTTGGGTGTGTGCCCTTGTTTACTAGACCCATAACCCCCTCTTGAATGGATGCCTCATACAATATTAGTGACATTGATACAACACCATCTTGACATGCATATTTTTATGGTGTTGATTAAACAATGAACGAAAAGAGGGATTTTTCAGCATAACTGTGACACACATACATTGTATATACAATGTAGAACCTGAAAGAAAAATGAAAAAAGGCTGATGCAAACTTAAAACTTGTGTACTTTGAAAGAAAAATAGGGTTTATGGTTTACATGATGATATGATGATGTATGAAAGTGGGTGTGTGAGTGAAATTTGAGTCTAGAAACCCTCCCATATCGTTAAGGCATGCAAATAGTCTATCCATGTCAAATTTCAATGTATACAGAAACAATTTGAAAAAATTTCAATGTTGGCCCCATTCACATGTCATTGTTGCCCGCCTCTAGTATTTTTATGGTTTTGATTAAGAAAACAACGAAAAAGAGGGTTTTTTCATCAAAAATATGACACAGATACATTTTATATACATTAATGTAGAACCTGAAAGAAAAATGAAGAAATACTAACAAAAACTTAAAACTTGCGTCAACCAAATCGTGTACTTTGAAAGAAAATTGGGGTTTATGGTTTACATGATGAATTGATGATGGAATAAATTGGGTGTGTGATTCAAATTTGAGTCCATAAACCCTCCCATATTGTTAAGGCATGCGAATATTCTATCCATGACAAATTTCAGTGCATACATAAATTGTTTGAAAAAATTTCAACGTTGGCCCATTCACAAGTCACTATTGTCGGTGTCTAGTCCTAGTTCAATCTTCGTTCCTTGTTCCTTTTTCCTTTTTACTCATTCCTTGACCATTGTGTAGTCCCCAAGATCCATTATTTTTGTACCAAACATACTAATGTCATAAAATGTCCCACACAAAGAGCAAATATTCGCTAAATAAGTCTTTTGTCTTTTTTCAAGGACTATGTAATGAATCTCAATTCTAAGAAGATTCAAATAGGACCTAAGAACCTTATGTTATTTCCTTAACCATGGGTGACATAACACTATCATTCAATAGTCAAATTATTACATTTCATTGTCATGCATCATATGTACCGAGGGCTTGAGCCACCACAAAGGAAACATACAAAGAATATTTGTCTTATGACCAAGATATGGTACTATCTATTTTGAGGTTGGGCATAGAGATTGTTCATATAGAATACACTACATTTCACCATATTTTAAGCCCTACACTCCTTGAAAACCATGTAACACCATTCAAAGACACATTCTTGCGAAGAATTAGCTATACTATCGACGGACTTTTTTCGTCGATAGTATAGCTAATTCGTCGCAAGATTATTTACATTCGTCTCTCTTGTGACGATATAAAATGATGCTTGGATTCATTTCATATTTGTTTTATCAAATTGAAATTAAAATTTGATACTTTGCAAGCTAGATGGACAATATGCCAAATACAAATATGAAATTTGGAATCATTAACATATCTACTAGAAAATATGAAAAATAGGGTTTATGGTTTACATGATGATATGATGATGGAAGAAAGTGGGCGTGTGAGTGAAAATTGAGTCTAGAAACCCTCCCATATCATTAAGGCATGAGAATAGTCTATCCATGTCAAATTTCAATGCATACAGAAACAATTTGAAAAAATTTCAACGTTGGCCCCATTCACATGTCATTGTTGCCTGCCTCTAGTATTTTTATGGTGTTGATTAAGAAATCAATGAAAAAAGAGGGATTTTTTATCACAACTATGACACAGATACATTTTATATACATTAATTTAGAACCTTAAAGAAAAATGAAGAAAGACTGACGAAAAATTAAAACTTTTGTCAACCAAATTGTGTACTTTGAAAGAAAATTGGGGTTTATGGTTTACATCATGAATTGATGATGGAATAAAGTGCGTGTGTGAGTCAAATTTGAGTCCATAAACCTTCCCATATCGTTAAGGCATGTTAATATTTTATCCATGGCAAATTTCAGTTCATACAAAAACTGTTTGAAAAAATTTCAACGTTCGCCCCATTCACAGGTCACTATTGTCGGTGTCTAGTCTTAGTTCAATTTTCGTTCCTTGTTCCTTGTTCCTCGTTCCTCAAACCTTGTTCCTCTTTCCTTGTTCCTTGTTCCTTGTTACTCATTCCTTGACCATGGTGTAGTCCCCAAGATCCATTATTTTTGTACAAAACATACTAATGGGATAAAATGTCCCACACAAAGACCAAATATTTGCTAAATATGTCTTTTGCCTTTTTTCAAGGACTATGTAACGAATCTCAATTCTAAGAAGATTCAAATAGGACCTAATAACCTTATGTTATTTCCTTAACCATGGGTGACATAACACTATCATTCAATAGTCAAATTGTTACATTTCATTGTCATGCATCATGTGTAATGAGGCCTTGAGCCACCACAAAGGAAACATACAAAGAATATTTGTCTTATGAACAAGATATGGTACTATCCATTTTAAGGTTTGGCATAGAGATTGTTCATATATAATACACTACATTTCACCATATTATAATCCCTACACTCCTTGCAAAGCATGTAACACCATTCAAAGACACATTCTTGCGATGAATTAGCTAGACTATCGACAAACTTTTTTCATTGATAATATAGCTAATTCGTCGCAAGATTATTTACATTTGTCTCTCTTGCGACGATATCAAATGATGCTTGGATTCATTTCATATTTGGTTTCTCAACTTGAAATTAAAATTTGATACTTTGCAAGCTAGTTGGACAATATGCCAAATACAAATATGAAATTTGGAATCATTAACATATCTACTAGAACATATGAAAAATAGGGTTTATGGTTTACATGATGATATGATGATGGAATAAAGTGGGTGTGTGAGTGAAATTTGAGTCCATAAACCCTCCCATATCATTAAGGCATGTGAATAGTCTATCCATGTCAAATTTCAAAGCAGTTTGAAAAAATTTCAACGTTGGCCGCATTCACATGTCACTTTTGCCTGCCTCTAGTATTTTTATGGTGTTGATTAAGAAATCAACAAAAAAGAGGGTTTTTTCATCACAAATATGACACAGATACATTGTATATATATTAATGTAGAACCTAAAAGAAAAATGAAGAAATACTGACGAAAACTTCGCGTCAAACAAATTGTGTACTTTGAAACAAAATTGGGGTTTATGGTTTACATGATGAATTTATGATGGAAGAAAGTGGATGTGTGAGTCAAATTTGAGTCCAAAAACCATCCCATATCGTTAAGGCATGCAAATATTCTATCCATGACAAATTTCATTGCATACAGAAACTGTTTGAAAACATTTCAACATTGGCCCCATTCAGAGGTCATTGTTGTCGATGTCTAGTCCTAGTTCAATTTTTGTTCCTTGTTCCTTGTTCCTCATTCCTTGTTACTTATTCCTCATTCCTTGTTCCTTTTTCCTCATTACTTGACCTTGGTGTAGTCCCCAAGATCCATTATTTTTCTATAAAACATACTAATGGCATAAAATGTCCCACACAAAGACCAATTATCCGCTAAATAAGTCTTTTGTCTTTTTTCAAGGACGATGTAACAAATCTCAATTCTAAGAAGATTCAAATAGGACCTAAGAACCTTATGTTCTTTCCTTAACCATGGGTTACATAAAAATATCATTCAATAGTCAAATTGTTACATTTCATTGTCATGCATCATGTGTACTAAGGCCTTGAGCCACCACAAAGGAAACATACAAAGAATATTTGTCTTATGACCAAGATATGGTACTATCCATTTTGAGGTTTGGCATAGAGATTGTTCATATAGACTGCACTAAATTGCACCATATTATAATCCCTACACTCCTTTCAAACCATGTAACACCATTCAAAGACACATTCTTGCGACGAATTAGATATACTATTGACGAACTTTTTTCGTCGATAGTATAGCTAATTCGTCGCAAGATTATTTACATTCGTCTCTATTGTGACGATATCAAATGATGTTTGGATTCATTTCATATTTGGTTTATCAACGTGAAATTAAATTTTGATACTTTTCAAGCTAGCTGGACAATATGCCAAATACAAATATGAAATTTGGAATCATTAACATATCTACTAGAACATATGAAAAATAGGGTTTATGGTTTACATGATGATATGATGATGGAATAAAGTGTGTGTGTGAGTGAAATTTTAGTCCAGAAACCCTCCCATATCGTTAAGGCACGCGAATAGTCTATCCATGTCAAATTTCAATGCATACAGAAACAATTTGAAAAAATTTCAACATTAGCCCCATTCATATGTCATTGTTGCCCGCCTCTAGTATTTTTATGGTGTTGATTAAGAAATCAATGAAAAAGAGGGATTTTTCATCACAAATATGACACAGATACATTGTATATACATTAATGTAGAACCTGAAAGAAAAATGACGAAAGATTGACGAAAACTTAAAACTTGCGTCAACCAAATTGTGTACTTTGAAAGAAAATTGGGGTTTACGGTTTACATGATGAATTGATGATGGAATAAAGTGGGTGTGTGAGTCAAATTCGAGTCCAGAAACCCTCCCATATCGTTAAGTCATGTGAATAGTTTATCCATGAAAATTTTTAGTACATACAGAAACTGTTTGAAAAAATTTCAACGTTGGCCCCATTCACAGGTCATTGTTGCTGGTGTCTAGTCCTAGTTCAATTTCTGTTCCTTATTCCTTGTAAAATTCGTTCTGCATTACACACGTCCCCACATATAGTACTGCAAGGGAGTATTTTTATGGCATTTATTAATCAAAGAGGGATTTTTCATCACAACTATGACACAGATACATTGTATATACATTAATGTAGAACCTAAAAGAAAAATGAAGAAAGACTGATGCAAACTTAAAAATTGCGTCAACCAAATTGTGTACTTTGAAATAAAACTAGGGTTTCAACAAAAAATCTATAGAAATAAAAAACACGTTCATCGAAACTTCGTTGATGCAATACTATGACAACAATATTGATGAAATCTTATATGATCATGATGGTATAAAAATGAAAGAGCTTCCCTTGGTTTCAAGAATAATTTATCCTCTACTGAACAAGGCCAACCATGTGAAGGTGGAAGCTCATATGGCCCCTCCCCTCCCCCTCACGTCACTCTCAAATGACCCCCAAAACCCAATCTATAAAATAGAAAATAATCGAAAGCAACGTCCTATTAAGATTCATGCATTGAAACTACAAAAACAAAAATTAATGAAGGTTATACATGAAATTATGTGTTTCTAAATGATAATTTTAGTCTACCACATACTTTAGTATATTGGAAACTATTTTTAGGTTTCACATAATAATTAAACATGTAACATAGGATATAAAAACATCGCATAGAACTTAAAAACATGTAATTAACACATGACATTGTAAGTAAATTATTTTAAGAGAATAATTCATACAAATTAAAATATTATATAGTCATGTACCTAATCCAACCTCAACATATGTGTAATCATCCTTATTATGTATCTTGATCTTCTTCATCGAACTCGAAATCTATATCATCATCCGGTTCAGAAACAGTGTTGAAAGGATTGAAGATATCATCATCGTCATCAATGTCATTTTCGAGCATATTTTCATCGACATCATCATCAAGAATTGCAATATTGTCTCCTATGCCTGGATCATGATATTCTTCATCTTTTTCATCTGTAGACCCTTCATGATCTTTCGGTGCTATCTTATCTGTCGAATCATCTTCTTGATCTTCAGTATCATCTTCTTCATGTAAATGAGTATACTTAATTGGCCTTCCTCTTGGATCATATATAACAACAAATGACCAATCCCTCTCACTTGGAACATTTGAGTAAAAGACCTGTTCACATTGGTTTGGAAAAACATAGCGATCATGTCCTCTTTCAAACACCGTTGTTTTAATCATTGGAAATCCGTTGGCATGTTGAATAACATTTCTTTCCTCATCGTGTTCATGCATTCGTAACCTATACCATTTGACATCGAACATAACTAATCTGAAGGAATTAAAGTCACACTCAAGTATATCGTTTAAATACCCATAGTATCTATTTTCATATTCTCGTGGATGTATGTCACTCCTAGAGGAAACATTAGTGACCTGGAATACTGCAGTTATCCCACTATCTTAATTTATCCTGGTTTCATCCAATTGTTTGATGGGAAATTTACGACCACTGCACCACATAGCCTTGTGGTGTTTCAACTGCAATATGCCAGATATGTAAAAGATATTGCATTGTCAATTAATAAATTAACATATATATTTATATAACTTCGAAAGTATATGAAAAATACAGTACACATGTAGTCACATTAATATAATATAAAATAACTGAATAAAATGGGTGAATTTGCTTACCTTTCCATCTTTCAAACCATATGCTAAATCAATTTCCCTTTGTGCAACATTGGCATCTTCGTTACGATGAGCTTCTCTAACCAATTTAGACAATCGTTGCCATGATAACCTACCTCCATTATGTTGTTTACATATTTCAATCCATACATTCATCTAGTCAAGATTATTTACAATGTATAAATGCAGTGCATCCCACTCTTGAGAAACTAAATAAAAAAATCATAATTCACCAATATTAAATATTAGTTATAACGTCCAATATGCAGGTTATAAATATTAATAATTTATGAAATTAATTATATTAATATATTAATGAGTATGATCATATACACAAAAAATGAAACTTTATATGTATTATTAATATAAATCTCCACAATTATTAATATATTAACTCTCATTTTTTTCATTCTACCTTTCCCCAATAGATGCTCCTGATCTTCAAATTTTTTGATGGAGTTCACATCCCAAATGTGATCCACTGCATGCATAGTTGGCACTACTAATTTAGGAAGATACTGACTAATATACACCATGGATAGATATACCATATATCCCTCCACCATAGAACCCTCGGGACGTGCTCTTTGTCTAACCAATGCCTTCGATGATTTCAAGTGCCTCTCCACCATCCACATTGACCTTGTGTGAACAGGTCCACAAATTTCAATCTCCTCAACTTGGTGTATAAGGTAGTGTTCTTGTGAATTGAAAAATGTTGGAGGTATATACTTTTGCATTTCACACATTAGATGAGGAATTTCTCTTCTAATAATTTATATCATCTTCATGGATTTATTTCAATGACAACCATCTACATGAGATCATGACACAAGAAAATAACATGTTTCAACATAACATAATATAATATATTACATTACAAGTAAAACATGTGTCATTAAATACAACAATAATTTGAAAGAACATTTTGCATATAAATCACAACTACTTACCTCATGTATTTTCCAAGATCATATATAACTTGTTTGACGTTGTTGTCAAATTCGTTTGGGAGAGATAGCGGTAGAACATAGTGTAACAAAAAAATGAATCGTTATTTGTTTCGACCAAAGTAGACAAAAATAAATAAAAGATGTATAAGGCCAATATATAAAAATATGTATACCAAAATTATTACCTTAATGAAGGTATGCCAATCATGTGTTTTTACCCCACCAATTTCACCTTTCTTTGTTAAGATATTATTTATGTTTGAAGCAAAACACGTGGGAAATTTAATTCTTTGAATGACCTCTTTTACATCATTGTTTTGTTTCTCTATTAATAACCATGGAAGGTTATTTTGGTCTAGTACTCCATTTGATCTATTTGAATATTGTATCACACTTCGCACTGCATGATTGGCTTCTTGAATGTCAGTACAAATTTTGACAATTTTTTCTTTGTCCCTCCTACCATCTATGATTCGCCATAACGTTTCTGTCACATTCTTCCCAATATGCATTGCATCAAATAAATGATCTATTTTTATCTCCTCATAGTAGGGAAACCTCATGAATTGAGCAGAATAACATTTCATTCCTCGTGGAAGCCCATTATTAATACTTTCATGATGATGGCGGCCTTCATGAAGAATAAAAGAAATCACAAAAATAATTATCAAATACGGTAAAATAAATTCAATGATTAAAATAAGCATTCAAAACATTACATGATATATGATACATAAATAAATTGAGTACCTTGACGATTTCTATTATATTCCAACCTCCATAGGTGAGGTGTCATTCTTCGTGGTTTTAAACCAGTCTCTTCTTTCCCATTGAAAAGATGTTTTTTAGTAGTACGATACCTATGGTTCTTAGGGAGGAGGTGCCTATACTCATAAAAAACCACCTTTCCTAAACTTTTTGAATGACGATACTTCATCTTAGGGCCACAAAATGGACATGCAAATGTACCCTTTGTTTGAAGACCTGCAACAATAATCTCAATTATACGATGAGATCATTTAAAAACTAAACATGCACCATGATAACATTAAAATATATATATAGTATTAAAGAGCAATATTAGAATGCTACATACCACAAAAATGTGTTAGTCCAGGGGCATCGTGAATTGTCCATAAAATTATTCCACAGAATTCAAATTTCTTCTCCCCAATTGGTTTACATATGTCATACATTGTGATGCCAACCCATAACTTTAGTAGCTCGTCGATAAAAGACTCAATATACACATTCATATCTTTAACCTGGTACTTACCTAATTTTTTGAAATTACACATAATTACTATAGGAATGATATCATGTAATATATATAAGTAAATAAATAAACAAAAGATATTATTCAAAAATTGAAACAAATGAAAATGTTACATTCAAAAAATTAATGTAAACAAATACCTGGAACAATCATTGTCAACATTATGTGCTCCCTCTTTATTGACATCTAAGGAGGAATGTTATTGTTGATAAAAAAAATAGGCCACACTAAGTAAATAGACCTAAGCTCTCTTAATGGATTAACACCGTCAGCTACCAATGAAAGCCTAACATTACGAGGTTCATCTTTGAAATTTGCCCATTTTTCCTCAATTTCCCTAAATGCAGAACCATCGGCAGGCATTCGAAGAACACCATATCCACTTCTATTGTGTGCATGGTAATCCATAAATTGTACTATGCTTTCACACCTGAAAAATCGCTGCAAACGTGGAATTATGGGAATATGACGAAGAACCTTTCAAGGCACCCTTTTTGTTACTTGATATGTTCGATATCTACTGATAAGACATTGTGGACATTCTATTTTCGAAGCATGTTGTCCATAATATATAATATGATCATTAGGACATGCATCTATAGTTTGATAATCCATTCCAATGTCTTTCATAATGGCATGCAAACCTCGATATGTGCGAGGTAAAATATTTGACGATGGTAACAAAAATTCACCTAACAATATACAACATAAAAAATAACTAGTTAATGTAAAGAATATTAATCGTAAAAATTGCATTCTTATTTTACACATTAATTAACACTAAAAACAAATAAATAAAAAATGAACATTTATGTATAATATGAGATGAAACATATTACATACCTTAGGATCTGTGTCATACAAGTGTTCGAAAATTTATTCATAACCTTTAAGTTCACTAGCAGCAATGTAGCAGAGAGAATATTTGCTCTTGATCCTTCATAAAATCCTTTATTTGCCTTTTCTAATAGAGGTTCATCATAAATACTAGCACTGTCCCCATCTTCATCCGGCTGCGAAAACAAATCTTGGATCTTTTGATTTGTCCCATCATCTTCTTCCATGGGATCATTAACTTGATTTGTCCCATTATCTTCTTCCATGAGATCCTGATTTGCTTGGTGATGATGTTCCTCAGCTTGTACAACATCATTTCTACTACTACTTGGTGCAATATTCTGCGGAAAGTTAGAGGGAAACTCTAACTTTATAATTACAAACAAACAAATAATGGATATATAGCTAATTACCATGGGACGCTATTCATTCGATCCACCATCAATGTGCCCATATTTCCTACAATGTTTTGTAGTTGTTGCTATTAAAATTCTTACGGGACGTATGAGGCAACATTTTTTGCAAGGGCAATAACATCTACCATCACCCTTTTCACCTGCTTTAATTTTTTCCCCATCTCTAATTATATTCTACGACATTCTTCCGCACAACTTCCACACAAAAATACTCTTTTGGAACCATTGTTGTTATTGTTGGTTGTGGAGCCTGATTATCTTCCTAATTTAGAGGTCTTTTACTTTCAGTCGTGTTTATACCCCATGAAATATTTACACCCCATAAGTATGTACACTCTTCCACGCGGGGGAGTGCAGAGGGGGGGTACCCCCTCTGTGGGGTCCAGGGGGACTATCCCCCCGGCTGGGGGGTCTAGGGGAAAGCGGGCCCTCAGCGGGGGTTCGGGGGCGAAGCCCCCAAAGAAAAAATTGCCTTGTAAAAGTATATTGTAATTTCATTGTAAATCTAGACCGTTCATTATAAGGTCGTAGATCTAACAATAGAGATTATGTTAGGGTTTTTTTCCCTAGAAGACAACCCTCTTTTATGAGGGAAATGTATTGTGGCTATGTATGTTGGTGAGTATTGTATTCTGAGAGAGGAGACTGTGAGAGAAAGAAGAGGAAGTTACAGCGGGTTTTGCTTTAGGTTGTATCCCTTCATTTTGCTGGATAATAATAAAGAAAGGACCTGGCAATTTCTCTGGTGGACGTAGCCCACACTGGGTGAACCACGTAAATCTGTGTCTCTCTTGTATTGTGTATCTTCTGTGTTTTATTTCCACATTTGTTTTATTTTATTGCTCCGCGGTCCTGTTTTTTCTAATAGTTATAACAAGATTGTCGCAACATCTTTAAATCATCAAAATATTTATAGGTCAATTTAGGTCATTGTCGTCGCAATTGCGACAAACAATGACCTAAATATAACTAATCATTTGTTATATTTAGGTCACTTTGTCAAAGGGTATAACGGTTATAACGGTAAATATGGATTTGGTCACTGTCGTCATAATTGTGAAGAACATTGACCAAATCAATTTAGACTTTGTCAAATTGTATAACGGTCAATATGGATAGTATCAAAGTGTGTAACCGTTAATAGTCAGCATCGCTCTTGTGATGAATACACACGTTCGTCAAAATAGAGACAATAGTCCACTATCTTGATGATCATCGCAAAACAAACGAAAGTTGTATTCTGTCGAGATAACGACGAATACGGGCTGGATTTAGAACAAAATTGAAGAATTGAACTTTTTCTCTTGAATTTTGCGACGAAAGAGTACTTTCGTCGCAAGTAGTCGTCACAATTTTTTCAATATGTAGTAGTGATACATCTACATGTTGTAGTGAGGAAAAGCGCGGACATCCATAGGCATGCAGTGTAAGGGTCATGGACCTGTGAGAAAAATTGTTGAAGATCATAGATCTAAAACTCGGGTCAACTACAGGTTGAAGGTATGTATTCATCTATATGTTAGGGTGAGTATTCCAAAGAAATCAGGAACATATATGTCTTAGTGATTCATAAGAATTTCATTTGGAGAATTATCTTGTGGATCTTGGTATGAGGTATATGTGGTTGCAGTTTTGATGAGATATCGAAATCAATAGTAACAAAAAAAGTATTAGAAACAATAGTAGCAACAGGTTATCAGGTATAAAGGTAGTGACAAATTAGTCTCCATTTATATTTCAGGGCAGTTGGACGGGGCATGGAAAGGGGGTTGTATCCTCCTTCTGATTGGAGCTAATAAAGTAGGGATTTGGAGCTTCCTTCAGGATTGCATCCTGTAAATAGGGGGTTAGAGCCTCCTTCCAATTTTAGCTGGAGAAATATGAAGTTGGTGCTTCCAATCAATGCACTCTTTGATAAATAAGAAAATCATTCCTCAGTTTTCCCTCGCATTGGGTTTCCACATAAAATTATGGTGTACCATGTTTATTTGATGTTTATCATTGAATTATGGTGTTGATGATATATTGAATGCTAATGAGAAACTATTGAACATTATTGGAGCTTTTATATTTTGATTAAAAGTAATAATTGTGCTCATATTGATTCACCCCCCCTCTCAATATTCTAACACATGCAAGCTGAGCAAAGGAGAGCAGCGTAGGCCGTGAAGTGAAGGTCGTGATGTCTCATGTTGGAGATAACTCGGTCTGGAGGTAGCCACCAAACTGAGTAGATAGGCGATTTGGTAAATGTACCAAAAAATATATATTTTTTTTAAAGGGAAGAAAAACAAAAGTTTGTTTTTTGGAAAGATATATATTTTTTAAAAGTCCACCAAGATATTTAAAAAAAAAGAAGATTATGCCCTTCTATGTGAAAACTATTGATTTCTTGAAAGAGAAGAAGAAATATGTGTGTGTGTGTGTGTGTGTGTGTAAGAGGGTGAGATTATAAAAAATAAATAAATAATTGGAGGGTGTGTGTGTGTAGAACTAATGGCAAAGATGATGAATGCTAAATTCGAGGTTGAAAAATTTAATGGTAAAAATAACTTCGAATTGTGGAAACTAAAAATGTGATATTTGTTAGTACAACAAGGGTTGCATAAGAAATTATATGGAAAGAGGAATAAACCTACATCTATGATTGATGAAGAGTGGGAAGACTTGGACGCCAGAGCCCTCAATAAAATTCAGTTACGTCTTGTCGAGGATGTATTGTTTAACATTATTGGAGAAGAAACAACACTGGACTTATGGAGCAGGATGGAGAGACTTTATATAACAAAGTAATTGACAAATCAGATCTATCTGAAGAGGAAACTATACAGTTTAAAAATGAAATAAGGTACAAAATTTGTAGATCATTTGAATGTGTTTAATACTCTTATATGTCAGTTGAATAGTATGGATGTTAAACCTGGTGACAAAGATAAGGAAGTAACAATGTTATTTTCATTGTCTAAATATTGGGACCATATAGTGACTTCCATTATCTTTAGTACAATTGAGACTCTTGAATTTGATATGGTTGTTGGAGCTTTGTTGTATGAGGAGTTGCGGAAAAAATCAAGTATTGAAACCTCCACACGAAAAGCAATGGTTGCTAGAGGTCGCTCTAGAGAAAAGGGAGATAAGTCAATAGGTACATCTAGATCAAAGTTGAAAGGCAAGCATAACAAACTTAAATGTTGGTACTGCAACAAGACAGGGCACCTCAAGAAGAATTGTTGGAAAAGACAAGAATCCAAGGAAGACACCAAAATGGAAGAAAATCTGGTTGAATCAGGCCAAGGTATGATTGATGAATTATTTTCTATTAGTAATGTCTTTGAATACTATGAATAATGGATTTTAGACTCTAGTGCTTCACACCATATTTTCCCACATAGAAGATGGTTTACTTCTTATCAAGCAGTCAATGGTGGAGTTGTTCTTATGGGTAATAAAAACTATTGTAAGACTGTTGGAGTTGGAAGTGTTAAAATCAAAATGTTTCATGGTATTATAAGGACATTAATTGGTGTTAGACATGTGCTTGAATTAAAAAAAAATTGTATTTCTCTACGAGTGTTGGATTCTAGTGGTCATAAGTTTACAAGGCGAGGTGGAATTTTGAAGGTATCCAAGGGCGCTTTAGTAGTAATGAAGGTGATCAAGATAGGAAACCTTTACAAGCTGGAAAGAAGTGTTCAATTTAATGAATTTGTGGTGGTGTCTAAGGATACAACTAAATCCACTCATCTATGGCATCAACGTTTGAGTCATATGAGAGAAAAAGATCTACAGGTACCGTTAAACCGCAAATTAATTCCAAATATGAAATCTGTGAATTTGAATTTATGCAAACATTGTGTATTTGAAAAACAAAGTAGACAAAAGTTTAAAGCCGACAATCATGTTAGTAAAGGTGTTCTTGATTATGTAAATTCAGATGTGTGGGGGAAATCCCCTGCAGTTTCCTTTGGAGAAGCATCATATTTTAAAATATTTATTGATGATTTATCTAGGAAGGTGTGGGTCTGTAATTCGAAAAGAAAATATGATATTTTTAATACATTTAAACAATTTAGAGTTATGGTAGAAAAGAGAACTGGTAGGATAATCAAATTTTTAAGAATGGATAATAGAGGAGAGTTTACTTCTTTAGAATTTGAAAAATATTGCAAAGAAGCTACGATCATAAGACATAAAAGCATTGTATATACTCCTCAGTAAAATAGCATGGTAGAATGCATGAACATGAATCTTCTAGAAAGAGCAAGGAGCATGCTCAACAATGTCGATTTGCATCAAGAGTTTTGGGAAGAAGCAATCTCTATTGCTTGCTATTTGATAAATCGGTCATCGTTAGTTGCAATAGATTGTAAAATACCTGAAGAGGTATGGATAGGTCATCCTGTGATTATTCAAATTTAAATTCTTTTGGTTGTATAGCTTACGCTCTTACTCCTAAGAATCAATGTTCTAAGTTAGACCCTAGATCAAAGAAATATATATTTGTTGATTATGATGATGTAGAAAAAGGATATAGATTGTGGGATCCTACTGTCCACAAAATCATCATTAGCAGAGATGTAATTTTTAATGAATCTCCTCTCATTAAATTAGACAATGTAGAAGTTGGTGTGAAATAGGAACAAGTATTATTGAATCAACAAATTCAATTGGAGACCCAAAAATCTACAAACACAAAGAAGCAAGAAGAATATTTTGATCATAAAGAAGTCGTATATGTTGAAGATATTCGGGAGAATGTGGAAATTATGTGCAACCAACACCGAGGAGATCAACACGGGAGATAAATCCCCCCAAGAGGTATATCAATTTTGTTTCATCCATTGTTTTGATTACTAATGATGGGAAACCTTCTTGTTATCAGGAAGCGATTAATTATATTGATAATGCTAAATGGAAGATGGAAATAAAAGAAGAGATGATTCCCTAGAGAAAAACAAAACTTGGGACTTGGCAGAACTTCCTAAAGATAGAAAGGTTGTTGGATGTAACTGGGTCTACAAATTGAAGAAAGGTGTTGATGGTAAAATTGAAAAATATAAATCCAGACTGGTTGTGAAGGGGTACTCTCATATGGAAGCTATAGATTTCCATGATATTTTTTCACCAGTTGTTAAGCTTGTATATATTCATATTGTTCTTGCACTAGTTGCTTTACTTTATTTGGAGTTAGAGAAATTAGACATTGAAACAAAATTATTACATGGAGATTTGGACGAGGAGATATACATGGAACAACCAGAGGGTTTTGTACAACATCACAAAAGAATATTAGTTTGCAAGCTCATGAAATCTTTGTATGGCCTGAAGTAGTCACCCAGGAAATGGTACAACAAGTTTGATTCCTACATGGTGAGTTATATGTTGATGACATGCTTATTGCAACCAAAAGTATGGGTGAAATCGATAGGTTAAAGGCTCAGATGGATAGGATTTTTGATATGAAGGATCTACGAGCAACAAAACAAATCTTGGGCATTGAAACACATAGAAATAAAAAAATGGTAAGATTTGGATTTCACAATAGAAGTATGTGGAGAAGATACTTCTAATATTCGAGATGAATAATGTGAAACCTATAAATATCCCATTTTCTTCCCAGTTTAAGTTTTCTTTGGGTTTATGTCCTAGTAGAAAAGAAAAAAAAAATTATATGTCTCGTGTACCTTATGCTAATGCATTATGAAGTTTGATTTATGTGATAGTATGTACCAAACCATATATTTCACATGCAGTGGGTGTTGTCAGTAGGTACATGAAAAATCCAAGAAGAGAACATTGGAATGCAGTGAAATGGGTGCTTCGGTATCTTAGAGGCCAAGTGATTATTGCATCACCTTTAATGGTAGTAGTGGTTTCGAGGCCAAGAGAACATACTAGATATTTAATCTACACTCAAAGGTTTCCCATGCCACTGAGGCATGGGATCAACATGAGCCATATCAGGATCCTAATGAGTAAGTGTTGGGAGCCTGGAGTGGATATCCCTGAGCTGCAACATTACCTCATCAAGTTGTAGGAGGATTTCCTCACATGCCTTGTCCCTTTCCTGCAAAATTTTCTCTACAATCATCTTGATATGCTAGTAGAGATCCACAATATTCCATTATTTTTTGTCTTGAGCCTTAGTACTTCCTACATTGGGGATCCACTTTCCCATTTCTTCATCAATATCCCAATCGTGAATGGTACTCCGCTCGAGGTGGACCTCATCGTCAACAATTCCAATTTCCTCACATATGTGAGGTGGGGTTTTCTCCTAGAATCCATTGGCCTAAGCCTCAATGTATTTTTTCACTCGATTTTCAGTGGGTTCAGGACTAATATCATGAGATCCTGAAGGGTCAGGTTGATTACTACGCCCACGATGAGAGGTACAACCTCAGGGCATTGCAAAACTCATAACAACACAATTGAATGAGAGGGAAGTCAGAGCCACCAACAGATGTAAAGGAATGCAGATATCAGAGGTAGAGTGACCACAATGAGGGAGCACAATCCCTACCTTTATCATTTTGAAAACCTACATCGACAAGGGAACCCCATTGATAGTAATAATTCTAGTGAGTTGAGCCGTATGTTTGAATCCATGAAGCTTCAAAACACCTTGGACAACCCACTCACTATTTTCATTCAAACTGATGGTGGTCAAAACAATGACAAGACTGTAGTGCAAAGTAATGAAGGAGCTTGTACTAGCCATAACGAAGAATTAAATACAACATTCACCACCCTCAACCTGAGAATTATTCACATGCATGCAATTCGACGTGTCGCTTCCTGAAGATGTCACTTTTTGCATGGAGAGGATTGTCCATGGATTGGGCATGTGCGTGTATGGTCCTGCATTGGATGCCACTTGCTTCATATATATTTGTTGGTTATGATGATGTAGAAAAGGGATATATATTGTGGGATCCTATTTTCCAAAAAATCATCATTAGCAGAGATGTAATTTTTAATGAGTCTCCTCTCATTAAATTAGACAATGTAGAAGTTGATGTGAAACATGAACAAGTATTATTGAATCAACAAATTCAATTAGAGACCCGACAATCTATAAACACAATGAAGCAAGAAGAATATTTTGATGATAAAGAAGTCGTAAATGTTGAAGATATCCAGGAGAATGTGGAAATTCCACAACTAACACCGAGGAGATCAACACGGGAGAGAAATCCCCCCAAGAGATATACCGATTTTGTTTCATCCAGTGTTTTGATTACTAATGATGGGGAACCTTCTTGTTATCACAAAGCGATTAATTATATTGATAATTCTAAATGGAAGATGGAAATAAAATAAGAGATGATTCCCTAGAGAAAACAAAACTTGGGACTTGGTAGAACTTCCTAAATATAGAAAGGTTGTTGGATGTAAGTGGGTCTACAAATTGAAGAAAGGTGTTGATGGTAAAATTGAAAAATATAAAGCCATATTGGTTGCAAAGGGGTACTCTCAAATGGAAGGTATAGATTTCCATGAGATTTTTTCACCAGTTGTTAACCTTGTATCTATTCATATTGTTTTGGCACTAGTTGCTCTGCTTTATTTGGAGTTAGAGCAATTAGATGTTAAAACAACATTCTTACATGGATATTTGGACGAGGAGATATACATGGAACAACAAGAGGGTTTTGTACAACATCACAAAAGAAGATTAGTTTGCAAGCTCAAGAAATCTTTGTATGGCCTGAAGCAGTCACCTAGGAAATGGTACAAAAAGTTTGATTCCTACATGGTCAACCAAAGTTTTACAAGAAGTGAGTATGACCATTTTGTTTACTTCAAATTTTTTGAAAATGGAATAATTATTATCTTGGTGTTATATGTTGATGACATGCTTATTGCAAGAAAAAGTATGGTTGGAATCGATAGGTTAAAGGCTCAGATGGATAGGATTTTTGAGATGAAGGATCTACAAGAAACAAAACAAATCTTGGGCATTGAAATACACAGAGATAGAAAAATGGTAAACTTTGGATTTCACAACAGAAGTATGTGGAGAAGATACTTCTAATATTCGAGATGAATAATGTGAAACTTGTAAATCTCCCATTTCCTTCCCATTTTAAGTTTTCTTTGGGTTTATGTCCTAGTAGCAAAGAAAAAAAGGATTATATGTTTCGTGTACCTTATGCTAATGAATTAGGAAGTTTGATTTATGCGATAGTATGTACCAGACCAGATATTTCACATGCAGTGGATGTTGTCAGCAGGTACATGGAAAATCCAAGAAGAGAACATTAGAATGGAGTGAAATGGGTGCTTCAGTATCTTAGAGGCCGGGTGATTATTGCATCACCTTTAATGGTAGTTGTGGTTCTGTATGTGGTTATGTTGATTCAGATTTTGCAAGTGATTTGGAGAAGAGGAGGTCTACTTCAGGTTATGTCTTTACTCTTGCAGGAGGATCTATTAGTTGGATGTCAAAGCTTCAGGAAACATTTTCTTTATCCACTACAAAAGCATAATATATTGCTACCTCAGATGCTTGCAAAGAGGAAATTTGGTTGAATGGTCTTTTGGGCGAGTTTGGAAGAATGCAGAACAATGTAATTGTATTCTGCAATAGTCAAAGTGCCATTCATTTGGATACAAATCTAGTTTACCAAAGTAAGACGAAACATATTGATATTAAGTACCATTTTGTAAGACATGCTATTGATGGAGGTGAAGTAGATCTTAAAAAGGTCCACACTCAATAAAATTGTGCAAACATGTTTACAAACCAGTGTTATTAGATAAACTATGATGGTGTTTGGCATTTTCTTGGCTTGCAAAAGATGTGATAAATGGGCTTGCGCAAGGTATCAGGTAAATTGTTGTCAAGATGAAGATTGTTAAAATGTGACAACAATAAATTAAAAGAAAATGTAAAACTAAATTTACTTATTGTTATAGCAAGATTTGCCTCACCATTGCTCTCTTGCACAGAGGGATTTTTCCATTTCCCTATGCAGACTTATCAATCCCTTTTTGATAAATCCAGATTCAAAAATATATATTTTTCCACATATACGCTCCCTAACTGCTTTGCAAGATGCGTATACGCGTGCTTCTCCATTACAACTCGCGTATATCGGGATTTGTGCCAGAAAATACAAAATGAGGTCGGGTTTCCATGTCACGAAAAAAGATCTATGATCTTTGGCCTTCCATATACTGGAAACATTCCGACTCAGCCCTTCAGTTTTATTCTGGAGGCTATAAGAGCACAATTTCGAGCTATGGAAAAAGAGGAGAAAGCATTCAATTTTGAGAGCAAAGTTACTCTGGAGAAATTACTTCATATTGAGTTTACATCCCTTTGTCCCTCAAGTCTGAACACAGTGTTTAGCCCCCGAGCTCTTTCCTTATTGTCGAGACGACCTCATTACCTCTTTGCTATGAGCTTGCCTTTGGTGGGGGATTGAAGTGGTGGAGACCCAGTTGGAAGGAACTTGGTTTCTTGGTTTCGAACCGTGCCGACACGGAAGTCTGTAACGTTGATACTTATGTTGATCAATTATTAATAGAAATACTCCTTTCCTGTCCTATCAATATCTTGCAAATATATGATTATTATCCATGGGCATGTTTGTAATGTTTATTAATGGATTGTGCTATTTGATGTGGTAACTCATTTTATATATTGTCACTATATACTTGCATCGCTTGTTTGTTGAGAATTTCTTACAGGTGTAAAGCTTTGGGTCAAAGTGCTCAACGGTGGAACGACATCAAACGATTGGATCGAGGTAGGCTTCTTCCTCGTATTGCACATTAGTTTATATAGCACATGTTGGAATTGAATTGATTTTTACAGTCATACCTGTCTGTTGTGGTTTACCCTTGGCCATAGAGGGTTTTTCCCTTGTAACACTTATGTAAATCTTGGTTTAAGAAACTGGTGAAAGTTTGTATAATGGGTGGTAGTTTGTATAAGATTCATATATATCTTTGAAACTCAATAAATGTAATTAAGGTTTGTAATCCTGATTGTAAGACGAATAATAAGAGAACCTAACACACCCTCAGAATTTTACCACTTGTCATTATTTTTGCAATTATATTGTTATATTCAACCTCTTGAATATCAACGACCACAAAAAAAGAGGCACAATAATCAATCAAAACGCCATTAAACTTTTAGTTTTAAAGGATATTATAAGAGATGTCTTTTATTAGCAATGTCTTTTATAAGCTTGATAAGATATATATATAATCAATGCTCAATGTAACCATCTCATAGTGAAACTTTTTTTTGTCTGCCTAAAAAAAAACTAAGGCCTATGTCATCTCAAGCTAGGCTGAGAATCCCGAATTAATAACGTTTTCTATCACTTGTTTAAAATTTTAAAGAGGAACCAGTGAACGATTAAACTTTCTGAAGATTTGTTTCATTTGTGTGGTCGAAAGTCCAATTTGACTTCAAATAAATAAAATATAAAGACCACCCACATGATTTTGATTTTCGCCCCACCTTTAACAAAAATTTTATGTTCTTAATTATGTGAAACCCATGCATGCATTACGTGGGCTCTCATGGAACAAAAAAAATAATTTAATAAAGCTCATTTTATCTATTTTTAATTTATTCCCTATACAAGTATTAGTTTGTTTTCACCAAAAACGCTATTTTTTGCAGTCACTCATTTGTGAAATTAAGGCCATGGCAAGTTAACTAGCACAGCTGCTAACTCGCAGTTGGTGAACGCCGAAAGAGTTACAGTTGATAAAAAAATTCTCATTTTAAAAATAAAATCTAGTCAGATAATGAAATTCTAATTAAACTCTGAAGAATTCCAAAAATTAATCATTTAAAAGTGGCAATCATATGATGTTACAATAATTTCTTAATATGATTAGATAAATGTTAAAAAGTAAACAAGGTAACGGATGCATTTATAAATGCAAAGAAGTTATGAACAATAAATCTGATCCATTGATTTTGGAGGACGACTAAGAATATACCAGCATCTTCAATGCATAACCATCAGATTAGAATTTAAAATTAAAAGATCATTAATTGTGCCCATCTCCAATAGATATACGCCTTTCGGCGTAATTAATTTTTAATCGGCTTCTCTGATTGATAAGGTTTTGAAGAGCTGGAAATCGTTAAGTATGTTTTTTTTCTAGCCATCCCGCTTTTGGCAATTGTAATTGCAATCCGTCCACTTCAAAGAGATAAGGTTCAATTATATGCAAATTAAGTACGTCCATTTACTTATAATTTAGTTTTGAGTCTTCAGCTGGATGGTTAGACTGGTTAGCCTGGAACATAATCAAAATTTTAACAAAATTATTGGGCAAAGCGAGTTAACAGTTAACACCCAATATTGTCTCTTTTATATGTATGCAGGGAGTCAGAGAAATTCCATATAGATCTCAGAGTCTTATACGAATCCCCGGACGACATTTATTGTCCTTGAACAGTTTGCATACATTTCGATTTATCTTTCATTTTCAAGTGAATGGATCCAGTGTGCGTAAGATAATGTGAAGAGTGGATTTGAAGGTTTAGTCCTCATTCTCCTCTCTGTCGGTGGTGAATCTGCCCTTGCCTCTGCGCCTAGATCTGTTATTGGTGGATCAATGAGTTTTTTTTTTATGTGTTAGTGAAATTCCAATGAGCTTCAGTTACCTTCATCCAAGCTCTATCCGAATCCATTTGCACAAAGATCCCTACCCTGGACACATGCAGACAACTTTAATGTAAGGCAAGATTTGATTGCAAATTTATCTCTAACTAACCTGTTTTTATATTTTTAAACTTGTGTAGAAGTAACTAAGGTGTCATGCAGTACTTGTTTTTTTATTATCGTATAATAAAGTAAGATAAAATCGGATTGCAAATAGGATGTTCTACTAATCTACTTTTATATATATATATATATATATATATATATTTAACTTTTTAGACAAGAACTAAGCTGTCATGCAACACTTGTCTTTTTATTATGTTAAAATATAAATTTCTATTATTGTTATTATCTATTCACCACACTATGAACTTAGAATTCCAAAAACAATAAAAAACATCACCATGGGTTTGTTATTCAATAGTCATGTGATACAAGAACCATAAGCAGATATTCTACTATGAATATCTCTGAGAAGGAAAGAGTCAATTTGATGCTATAGGTGCATTCTAGTCCCAATAATATATAATAATGGGATTGGCTAGTTGTTCCAAACCTGCATCATGTACAAATTTATCTCCTCACACTGGACTATGGAATTCGCTCAACCCCATGTCAGTCCTCACGCTGGATTGTGAATAGCTGACATCCATAAAAGAAGGCCGAGTAATCGCTGGAAGAGTTGGGTTCTTGCTTGTGAGGAACATGATCACTTCGGACATGGAAGGACGCAATGCAGCAGAAGTCTGCGTGCAAAGAAGAGCAAAATTAACAATTTGTAGTATTTTCTCCTCACAGTGTTCTTGGATTTTGGAATCAATTATGTTTGAAAGTGTGTTGGATAGATAATGGTTCCAAACTTGCATCATGTATAAATTATCATTTTTTTTTTGAAACAACAAAGTAGTTGAAACAAAGTAGCTAAATTTTTTGTCAGTTTTATTTTTAAGAATCATAAATATGTGATTCAATTTATTTTTTATTTTTCTTAATGCATATTGATATAGAAACAACCATGATAGATGGTTTATATAAAAACTATTACCATTGTCGAGAGAGATGGCATATCATTGGTGTGTAGAGGAGTTTCATTCTTTCTGCCACTAATAATCTCCAGAACCAAGACACCAAAACTATAGATATCAACCTTTTCTGTTAGATGGCCATGTTCAAGATACTCTGGAGCTATGTAACTTCTGCAAAATAAATAAAAAAATATCAGTCTTCTGTATAAATATTAGATTTTTTTTTCCCTGTGTTACTTGTAGTTTATACTTACTTGGTTCCTACAATTCCTGTAGTAAGATGAGTATGATCTTCTGCAAAATATCTAACCAATCTAAAATCTGCAATTTTGGGTTTGAAATGTTGATCTAATAAAATATTGCTTGCTTTTATGTCTCCATGAATAATGCGCATCTCTGATTCTTATGAAGATAAGCTAACCCACAAGCAATTCCTAATATAATGTCATACCTCCTTTTCCAATCCAACTCCTTACCCATATTTTCCTCTGTGGAAAAATAGAATTCTATCTTAAATAACTTCATAACAACAATAACAACAACAATTTTTGATATGTAAAAATAACAACAACAATTCTTGATATGTAAAATTTAAAACCAATTGATATCAATTTTTTAAATCAAAAAATTTTACTGAATAAAAACTGATCAAGACTTTTGTTGGGAAGCTATTCATAGACCGAGAGTCTATCTATACCATCCACACTAAAACCAAGCATCTTGACGAGGTTTTTATGTTGAACCCGACTTATCAGATTCACTTCATTGAAGAAGTCGCTCACACTCTGTTCTATGTGTGCGAATAGTCTCTTGACAGCGATCTCCCTGCCGTCTGGTAAAACACCCTGCCAACATTTCCAGTCTATATTTCTCAGGGACGGTCTAGCTTAATTTGCTCAAAGTAAACTTTAAAACTCAGGGATGGTCTAGCTTAATTTGCTCACGGTAAACTTCAAAACTCAGTAGTATGAGACGAAAGTAGGCAATACCTTATAAACCCAACCAAAGCCTCCTTGGCCAAGTTTGTTTTCTGGGTTGAAGTTTTTAGTAGCAGTTTGTAGAGTTCGAGATTTGAAATTTAAATTTGATATAGAGAAAGATATCGGAACTTGGCTTGATGGTTTGCAGTACCCTGCAAAATGCAGTACAGTGCAATGCTGTTAATTTCAATGGCTACATAAATTTTGACTATTTTTTCTGTAGTCTTTGATTTTGGATGCTTAATTATTTAAATGCCAGAAAGTCCTAACTAAACAGTAAATATTTTGTTTTAGGACATCGAAATCTGAGTAATTTAAAACGAGAGTAAAGATAGAAAATCCACGCACCTAGGTGTTTCTGACACTTGGCTTTAATAACTGTTATTTCACAAATTACAATCACTCCCAGTAGCAAAATGAGGACACCGCTGATGGTCAATTCCAACATTAAAGGGCCGTTTTTTCCTGCAGCAAATAATAACAAGGGTTGCATGGCAACGAAGTCCCTGTCGAGTTAGATAAATTTAATTGCAGATGTAATAAGGATGGTGAGGTAAGTGTGAAACACATGTTAAACAACATCAATACAATTAAATGTAGATTTAATAAGGATGGAGAAAATCAAAGAAATGTTTTTAAGATTAATTTCTTTAGAAAGTTGAGATTGAGATTAAAAATTATTATGGTATGTATGGTCTTTACTACCATTCAGGTACTGTGTCTACAAAAGAATTAAAGCTTGATAGGCCACTACTATAGGTACTTGCAATAAAATGAAAGTTTGCTTAATAATGATAAACATATATTAAAGTAAATCTATAATGTTCATTAAAAATGGCCAAGTTCCTGTCGAACTT
>SNQJ01S0000983.1:627239-662236 GCA_010110895.2 Picea sitchensis
AATGCATGTATATATAGAGTTCCTTGTTTATTCCCAGCGGATGGGGCATGAAAATGAAAAACAATAAATAAGTACAATAGTCACTACTCCCCAGCTTAGTTTACTTCCCGAGGCCAACAACCCAACCAATTCTAACTCGAAACACATAGCGAGCCAAATCACACAGATATGTAGATATTATGTTTACAGCCATTCCATCCGTGTAGGGTAGGTGATCTTGCATACGAACTGTGTAGCACTGGGTTCAAAGCACACTGGCTTCAAAGCATAGTACTGGCAGGTTGACTGCGTTCAAAGCATAGTATTGAATGACTGAATGACAGTGAATGACAATCAAAAAGACGTAACCATAATTTCAGGTGATTAAAATGAAGTTTACGGTCTAAAATTGAATTAAAAGCTTTATAAACTAATTAAACCATTCCAAATATGCATTGGAATAAGCGAAGGCTGCAATAACGCTTTAAATCTATAAACCAATCAAATGTTAACAAATATGTATATGTTTATTTTTAAAAATAAATAAATACAAATGTGGTAAGTTAAACATTACAGTTTTAAAAAAAATTAAAAAGTCAACCTAAACTAATGTGAGTTCAAAGATGAACTCATCGCTATAGTCCCTGCACCTTCGGCAGGGACTAATAAGCATTACTCAATTGAAAGCAATAAATGTAATTGGCAAGCACAATGTATCGAGCAGTGCAGCAATCTGTTTACTTTTACAGAAGCTATTGTAAAAGTTTTGAAGAAGTACTTATGGGATTTTGGCACTGGTTAATGTTTAAAACAGTGAATACTAATTATAATATAAAATATTTAAATTAAAACAAAAAATATCAATTTCACAATTACAATATTTCCAAAAAATAAAGCACAGTTTATTATGTGAATATATGTTAAACTTAAAATATATAAAAAAAAAAAAAAAAAAAATCATATTTGAAGATGACAATTTTAGTTAACAGAGAATATATTCTGTAATTGATTTAATTAACTCATATTTTCAGAAGAAAATTTTCAGAGTATTTTCTATGATTTATGAGCAGTTCAAAGTATTTTCTACGATTTATGGATGCCCTAATTACTGCACTAATCTGGTGGGTACATCCAGTAAAGTTGTCTATCCTAATTACTGGACTAATCAGTTGTCTGTCCATACAAAACTGATTAAGTACTAAAAACATATTAAATGTGCTCATTCTCAAAACCCTGTGCATTAAATAACCAACGCAATAAGATGACGTGGAACCGCAAAACCCTGTGCATTAAATAACCAATGCGGTAAGACCTCCAGGGAGAAAAATCCAGCCCAATAAATAATAGTTGGAGTAAAAATCGTGGCTGGTAAATTTGGGCTTTTTAGAAAATGAAACGTTAATCACTCACAGGTGGCAATCAACTAGCCATCATAGTAAATTTTAAATACGATTAAGTAAAAGTAAAAAACTAAACATGTAAATGGATGTCTTTTTAATAGTGAGGAAGTTAGTGGTTGAAATCACAACCATTGATTTATTGGAACGACTAAAAATATTCCAACAATATTTAATCTTGTCCATACAAAAGTGGCCTTTCAGTTAATAAGTAGATTTCCTAATCAAGTAATTTGAAGTTTAAATTATTTAGCCATTAAAAATTAGCTTGAATATTAATTTTTTTCATAAACACAAAAAGTTTAATATTTATTTATTTAAATGTTGATTAGTTTTTAATAATATTAATAAATTTGAGATTTTTTATTAGTTTAAATAGAATATATATATATGGGAACATATATTTTATAATAACCAGCATAAATTCATCTTAATCTTGGATCTATCAAGTTTCAAGAGGGATCAATTCTCTAGAAGTGAAGGCATTTTTTAAAGTGTAAAACTTGAGGAAAGGTTAAAGAAGATGTGATCCCTTTAGACACCAATGAACATCTCTTCCATACTCAACTGTAGTTAGGTAGATTTTTAAGAATCCACTCACTCATTTTTTAGGGGATATTTTATTAGTCTAAACAAAATGATGACAATGGGAGAATGCATATTAGATAATGATGGTGATCATAACTAGGTAAATTTGCAACAACTTGTTGATGAGAGAATCAAATCCTTTCTTAGGGGAGAGAGTAAAGGTTATGGACATTGGGCTTTCTTTATCAATGTTAGTAAACTTAGGACATTTTTTTAGTTTATACATAATAGGGACATTGGGGAACCTATATTAGAAAATGATAATGATCACATCTATGTAAATTTGTAACCACAAGTGTTGGTTATGGATTCCTCTCCTTCCTTAGGGGATAGTGTAAATAGTGTAAAAGATATGGACATAGGGTTTTCCTTCTCAAAGGTAGTTGTACTTAAACCCCTTTAAGTAGAATAAAGAGGTTTCACAAGACCAATTATTGAGACAAGGAATTGATTCCCTCTATGAATCTGTGAATTCCTAAATCTCTAGTCTTCTAACTTATAGTATATCCCTATACCTTTTTTTTTGGTCTAGTCATTTGAGCATTTGAAGAATATGATTTTCATTTACAATGGAATATACATTACTATTTTTTTCCTTGGGGCAAAAAAAAAAAGACATCTGATGAGAAATTAGACCTATCCTCACTATTTTCACACTATTTTTTTATTACAATTTGTAAAAGTTTTCTATAAATACAAAAAACAAAACAAAACACACAAAATTTTTAATATACTTAGATTTTTGAAAATTCCTTCATTGTTTTGGATGGATGAAAACTCAACTTTATGTATTGTTGGATTCCTGTAATTGGGGAAGAGATTGCTACAAGATTAGAGTACTCCTTTTTTGTTTCCTATGCAAATGAAAATGAGAAAAGAACTCATCTTAACCACCATGCACTTTGCACCTATGGGCTTCATGTATCTTATGAAGGCCATTGACTTTGAAGTTAAAATTTAAAAACAACTTCAACTATAAACTATAAAATTTGATGATTGATTTAATAATTATATTAAACATATTCAAATTTAACTTTAATGATAGGTAATATAATTTTTTTTATTAAAATTAATGATCAAATTATCTAATAACAATCAATTTTTAATAATCAAATTTCATTTCCATTCACTCACTAATAATCATAACTAAATACAATAATAATCAATCAAACAAAACCCAAAACCTAAAATATTATTTAATTTTTAAATCAATATTTAAAAAAAAACAAAAACCAATAACATTCAATCATTTTTAATAATCAATTTTCATTTCCATTCACTCGCTAATAATCATAACTAAATACAATAATAATCAATCAAACAAAACCCAAAACCTAAAATATTATTTAATTTTTAAATCAATATTAAAAAGTGGATGTTACCAAAAAGCAAACAAAATTACAGGCAACATAAAATCAAAACCATTTTTCCACTATTAAATAATAAATAATAAATAATATCAAGAGAAATCCAAATGTCAACGCATACCAAATTGATGTAAATTTCACAAAGAATGGGGTACGAACTAAATACGCGTAGAATTCGGGTAAACGAGCAGTGAGAATATGAAAAAGTACAAGGGATTTAGTTTCACAGTGCCAATTCTCGAAGTTTCACTGATTTACAAATCCATTAATATAATTTAATGTATTAGTTTAAATGTTTTATTTTTTGGTAATTTTTTTTGTTTGATTTTGTTTAAAATTTGGTGATGAATAGTTCGATTTGTAGATTTGAGTGGTTAGGTTTGTATAATTTAAGTATTTCAAATATTTTTGAACAAATTGAATCTATTTATACATTCAAAAATACAATTTAAACAACATAAAATAGTGAATTTATCCAAATTTACATATTAATTTAATAAATATAAATTAATAATTTTTTTTATTAATTTTAATTATAAAAAATCCACCCTCTCCGACAAAGCAAAGAAGGCAGATCGGGTAGGGATGATATAACGGATTGATTGCGATTTCATACTTGGGAGATAGCAGTGCAGTCGACACTCTAAGGTCCGCTAAGGCTTCTGATCAAAGGAATACTCCCACCTGCCCACCAAGACCTAGGGACGTGAACCTCAAGTCCACACTTTGCATCAAGTCCAAAGTTCACCTCAAGCAGAATAACTACTCGCCATATCTACGTCCTTGCAGTTGATGCACCACCTTTGCTGATTAACTCTTCATGATCGAGATTGAGGGGTCCTTTGCTCTTTGATTAATTAATACTTGTTATGAGTACACCGAATTAGACTTGATTTCATCACTTCTTCCGGGAAAATGCAGTAGGTGCACCGGTTCTATGGGGAACGGATGAGTGTTCGTCCTTGGTCTCATAGGTTTGGTAGTGTACGTGGTGTTCTGGTCCAAGGTCTCTTTCTTCCAACATTAAAATCTAAATGTCATAACAATTTGATTTAAATTTTATAAAAAAGTTGGTTGGGAAAGAATAGTATGAATGGGTCAAAAGATTTTACTTTAAAAGTAGTCAAAATTTTCTAGAAAGAATATTTTAAACATGTTAGCTTATTATGTAAGAAATGATTTAATCACGTTTAAAACAATATTATAAATATGTTAGTTTATTATGTAAGAAATGATTTAATTACGTTATATATGAATGAAAAATGGTTAATATATATTAATAAATATAAATTAGATCCGTGGTGTTGAAAAAAGAATCAATGGAGATTGGAAAACATATGTTAGTATTGATAATAATGGTGTTGAAAAAAAAATCAATGGAGGTTGGAAAGCATATTTTGATATTGACAATTTTAAGGTAAAAAATGGGTCTCAAAACAAAAATTTGTTATCATCATCTGTATACTTTTGAGAGACCCAAAGTGAGATAAACTAGAAATACATGAAAATATCATTTTTCTTGAAATTCCACAAATGGGCCTCAAAACAAAAATGTGCTATCATCAACTTTAAAGGAACCAATAGGATTCAAGATGATGATGTCAAACATAAGAGTAAATAGTTTTGGAAGGAAAGAAAAAAAAAATATTATTTTATAATCAAATTTTAAGTGTAAGTACTCTTTGAATCATAATTAAATTATGCATCCAATGAGTACCCACTCTACATACTTTTGAGAGACCCAAATATACTTTTGAGAGACCCAAAGTGAGATAAACTAGAAATACATGAAAATAATATTTTTCTTGAAATTCCACATTGGGTATCTAGAGTTAAAATTTGAGTACACATGTAAGGAAATAAGTCAAAAATACTATTGAAAAATAAGTTTTCTTTATTTTCTTAGGAGGTCCATTTTAGACCTCAAAATTTCTATAATGGAAAAATTATAAAGCATTAAACCTTTAGTTTTGGGAAAAAAGAAGGTCATGTGTGATACCTTGGTTAACCCAGTGATCCTCTAGGGCGCTTGTGAAATTTTGGGTCATAGTATCTATAGGAAATCATGGAGTAAAATCAAACAAATCCATAAGCCATTTATAATAAATTATCTTAAAGTGAAGTGCAATACACCTTATCCTATTCTCCTTTTAGAAGTTGAGATTCCTCACTTAAGAGTAAGGCTATGATCAAGCACTCAATTTACAAGCACATGCTAATTAGCATGAAGAATAACAGTTTTCCTATTACTACTTCAAACATCAGTAAAAGTCATTCAAGACTCAATCGAGATTAGACTAAAGATGCAGTCTCTTGGTTAAGCCATTGAAGGATAATAGAGGAGGACTCTCTTGGCTAAACCCTTTATGGTTGTGAAGTTCAAGGTTGAAACATTTCTAAATAAACTTTGAAGAAATTCGAGGAAATCCAAAAGCACTTTATAATTGTTAATCTTAAAATTAAGAGTAAAATCCTTGTCCCATTATGCTCTTAGAGGTCGGGCTTTTTCCTATTTAGAGTGTAAGTTTTAAACCTGTGAAGTAAAACAATGCATACAAATTCTTTTTTAGAAAAACAAAAAATAATCAATGGCTCATACACAATACATAGAGATTTATGTTGAAAACCCTTAACCAAAACCAATATTCCTTAGTGTTGCACCTCTCAACTCTTCATTGTATTAATTTCACCATTCACAATACAATATATACAATATTTTAGGTATTCTACAACTTCCAAAACCATAATATGTTAACCCATATTAGATTACATCCATAATCTCTTAATCTGTGATTAAAGTACAAAATTGCTAAAATAGCGAAAACTACCCAAAAAAAATTCAGGGTGTTGCCCCAAGCCTTGTCGGCTCAGGGCATTTCCCCTCACCTAGCAAGGGGGTCAACTACTGGCCCCTGGGCATAGGCGTACACCACTATTAGCGGAGGGGTTCATCAAAATCCGACCCCTCCCCCCCACCACATGCAAATATTACAACACATACCCAACATTCTCCCACTTTTTGTTTTCTTTGCAAGCCTGGGATTTTAGTGATTGATACTATCACCACTCCAGGCCAACAATACCCATTGATTCTCTACACCAAGAGAAATTCTCTGTACTCACAAACTTCTTCAAGGAGTCTACAAGATTCTTTAAGGTGTCAACCTTCTCTAACAACACCTTCTTGTCTTCAACCATGTCTCTCACAAAGTGATACTACACGTCAATATGCTTCATTTTTGAATGATAAGTTGGGTTCTTTGCTAGAAAGATTGTACTTTGACTATCGCACCCTAGCCTTACAACTTGTTGTACAAACCCAATACCCGAACACAACCTCTGCAACCATACAACTTCATTACTTGCATGAGTGGTTGCCACGTATTTAACTTTTGTAGTTGAGAACGCAACTACAACCTGTCTCATACTCATCCAACTGATGTCTCCTCCTGACAGTTTAAACACACAACCACTTGTACATATCCTACAATCAAGATCTCTATCCCAATCAACATCAACGAACCCTTATATATCTATCACTTTATAGAAAATAGCATAATTTGTAGTCCCACATAGGTACCAAAACACCCTCTTTACAATTGTCCAGTGCTCTTTCCCTAGATTTGACATATATCTACTAAAAAATACCACTGCATGGGCAATGTCTGGTCCAGTACATACCATTGCATACATCAAACTGCCAACAACACTAGCATAGGGTACCCGTGGCATGTATTCTTCCTCTTCTTGTGTCTTGGGACACCGATTTGTAGATAACTTTACAGGTCCTACAAGAATAGTGTAACATCCCTATTTCCCCCAGCATGTAAATATAAGTATAACTTGTCAAAAGACTGTAGCAGATTGAATATGTGTGGATGTTGGATTTGATGAACCTTTTTGTTATAAAAGGTAATGCATGTATTTTTGTTATTAATTAAAAATGGATAGTGTTGCATAACTGTTAAAGGGGGTTTGCCAAAGTAGATCATGATGCTATGAGAGAGATAGTGAGGGGAACCAGAAATGGTTGAGATGATCCCCACCAGACTAGTACCTTACTAGATTCAAATTACTTAGACCCAAAACAGTTCTCTGACCCAGAAATAAGTTACCAGTCAGGCTAGTAGTTGGGAAGTCCTCCTCAAGAGTTAATGAGGAGATGGGCAGAGTACCCATTTGAAAGACTTCCTGACCTGACTACGAACTGGGGATTTATACCCTCGCAATCTTGCGAGGAAGACAAGAAAAGAAGGGAATTCATGGACAGAGGGGGTTGGTAAGGAAGATGAGTCGAGAGACAATTTTTCCATAAAGGGAAGAACACGTACAACTCTCTGGGGAGAGAGGGGAAAATAACTACATCATAGTAGAAATTTTTTGTTTCAAAACGAATCACGCATTTGTCATACAAGACGATTCCTTGCATAGTTCCTTGTGGACAATCGAGGAAATATCGGTAACCCTTGTCGAGGAACTTCCTACACTAATCCATACTAAGCAATCTCAAACACTAAGTGAGAGCATAAATGCCACCCTCATTTCGTGTACTGAAACCCACATTACTAGACACAACATCCTTTGCAAGCCTGGTCAAAAGATTTCTAATCCAGACTTCTTGAATCTGTATTTTTTGTACTACTGTTGCAACGTAATATCTTGGGTACTATATCCGGCAATGTCGAATTCACGTTGGGTGCTCCATATCTCAAGTAGCATCCTTACAAAAAACTGCTTCCGGAATAATGACGACATTTTTCATGGAGAGTCTTTCTAGCCTACACATTGAGGCATTCAGGTCTCCCCTGCACTGAGAAACACCATAGATATTATCCCCATTCTCTCCATGCCATGATTTATTGTAGCATGTCCCGCCCACATTTGCAACCAATGAATTCAAAACCATGTTCAAGTTCCCTTCCAAAGTGTTTCCATTCATGACATCATTACCATCGCAATTCCATATTTGGAAAACAATGGTCGTATCCAATTGAGCTAATGATAATATCGGTAGCAATAGGAAGGAGATAAATATTTTGGATTTTGCAGTGAGTGGAATCATTTCCCCGTCAAGAGGGGTCATTCTGTAACTGAAAAAGTAAATTTGTTTCGGTTTAACACATATAGAATCTGAGCAAGTCCCCTCTTTTATCATTAAGGAGAGGGGAACTAGGTTGAATCGAGATGCATGCTGTAATTTCGCGTGTCGTATCGAATTTGAACATTTCAAAGTCTGATCATGTTTATGCATCGGCCTTTCAAAGTCTGATCATTTCGGGTTAAAGTGCATATATGGTGTTCACATGATTGATATGTTTTCCATAAGTCGCAAATGAAACTTTTGTGCTAACTCGCCAGTTTCCTAGTACTGATGAGAGGAAATCCTCGTGTTCATATATTTTACCAGAAGTAGATTTCCTAATCAAGTAATTTGAAGTTCAAATTATTTATCCATTTGAAATTAGCCCCAATATTAAAGTTTTTTTTTTTTTTTTTTAAGTAAGAATTTATATATTCCCTTTCATGGAGAAAAATTACAATATCATCTGTGATATCGAGGTTTGATTTCACTGAGTTGCCCCGAAGGGAAACCAACTCAACCAGACTCTTGACTGTATGATTCACTAAAATGTAAACATACTTCTCTGAATCACCCCATGGGGAAACTGATTTGACCAAACCATTCATGCATACTATAAACCAAAAAAAGACTATCTTTTGACAGACTCAAAGGATTGATTGTGCTAGAATCCGACCGCCTATGAATAATCTCCCAAAAACAACTAACATTTGTCAAAATAAAACAAGAAATATGACACTTGTGTGCCTGCCGACTGTCATGGTGTCTGGCGCTCTCACTTGTCCTCGTCTTCCCTTTGGTGCTTTTCCACATCTCGGTCATTAGCCCCCTGGATGTCTGGACAAAGAAACACCCCTGGAGATGTTGGGGCATTGGTGCCCAATTTTGTTGAGTGCAGGGAGTGAATCAGGGTCGCAAGCAAAGATTCAATTTTCTCTACGCGTTGGTCTAGGTGTTCCAACCGAAAGCGGAGGTCATTGACGTCCTTACGGACTGCAAAGACCAAATCTTGAAGAATCAAGACCGAATCTCTGAGTTGCGGAGACGAAGCATAGTTTGAGTGGAGAAGAGCTTGGCCTAGAGGTGCTTTCAATTGTAACTATTTTGTTTGAGCGTTGAACTCCTTCAGAGAAGGCACAAACGATGGTGACGGGGGGGGAAGATGGTGGTGGCGAGGGAGCGAAGGGTGGTGAACTCGATGGACATGCAAGGATTGGTTGTGAAGTCGAGGCCAGATCCGGGAGTGGTCCAGGAGCATAGCCCAAAGAATTACCCTGTAGATCAAACCATTCAACCCTGCAAGCCCACGATAATGATGGAGGCGGAAGACCACTTTGGCCTAGGGAGGACTGAGTGAATGACAGGGGGGAGGATCTAAGTGCAGGAGTGAAGGTAGGAGGGTATCGGGAGGCCATGGATGCTTTGTTTTGGTACCAAAGAGGACCTATCTTTGGCTTCCCGTGAATGTGAGGCATAAAGAAGCGTAAGTGAGGGTGAGGCAGAGGTGTGAATAGGGAGACCAAGGTGGGAACCAGAGAAACTAACAGAGTGAAAGAGTAGCAGACATGAGAGAACAATGGATGAAAACTAGAGAGAGGAGTGTCACCATAAGAAGGAAACTGGAGAGTAAGTGCATACGTGCGCAGAAGGACCGAATGATGTACTTCCTCCATCGCCATGACAAGAAACCGACGTAGAGCACACTAGAGCAATTAGTTGGGATCACGCAACATTGAAGTGTTACAGAACTTGCGTAGAAATCTCATGCTACAAAAGTGTTGTAAGTACATAGAGGGTAAACAGACATTGGGAAATTATTGGTAGATGATCCATCAATGATTTATAGCCTCCAACAGTATTGTAGCCACTTCCTAAACGAATTTTGCTAAAGAAATCAAGCATGTTGTGTAAAGCTCACTGTGCAATTGTTGTAGGTTGCAGTTACACAATGATTTGCAGCAGTACGCTACGCAAAGGTGATAGAGAGATTTTTCAATGCTCAAATCAGTCCAAGATTCGCCTCCATCTATCCCTGATGACTCATAGCAACCTCAAACTCGAAAATATGTTGAAGAATTTTTTTTCAAGAATATTGTTATGCATTAATATGGTCTAGGTGAATTTGTTATTTTTAGCAAGTAGTTTAGAAGTTATTCTCTTTTTTATGTAATCAGATCTAGAATTACGTATTAGTAGTGAATTTCGACTACTCTAACCCTAGGGAGTTATTTTTCTTATATATTTGAGCATTTTGAATGTGCAAAGGGTTGGCAGAAGCACAAAGGACATTTTGTCTTGAAAATTGTACAGATTTTCTGAATTTGAATGAAATACTAGTGCAAAAGTCCAGAGCTTTTTCATACCAAATATTCTAGTGGTGGTGACCTGAAGTCTGTGTTCCCTTCATGTATGTACTTCTTGTTTTTATTTATTTTTCATCTGCAGATACTTATATGTTTAAATTGGATATCAAATGGTCTGAAATTCATCTGAAAATGATGCTTTAGATTCAAGCAATTTGAACACTGTCATTTCCTTCTTAACTCATCAAAATTCATCTTTTATGGTGCTCTGAATGTTGTTATGTGTTTTTCTCCTTCTTCTATTCTATAGCAACAAGTTAAAAAACTGAAAGATCATCACCTACCTATACTTTGCTTCTTTGAGATTTCTACCTACCATACACTGATTTTATTTTCTTTCAAAGTTGAAACCATTGCCCAAGAGATTCCTTTCCTTCTTGCCATCAAACCTTTTTAAAATCTCTTCACCTATTCAAAAACCTAGCCATTGATCCTCAAAGAAAATCCATATTTTAGAAACCAAGTGGCAAGAGAGATCCCTCTCTGAACTGAAAAGGCTATTTTTCAGTTATAAAGTGGTTTTGTGGTTACCTTTGTGAGTTGACTCCTCAGACAAACAATTTACATAGTGCTAACATTTTTGTGCCACTGTCGGGGAGCGAAGGTGAAACCTTCCCTGGGATAAATGAAAAAGTTTAGATCTGAGTACTGATGGTGAACAGTAGTCAGACACAGAAAGGTTGTAAATCATTCACCTAGCGACTCCATTTTCAAGAATCTAGAGTTCATAACTTTTATGGCGACTCCACTGTCCAAAGACTCAATAGCCTAAAGATTTTTTTGGCAACTCCACTGCTTCAAGATGGATCACATATCTACAAGGTATGCTTCAATGAATCGCTCTCACATTCATGGTTTTCCAAATCGAATTTCTTGCATATATTGGTAGACATATCTGCCTAGATTCATAGATGGAAAAGGAGACGATGCTTCTCTTCACTTGATTAAATTTCATATGCATGTGTGTAAGCTAAAGGTTAAATTGCATGAATATTTCCTTATGAAAATTTTCATGACTACCTTGGAAGGAAAGGCAAGATTATGGTATGAAAAATTAACAGCTGCTAGTTTATATTCTTTAAAGGATTTTCATACAATATTCTTTGAAAATTATAGAAAATATTATCCATTATTGTTGTTGGTTCAAAACTATTGTGAACGTTTTGAGAATTTCATTCAATACCTGGAAGATGTTTATGATGATGATGTATTTACAGATGATGAAATTATAGAAGCTTTGCATGAGAAAAATTTCCATCATCAGGGAAAAAATGTAGAAGCTAACTGCCATGACACTCAAGAAAATTCTCAACAGGTAGTAGTTTCTCCTCTTGCTGTGAATGAAGAAAATCAAGATAACTTTGAACATATTGTAGTTTCTTTTGTGGCTAAAAATGAAATAGATCTGCATCTTAATGATGAAATCCATATTCCTTCTCCTGAGTTTGTTGAATAAATTCAACGGTCTTATCAGATCTTAGGTGACCAAGAGGAAGTATATGATGGTCAATAAAAAAAAATTGTAGCTCTCTTATCTCTTGAATCACTCATCGAAGAGAACGTTTTCCTAGATCTCTCGTATGGTGCATAAAGTATTCATGATTTTACACCTTTGGAATTGACAAATTCTTTAATTTTTAAAGACTGAGTCAACACTCTTGTTGAAGTACATGAAGGGGAATTTTCATATTTTTACGATTTCTATTTCATTTGAATATATGCAAGAGTATACAAAGACTTGTCTTGCTATAGAGGATGTGAAATATGAACATGTGGCTCATTTGCACTTTGAAAATGAGTTGGAGATTGGTGAAATAGAACAGGGACCAACATTTAATCATAAATCATATCCTTGTCTTTTCATTGATTTTCAAGATGAGGTAATGTTTCATGTTTTTGAAGACTCTTTTTCCAGTTTGTTGCAGTCATTAGAGAAAGTGAGTTTTGTATTATTCACCATCATAGGAATTCAATTCAGGTTCAAGTTTGAGTTTCCATTCTCAAAAAATTTATATCCTCTCAAGGAAAGTGTGAACAAAGGTCGATCGAGCAACCAATTTCTTGACTGGTTGCACTGGCATTTTTGCATCACTTGATGCATAAATATTTAGCATATTAGGGTAGGAAATGGTTTGCATATAAGCTCTAGTTTTTAATTCAATTTCAACATTCAGTTCATAGTCAGTGGGGTGAAATAACTTTAAGTTCCATTTTTCAGTTTGAATAAGCTCAACATTCTGAACATTTTATACAACAATGTACAGTTACAGTTTCAGTTTGATTTTTGGTTTCAGTTGTAGAGTTAGTTGGTTGCAAATCAAGTCATAGTGAGCAAGTTGCAGTCTTCTGTTTGAGTCAAAATAAATCCCAATGGATAAGGCACATGGTCTGTTGTTATTTTCTTCCTCACAAGGAGGAAAACATCCCCATTGGAGCCAAATGTTAGTATCATTATTTTTCAGGGTAGAGTTAGAGGTTTGTCAAGAGTTTGCAAAGTCATACCTTGGTCTTGTGAAGACCAATGCATTCCTAATTGAGTCATTTAGTGTGTAGGTTTTCAAAGAGTTTTGTCTCATGAAGGTTTTCAAAGGTCCTTGGGTCATTGATCAAATAAACTCTAAATGGCATGTAAAAAATGGTCAACTCATAAGTCTAGGTGAAATGGTTTTTGTGGATGTAATGGGACATTATGACACATTATGAAAGAAAAAGAGTCATCAAAGGTTATTATGGCATATTTTTTATATTTCAAATGTTTGTGGTACTTGAGTTGCAAAAAGTACACACGCAACAAAAACTCGTTGCGCAAGTTCCTAGATGATACACAAACTCGTTGCGCAAGTTCCTAGATGATACACACACTCATTGCACAAGTTCCTGGATGATACACAAACTGTCAGATCACTCCAAAACAATCAAATCAGATTTCAAATCGTCTTTTCTCAACTTATGCATATATCTCCCCTTCCATTTTTCATTGCAGACACTCTATGCCATCAATCAGACCTATGTTCTCCAGAAAAATTGAAATACCTCATTCGCTACGCAAACTCTGCATATCTGCTACACAGTCTCCACATAGTACTCGCTTGCTACACATCCCCCATTCCTCTATTTTTCGTTGCGCAAATATTGAAGGGTTATATGATGTGTCTAAAAAATGATCCTGCATCTATTACCTGCGATCTAAAAACTTTCTTATTGCATTGATGAGTCAGTTTGACACATTTTGAGCAAACCCTAACCCTGCTTTCCACTGTGTAAAGAACCCTATTAGAGTTTTGGCCTTTGAACCTCCTTGTCCTTACCAATCTCATTGTTTTAGCCTATATCTGTAGCATGGAAACTCAGGAGAAAAAGAATTACAACAAGGGAGGTAGTGTGTTGAGATGTGAGCCATAGAGCTTGAAGTTGGTGAATTATGATCCTGCATTTAAAGTTTCATTTGAGCAGGTTGGTTGCATGAGGTTTTGTGAGAAGATCCAAGGATACAATGCACAGGTAACAAAGGACTTTGCCCTCAATTTCAATGGTGTCCAGACGAGGATTGTTGACTTCACCTTCCAAATGTAAGAAGAGACAATGGTTGCTACAATTGAGATTCCAGTCCAGAGAGAGAAGTGGTTTAAAGGTATGCCTCTTGATCTAGTTTTCTACACTGATTTCCTGAAACACAAGTACAAGAAGCAGAAATTTGGTCCCACTATTCTAAGAGAATGTATACTGGAGCATTATGAAAAATTGTTAAGAGTGGTTCAAATATATTTCACTTGTGAGGGAATATTTGATAGAGTGTACCAGTATCATATAAGGCTTATGATGCATTTCACAGGGAAGAACCATTTGAATTTACCTTGTTACCTATACATAAGCCTAGGGAAAATTGCAGAAAAAGTACAAGCTAGGGTTGATCATCTTAAGTCCAGTTTGTCTCATTTCTCCTTGGTTAAGTTGCTAGTGGTGGAAGAACTCAAGAAATAAAATAGATACTGGGACTCTTTCTTGGCCTGAACAAACATCCCTTTAGACCCCAAAGGAGACACCCCCCCATCTGCAGAGAAAATGGTTTCTAAAGATTCAAGTGGAAAAGAGAAAGGGTCTACAGAACAGGGCATGGGGAAAGGAAAGGAAATTGATGATTCTTCACCTAGCTAGCCAACAAAGAAGAATGGTAGAAGGCTATACTTTGTTGATGAGGTGGAGGAAACACCAAAGGTGAGTAGCCCAATCACAAGGTCAACTGCCAAAAGATTACATGTTCCTTCCCTGCATACACATCCTATTGAACACTCAACTCAAGAAATGGATGAAGATCAAGTACAACCAGAAGAGAAAGACCAAATAATAAAATATCTACATGATTAGCTTAAGGAATCTCAACATGTCATACCTCAGTCCTTTTATGATAATAGGGAGATGAAGAGGAAATTGGCTTAGAGGGTTTCTAATATTCAAAAACCACAGGAGGAAGTAGGTTCAAAGAGAGAATCAATTTTAAAGGTTTCAGAAACTTCTAAAGGGAAAAAAATCAAGAAAAGTCTTAAAGTTGTGTGTTTGAATAAACCTACACCCCGCTTGACAGGATACACCCCCCTCAATAGGATCCTCATCCAGAAATATAAGCTCATATTACAAGCCTACAAAAGAAACACATGCATAGGGACAACCTGTATCAGTTGAGAAGATTCACACTTCACCTAGAGAGGGTGAGAAAACTATCAAATGGATAAATAAGCAAATCAGGGAGGCTCAAGACCTAATCATTTAGCTCAGGGAAAATAAAAGAGTATCATAACTAAGGTTTGAGAGGAATTTTAAGGAGTGTGGACCAGCCATCAAATATTCTTGTGCAACCCTCACAAATTCCCAGTCAAAACTGAAAAGAAATGCACTATTGTTTAGGCAAGTAGGAAACTTGAAGAGGAAAAAATTTTCATTGAGAAAGAAAAACAGGTTTTTGAAGCTAAAGAAAAAGATTGATGATGAAGCCAGGGGAAAGTGACACCTACTGGCAGAGGTGGTTGAGATATAAATGTCACGTTTTCACAATTTTTCTTTTTGATTAAACACCATAACCTGTTTTGAGTTTTTGCTGGAAAATTGCATTGTACATAACTTGCGTAGTGATCTCACGCTACAAAAGTGTTGTAATTACATACAGGGTAAACAGACATTGGAAAATGATTGGTAGATGATCCACGAATGATTTATAGCCTCCAGTAGTATTGCAACCACTTCCTAAATGAAGTTTGCTAAAGAAATCAAGCATGTTTTGTAAAGATCGCTACGCAAATGTTGTAGGCTGCAGTTACACAACGATTTGCAGTAGTACGCTATGCAAAGGTGAGAGGGAGCCTTGTCAGCGCTCAGATCAGTCCAAGATTTGTCTCCAACAATCCATGATGAATCAAAAACAACCTCAAACTCGAAAATATGTTGAAGATATTTTTTGTCAATAATATTGTTATGCACTAATATGGTCAAGGCGAATTTGCTATTTTAGCAAGTAGTTTAGAACTTGTTCTATTTTTTATGTAATCAGATCCAAAATTATAGATTAGTAGTGAAGTTTGACTTCTCTTACATGAATAGATCAACAAAACCTAGTTTCTTTCTTCTATAGGGTAAATGATCCCAACCAATCATTTTTTAATCACCTCCAATACCTTCACCTTATATTTTGGGCTCATCCCGTAGGGAATTTTTGACACCTATTTAACATCTAAAAGTAGCTTAGTTTACAATTCTCTTAATTCCTTTAGTATCCACTTGAGATTGTGATAATTGTAAGAAAATAATTGACAAACTCTCAAAACAATGCCATGACCTCTACCACTAGTATATCATCCCAATAATTGACATTTTCTAATATTTAGGTTCCTCCTATTCCTTATTAATTTTTATGTTATTTTATGGTCCCCTTCCCCTTGGATGTATTGTCAGTAAATACTTTTCTCATGTACACACCTTTTAACTACATCCTTAGTTTAGTTTCTTATTTTAAATACCAACTTCTCATCGTTATTGAAATTATGTTCTCATGAAAACTAGTGCATATTCTTAATTTTTTATTCTAGTGTGGAATTATCATCAATAGGGCCTTCATTTAGGTCAGTGAGAAATTATTTCCATAGTGTGTTTCAATCTTTTTTTTATGCTTCTCCTTGTGGCAATACCACTTGTATGAAAAGCCATCGGTAAATGGTGGGATGATATGTATTGTTGTCTCTTTGAGATTTTTGATATGTTTCATCTGCAATAATCATTGTAGATGTCGAAATATTATTGCACCATAATGACAACAATAGTTTTCACTTTTGACTTTACTGAACTATCACAAGAACATTGTTTTGAGTTTTGGCAAAGTAATTTTTGGCTTCAAGAGGAAGTAAATCATCCACCATTGAAATGTTATCATCACAAGTGTCATAAAAACTATTTCACTCATTCTTCATTGGAAAATAACTCCATCTACTTCTCAATCCACTTTATATGTCTGACCGGGTCTTGTCATTTCTCAAACTCTATTATCAAACTAGTCTTTTGATTTTCTACCAGAAATGGTTTATTAACATATACAGGGTAGACTTCATGATTCTCATGTGCCCATTCCTATAGTATTTTGTTAGAATATTCTTGATCATATGTCCATGTGCAGGATGCCCTTGGTATCCGGTACTAGGTTGGTGTATTTCTATCTTGCCATGTTCATATGGCCCATGTATGGACTAGGTCCCAATGACTCATCCTTGTCAGTGGCTTCAATGTTTTCTTCCACCACTCATTTTCTCTTAACTAGTGGGATCATCACTTTGTTTTAATTTTTTGTAACATTTTTGCTAGCTTTTTAGAGAAGACTATGCCTCTCATAGATTATATCCAAGGTTGTTTGAAGAGCATCCAATATGATTCTCTTGAAATCATTATTACTTCAAAGTTCATATATTCCTTTATTCCATAATAGTAGTTGTTATCACAATTATCGTCCCAATAGGTTTGCATGGAATATGCTTGGTAACTTGGATTTTTACTGGACTATGCATCAGTGGAGGTTTGACAGGGACATCATCCTAGAACATGGAAGAAATGACGTTGATATATAACCCTAGATTGACCACCATGTCTACTATCATCCTCTCCATAATGTTCACTAGAACCTGGAGGTTTTTCAAGAAGAAGGTATGGAATTTTCATACCCTCGCCACATTGGAACCTAAGTCACCACCTCCATCAACATGCAATAAACACTAAAAAATGCATATACTTCTTCAAACATTTCTATCTCAATCCAACACCTTCAATTGATCAGTTAGATCCTAGAGTTTAAGTTCTAATTATATCACATTTCCCTTATCAATGATTGGTCTTTGGAGCCCTTCCTCTATCTTTATCCATATCTAATATCTTACAAAGTTATCTCCAATGTCCTTCTTTGCTCAGAAAAATCTTGATCATGTTCCTTTGGTACAAAGTCTTCATCAGCCTTAGGTTGCCCATATGACTAAGTTGAGAGTGGGAGGCCAAAAAGATTCCCAATTCTCCTCTTCTTCAACCACTTGAATCATTTGGCATGGATTTATGGATGGTTTCTTAATTATGGTACAATCCATCATATGTGTATCAGGTCCATAAAGGAAACAATATACCTACCCTATAATGTTAATGTGGTTGTCGATAGTGTGCCCCCAACCACTTGTTGTTTATGATTCATTGATTTGTAAATCTATGGCCCATCCATCTCATAAACAAAATTCTTACTGTAAACTTAAAAATTTAGTGTCTCAACAATATATGTCAAGCTAAATACAAGCTTCTTTGCTTGCTATTCTCTAACAAGCATGAATGAATTGGTTCAACTCTAGTTACATGCCAATATCAATTCCAAACAATGGTGGAAAACAATTGAAATCTACATACACAGTGCTCAATCAACCATAGCTCTACCCATTGAAGAGATATATGAATATGTTCTAGCAAAATAATAAACTTCACTATTCAAATGCGTAGGACCAACTCTCCAAGTTTGTTGAGCCAACAAAACAATGCACTCCAGTTGGTCACAAGAATCAACCCAACAATGATAATAATGTGCATGCATTTCTATACACATTCAAGACAATATATCTATATCTATATCTACATCTATGTGGGTTATTATAATTACATGCTTGTGAAATGATGTGCTTGTAGCTAATGATTCCAATGCCTAGTTTGATTCCTTGTGTGTATGTTGTTTTGTGCAATTGGCTTAGGCAAATAAAACGATGGATGAAGCATGTAGTTTACATAGTGCTCAAGCGATCACTTCAAACCAACAAACATACCAAAAGGTAGAATCATTGTGGTACATGACAATGATTCAATTAAATAAAAATTGAGCTATAGTGGATGTGACTTGAACATAGAATCACCCAAATCAATATGAATTCATTACCATGCCAATTCAAGAGCATGAATTACACATTGCTTCTTTCCACAAACAAACAAAATACACTTTCAAGGTATATTCATTTTTTTTAATTAATATGTTGATGGTTGTAAGTGAGTGCCAAAACACATGGACTTGGGGAGGTATTGTTGTAATATCCCTCAACTTCATCCAAAACTTAATGAAACATATATAAATTTATGCCCCTTTGTAGTAGGATGTAGGTAACCAGACAATCATTGTAGCTATTAATCAATGATTCAAACCAACATATTGTAGTGTTATGGTAATCAAAATGTGCTTGAACATTCAAAGGAATATTGACATATTGCAATGTTGCAATTAAGGAGAATACACATTAGTGAATAAACAAACATGAGATCATTTTACAAGCAAGTAATTATAATAGATAGTCAATCGAGATACCAACCCACATTCACACAACAATTCAAAAAAAAAAAGACATGGAATTTACCCTAGCAACCCAAATGAGAAAACCAACATTTAATGGATTCTATTCATGCTCAAGAATTGTTACAAATGTGAGCTAACACTCTCAATCAAATATTTTTTGTATTCTTACTCACTGGTTGTATTTTTCATATTGTTTTGGCTTAGAGACGATCTTTGATCACCGTGGATGGGCTCAAATTTCCCTTTCTCCTCTAATCTTCAAACATACGTCCTCTTTCTGATTCTTTCATCCTTTTTCTACTATACATTATTGTTCCCAAGTTTTTTTTTTTTACATCTCTCTTCAGTTATGGTTGCATCAATCAAGGCATCCTATATTATATAGATAATTTGGAATTCCAACCATAAAGTGATTCATTTAATCTTCTTGAGGCCTTTGGCCTTTTGACTTCAAGTTGGTTGTTGGCTTCAAACATTTCCAAGATTTATTGTTTACAAAGTTTGGGAGAGGGTTATTTTGGATCACACCTCCCCATTCATATGTTTTTGGTCCCAAAAACCTTCAACTCGAAGATGAAACGTGATATTCTATTCACCAACACACTCTTTATTCTTAGCAAACTTGTGAAAATTCCATCCAAGATTGAAGAATTGTCTTCCATAGTAGGTTTCCTTGATCAATCATTGCTCATTAGCATGCAAGTGTGGAGATATCTTCTTTCCCCTTAACCTTGATTCTCCAAACTTTTCTTTTGGAAGTGCAGTTCACAGGATGAAGTTATAGTTGAAGCCTCCAATAGTTGGCTTCCCAATGTCCAATTAAATTGCAATGTTGAAAAATTTCTCAAGGTTGCATAGGCTACTCAACATCCTCTTTTTGTTCATCTTCTTCTTCTTTTTTCCCTAGTTCAAAAGGATTGGTCCTTTGATACTCCTCCTTCTAAATTCTTTCTTCTTTCAACAAGTAGTCACTTGGTGGCCTCTCATACCACAAATGGAACATACACCAAAGTGCCAACAATCATCAACCGTGTGGCCTTTCTTCTTACATGAATAGAAACAACAAGGGATGTTTTTTCATGTTTCTTTAGTTTGTGCAGTTTTGGATGGAAGAAATATCCCTTGGTTCATTTCATTCAATTTTCTACATGCATGTTGGAGTAATGGTCTATTGTCCACTCCTTTTTTTGTTACCTTTTCTTCAACTGACATTGCCCTTTCTTTGATCCCTCTTACTGATATGAAAATGTGATACCACATTGCTCTGATACCACATGTAAGTTTTAAACCTGTGAAGTAAAGCAATGCATATAGATTCTTAAGCAAAACATAATTTAATCAATGGCTCATTCACATAGTACACAGAGATTTATACCGAAAACCCTCAAACGGGAAAACCTTTCTTATATTCATTATCTTGAATTTCACCATTCACTATACAATATATACAATGTTTTTAGGTATTTTGTAGATACCAAAACCCTAATCCCTAAAACTGGGGTTATTTTTAGTAAACCGCTAAAAATAGCAAAATCCGCTAAAAAATAGCAAAAACCGCCCCAAAAAAATTTCGGGGCGCTGCCCCGAACGTTACGTGTAACTAGGGGGAGGCATACCTGCCCCCACGGAACCCCCCCTAGAGCTTAGGCCTTTGACACAGGGCACTACTACAGGGGGATGGTGGTCTGGGACCCCCCTAGGAAAGCGCCCGACGCACACGACACAACCAGGGCACTACTACGAGGGATCGTGAGACGCAGCCACACACACACATGCAAAGAATATAACACATACCCAACACATAGGCTACTCAACATCCTCTTTCCGTTCATCTTCTTCTTCTTCTTTCCCTAGTTCAAAAGGATTGGTCCTTTGATACTCCTCCTTCTGAATTCTTGCTTCTTTCAACAAGTAGTCACTTGGGGGGCTCTCATACCACAAATGGAACGTGCACCAAAGTGCCAACAATCATCAACCTTGTGGCCTTTCTTCTTACATGAATAGAAACACCAAGGGATGTTTTTCCATATTTCTTTAGTTTGTGCAGTTTTGGATGGAAGAAACATCCCTTGGTTCATTTCATTCAATTTTCTACATGCATGTTGGAGTAATGGTCTATTGTCCACTCCTTTTTTTGTTACCTTTTCTTCAACTGACATTGCCCTTTCTTTGATTCCTCTTACTGATATGAAAATGTGACTTATTTGCAAGTTATAAAAGTGAACTTATTTTTTTTCAATACTAAAAAGAACTTAGTGAATAATTAATAATTTAGGAATTGAAGAAAGAATAGCAGAAATAATAAAGAAGAGACAAAGATGAGGTTGATAATGGAGTTCACCCCTCCTAGGCTACATCTCTTGGTTTGCTTCCAATGAGTGATTGTTTTATTAATGATGTTCAAATTCTCATATTACATCAAAAATCTCCCAACCTGCATACAATGTTGTTTCCAACTCTGCTACAAGGCTTTGGCACAATGGAAAAATCACCTCCACAGCTTGATTGCCAAAACTAGGTCTAAAACCCACTTCTCCAATATATTTTATGCAGAAAATACCTCTGCATTTACATATAAATTATTTACAAAATGAACTTGTTTTTAATGGAAAAAATTCCTTTATTACATAACAAAGGTTGATGGATAAATTCATTATTTGATCCAATTTTAATGGAGGATGGAATATATGGCTATATTTTAATAACCAAATTGAAATATTTATAACAACCATATGATATATGGTTTAACAAAACAAATATTATAATAGCCAAACAATAACCATATGCAATATATGGTCGACCAAACTATAGTTAAAACCTTGGTGCAATAGTGATATTCGTTGTTCAAAACAAATAATCATATGGTGGAGGTTGCGGGGTCAACCCCGCGGCCTCTCCCTTTGGACTATGGTTACAACAATAAAATAAAATTAAAGTCTGTACATCATTGAAATCAACAAACTGCCATGATACGTTAGTAAAGGCATTTGCGTTGGTGGTCTAGATAGTTATAAAGGCAGATATTTTGGTTGAGATCCAGGGTTCAACCCCCACGGACCCCCGTTTTTAATTTTTTTGTTACAACCATGACATTAAATAAATATACGTCGACGACACATAACAAACTCCAACCAACGACCTAACGGTAAACCGTTGACCTACGGCTGTGGCTATCCACCATGCAACAACCCAATCATTGGGAGGCTGTGGCAATGTATATGTGTCAAGCTGTTGACCTACCACCGACGAGGTTGGAGGTTCGATTTCATTCGGCCATTAAACTCGGATTTCTAAACCCTTTTATCTCGATTTGGGGGTGTCATATGGCACGCTCTGATTGGTTCGTATTTCACCTTATGATTCAACAACCCAGATGCAAAGTCAACTTCCTAGTCAACACACAATCATCTCCCACGTCAGTGCCTTCCATGTCAGCTCTAGTGCCACATCATCACCTACCATGTCAACTCTAGTGTCACGTGTGACATCCTGACACTGCCACGTGTCATGTCCTAGTGCTGCCACATGTTAGACACATGTTGACTTTTTGCGTGTTTTTCCAAAACTTCAGAACATAATAAATTTGGCATACGACGTTCGTTTGAGCTCAATCAAGTTGCGTTAGAAAGATCTCATAGATATCTTCACAATGGAATCCTTTTCACCAACATTTGAAAACATCAATTTTTCGGTCAAAAATCCACCTGGATCACTTACCTTATCAAAGGTTTTCATTCACTCACTTTCTCTTATCCACCAAAACCTAGGAATTCATGCTTGACCCCATGTTCGATTACAATGGGGTTTATAATCCATTGGCTTCTATTTCCTATCTCTTGGCCATCACATGCCATTTTTCTCATTAGCTTGGAACCTATGCTTCTACTATGTTTTTCAAAAACATGAGAGGGCTCTTCTAAAATAGATTGATAAATATCCATGGAGGGTGAGCTTTCCATACTTATCTTGGTCATAGTATTGGGTTATATAGTAGCAATGGAAGGTGATTTCACTTACTTGGTCTCTTGGAAAACTACCTATAGCTTGGCTAGGGCCTCCTCCTTGACTTCCAATTCTCGGTATAGTTGATCCATCATCTAAGCGAGCCTTTATTCTTTCCAATCATCCAAATTAATCAATTGCTCTCCCAATTGCAAGTCATTTTTTTCTCCTATTCTAGTTTGCCATAATAGTGGTGAGAGTGTCTTGATGTTCAACAACCAGTTCCCTTAATAAGGGTAACAATTTTGCAGAAGTCTCAAGGTCATTTTCCAACTCTCCTCTCCTCTCCTTCAAGTGATGATTCTTCTCTTGGATTTGCACATCGATGGCCCTTAGGACTTCCAACCTTTCTCTTTTTATTGTGTTACCCATGTTGGGTATGATTTATCCTCAAATTTATGGCAACTTCTTCAAGGTCACAGATTCAACCACTTTGATATTAATATGATCTGTAAATGGTCGGTCCATCTTGTCAACATGGATGCTTACTATGAAATTAAACATTAATTGTCTTGACAATTTTATGGCAAGATGAGTACAAGCTTCTCTACTTGTTATTTCCCCACATGTGTGAATGAGTATGTTCAACTCTAGTTACAATGCCAATTTTAATGTCAAACAATGGAAAACAATCATACTCAACAAACATAGCACTGAATCAATCATATCTCAAGTCATTGAAGAGATATATGCATATGTCCCAAGAAACCAATAAAATATGTTATTTAAATGCTTATGCCTAGCTCTCTATGTTTGTCAAGACAATAAAACAATATACTTCAGCTGGTCACAAGATTCAACCCAACAATGATAATAACACACCTTCATGTCAATCCACACACACACACATATATGGATTGTTGTAGCTAATGAATCCAATGCCCAACTTGGAGAATGCTTTGTGTGTATGCATTTTTGTGCAATTGGATTGGGCAAGTCAAACAATGGTTGATCATATAGGTTACAACACTTAAACCATCACTTCAAACCGGTGAACAAAAAAAAGTTAGAATGCCTTTGGTATAGGCCAACGATTCAATTAAGTGAAATCGAGTTGTGGGGGATGGGGTTTGAATAGAGCATCGCCCAACTTGATATGAATTCATCACCATGCTGATTCAATACATGAATTACACATTATTTCTCACTATAAGAGGGCACAATACACTTTCAAGATATATATTTTTGTAATTAATAGTTAGATGGTTGTAAGTGAGTGTTGAAGCACATGGACTTGGGGATGTATGGTTGTAGGATCCTTATGCATCTTCTAAAAATTAATGAAACATATATAAATTTATGCCCATATGTAGAAAGTTGCAGGTAACCAATTAAACGTTGTGACTATGAATCCATGATTCCAATCAATGGATTGTAATGTTGTGGTGTTTAACAATGTTCTTGATCATTCAAAGGAATATGAACATATTACAATAACGTAATTAACACAAATTCACATTAATGAATTAACAAACATGTGACTTCAATCAAACGAGATATCAACCCATAATCACAAAAAATTTAATACAGTAGACACAATATTATCTCTGGAAACCTATATGGGAAAAACCAATATTTGATGGCTTTTATTCATGCTTGGGAATTGTTATAAATGTGAGATATACACTCTCAATCAAAGATTTGATGTGTTCTTACTCACTGGTGGTATTTTGTAGATTGGCTTGGGTCATAGACAAACTTTGTTCACCATTTATAAACTCAAAACTTCTTTCATCCTTCAATCTTTTAACACACTTCTTCTTTTCAAGTCCTTCATCCTTCTATTACTACCCATTCTTCTTTTGACACTTCAGTTTTTTCCATCTCTCTTTAATTGTGGTTGCATCAAGCAACACATCCTCTATTATACTGAGTTTCCTTGGAATGCCAACCATCAAGTGATTATTTTAATCTTCTTAAGGCTTTTGGACTTCAAACTAATTGTTGACTTCAAAGTTTGCCAAGATTTGTTTTTACAAAGTTTGGAAGAGTTATTTCAGATTATTCCTTGATTGAGAATAAGGATTATTTCAACCTTTGAAAGGTGATTTCCTAGGGGAAACATGAATACTCTCACTCTTTTTAAAAAAGATGGTTCTCTTTTGAATTTCTGAAATACAATTCAATTAATGATTATTTCCAAATATCATCAATTAATTTTAATAAATTAAAAATATACATAAAAATAAAATAAAATTTCATCTAACACTTCAAAGTGTTGGAAAAATATTACACAAAATTTAACATTAACCCAAACTTAATGCCAAAGGCACTTAAAAATAGAATTATACATGTATATTAACTTAAAAGGATTGCTTGTGAGGTGGACCAATCATTGACAAACTTCACAGCTCATGAAAGAGCATTGACAAATTTCACAGCTCATGAAAGATTATTAACCTTTCAATTTGGCTCACTCTTAAATAATATCCAATCCACGGCTCAAAGAAATATCAATGTAAAGAACAAAGAGACTTTTTTTTTATCTTTTGTAAAAGAAAGAAATTACAAAGAAAATAAAAGGATGGAAACTTTGAAGAATTTTTGTTTTAAATTTAAAAGGTGTTTCAAGGAAACATACTCACTATCTTGCTTCAAATTAAACCATATCAAACTCATAAATGCTGTGCATCTTGTCATAATTTTTAAAGGAGCTAAAAAAAATAATATCATAGTCTTAAAAATGCAATCATTAAAAACTCTATGAATTATATTTGATTAAAGAATTACAAGAAATTCCTATGAATTATATTTGTTTAAAGAATTACAAGAAATCTCAATGAATAAATTAGAAGACTTGATGAATTATATTTGTTTAAAGAATTACAAGATATCTCAATGAAAAAATTAGAGGACTTTATGATACAAATTAAAAATTAAATTAATAAAAAAAACATTTACCTTCACGATGGTGCTCACAAGGACCAAATAATATAAAAGGACCTAAAAGAATACCACAAATAATACACAGTGAAAATGAACTCAGATTGAGTTCTACAATTCCTAATTTCAAATCAAGGAAATTAGTTGAAACAAATAAACTAAGTTTAGAGGGAAAAATGAGGGATGAAAGAAAATAATTTATGGAGACAATAATTTAGAAAGATCCTATTTTTCACTATAAAGAATTGATTTATAATCAACCCATTGACTTGAAAAGACTTTTCAAGAGGTATCCTAATTGTTCCAACAAAATAATAAATTTAATTAAGATTAGTGCTTGCAACGAAGGTTGATCAACCCATCTCTTGATGAATTTACATTGTGGGCCTATGATCGATTATCCTTTAATCTTTGCTTCGAGTAACTCCACATTGGCTTCATGAAGCACAACTAATTTCTCTTTTATTAAAGACTTACTTTGTACATTATCAATAACTAATTTTGTTAACTACTTTTGAATCTGTATCTCGGATATTTGATTCATGTTATCAAAACTTGGTACTAGCTTGTGTAACTTGGGATTCAAATTATTCTTTGTTAAACCCTTTTTTTTTATGCATAATTTTTTAGTCCTTTCAAAGTATTCATGGCATTATTTTATTCCATAAAAACTTATGGTCTCTTCCAATTAATCTCATCACATTGTTTTATCTAATTTCTTAAAAGTTTTTATGTTATGATCCAAGGGAGTATATATAAGGTTAAATGTATATGATATATATGATATGACCGTAAGCAAAGCATATGTGGGGCTAAATGTATATGTATTGTGTAAACATATATGTAATAAGGTTGGCCTAATAGTAAATGAGTCTCATGTGCAAGTGTGAATAGGTATATCTAAATATCATGTATTCATTATTGTAAACATAAGAATTGTGATGTATGAATGTATTTGGTTATGTGGAGGAGGTTCTCCTATTGTTTAAGAAGTTATTGTATAACTTATCTATCTTAGAGTTATGCTCCACGCTCACATTTTGTACATGGTGTGTACTTCTATTATGTTATGATAATTTAAGCATTTGGATCATAATAGGAGAACCTCCTCTACATAACCAAACACATTCATACATCACAATTCATATGTGATCAATAATGAATACATGATATCTATATATACCTATTCACACTTGCCCATGAGCCCCCTTTATTATTAGGCTGACCTTATTACATATATATTTACACATTATGTGTACATTTAGACCCATATATTCTCCCCTTGGGGTCATATCATATACATTTAACCCTATATATGCCTCCCCTTGGGTCATAACACAATACCCTCCTTAAAAAATATTTGTCCTCAAAGCTTTGCAATTAAAGGTTTCACATGTGATAAAACCAAGAAATATGATTTTCTTATGTTCCTCATTTCTTCTTTCCATTGATGATGATCCATCCATCAAAAATCAATTATTTTCGGTTGTAATCATTGGTGGCTAGTTGTTGCATAATTTTCTTTCCCTTGATTCTAGGTATTGTTGTTGAAGCTTCTCCACTTTGTAGTGGTTGTTGGTCTCTGATAATAGCTTGTTGAAGAGTGGTTTTATGACATCTTGTTCCATGAATATTGACAAGTATTACATCTTTTTCCTTGATAATGTTGATATCGATCTTCTTGTCTTCCTTGAAATCTTTCCTAGTAATGAGGGTGTCGATATGGTTTCACATTTGATGGTTTTTTCTCACTCTACACACCCACTTCATTTATCTTCTTGTAAGAGACAACGAAATGCTCGGTCATATTTTCTTGGTCTTTGATTACTCTATCCTTGAATATAATACCATCATATTTGGCATGTACATCCTTTAAACGGAGCTCAACTTCTTCAAGTATCTTATGTTGACCTTCTTGAATCTTGTCTTCTTTCTCTTTTTGAAGCTGGAATGTGACCCCATCTATCAAATTCTTACGTCATTCTTCAATTCTAGATTGCATTTCTAATTTTACCTCATTAGTATTTAGGGATTCCCCAACCTTCTTACAAATTTCCTCTTCAAGTTTTCCTCTTCAAGTATTTTGGTAGATTCTTCATCCAAGATCCTCATTTCTTCTTGATTTTGATAATTCTTCTTTTCTTCTTTAATGTTTTAACCTCATATTTTTATTATGGTTTCATAATATACATACCTCTTCATATTTCTTTTTCGATTCTTCCCTTGAATCATCTTTTTCCCACTTTGTTTTTCTACTCTTTTATTTCTTTAGGTTCTTAACCTCATGGATGAGTGATTCATTAAGGGATTGCATCTTGATGAACTCATCATTTTTCTTTGTAATATAATTTCTTAGCTCCTCATTATACTTTTTCAATTTGGAGACATTTTCTTTTGATTCCTTTAAATCCTCTTGAATTTTATACATCTCCTCCCTTTTTGTATTCTTAATCCACTTATTTGAGAAGAGTTCTTCAAAATTTTCCCATGTGGGGGAATTTTTAGTACCTTTATCAAGGTTATCTCACCACTTAAAAGCTTCACCCCTCAAGTAAAATACTACCTTCAAATGACTCAAATTATTTTCCTTTATCATCCTCAACCATTCCCCGGGATTGATTTCGTCTTTATCTTCATCTCCATTAAATCTAGGTATTGTCATTGATTCTTAATTGAGGTATCACCCAAACCTAAACTCACAACCTTAATATATTAGAAATAATGATCTCAAATGGTTATAATCCTTGTTCCAATATGATATTATATGTTTCATCTTTCCAGTGACTTTTGAATCAGCTCAATTAGACATTCCAATAGAAAGTTATGATAGTTTTAAGTGAACATACCTTTGAAACCCTGATTTGGCGCCAGTCCTTCTAGCCGTCCTTCCTTCTAGTGTATTTCTGAAATTTTGACCCTTCTGAGTATGAAATTTTGACCTGTATTACTCTGAAATGTATTCTCTTCAATGCCACAGGTCTGACCAAAATTGAATGTTCCAAGTGAAATTTAGGGTAACTTCCCAAAACCTTGTTGAGTTTTGGCCATTCCAGGAGAGAGAACTTGTATAAAATTCCATGCCTCCAATATTCAACACTAAATTATGAAATTCACTCCCAAAATACTAAAAACTATCCTATTTGTAATGAATCTAGTTTCATAGAATTTGGATCATGTGTGAATAAGATACGACTGTTTTACTCAGAACACATGTTTGAGACTAGTTACAGGACTAGTGAAAAATGCTATCTTCCTCGGGGCGGATCTACGAACGTACAATGAGCCCGAAGCTGAAATTCATACCACAGGTAACCTGATATATATTATAAACATCATCCAAGTTTCACTTTCTAAAGTGACCCCAAAAAAAAAGTTATAGTGAAAATTCCAAGATGATTTTATTGAAGAAGAAAAACCCTCAGATCAATGCTTTGATACCAAATGTTATGATCCAAATGCTTAAATTATCATAACAGAACATAAGTACACACCATGTATAGAATGTGAGCGTGGATCACAACTCCAAGATATATAAGTTATACAATAACTTTTGAAATAATAGGAGAACCTCCTCCACATAACCAAATACATTCATACATCACAATTCATATGTCTACAATAATGAATACATGATATCTATAAATACCTATCCACACTTGCACATGAGGTTCCTTTACTACTAGGCCGACTTGATTACATATATATTTACACATTACATATACATTTAGCCCCATATATTCCCCCCTTGNACACTTTACTCTATAATTCCATCATCTATGAATTTTTAATAATCTCATGTTTGTAGGCAAATGATTCTTTTGTTTTTCTAAAGAATTCTATGTCTTAAGTTTATTGATAAATAATTGAACATATTTTTAATAAAAATATTCCTCTTTGTCCATCCCTATATTTAATACATGTTCTCAAGTGAGAATTCTTTGGGTTGAATAATGAGTTATGTTAGCTACTCCCAAAATTTCCAAGAACAACTTTATTATGTCCTCCAAATTACTTATAATGTCTTTGTCACGCAACAAGGATTGAATTTTTTGTCACTTTAACTTTAGACTTACTTTCTATGGGATTTCTTGAGTCATCACCAAGGGATTTTATGGAAAATGGTTTAGGATTTGGAATACTTACCAAAATAACATCCTATTTTTCAATCTTTCAATCTCCACATCCTATTATTCATAGTTTTCTCTAGAAATTATCCAATGTTCATGTGTAAGCTAACAACTCACGTGTATTTTTAATTTATCACATCAAAATTTACATTTTCCTCCTTTAAAACTTTATTTCCCTTCATATCCACCCTTTAAAATTGTAACTTCTTGTTTTTCTTGTCAAAATTAACATTATGAAAGGTGATAAAATTGCCTTTAATCACAAGAAGATCTTATGTCAAGGTTTACCTAATAAATTACTTCCTTCTTTGAAATTGGGTAACAACCCAAGATGGGTTCTTATTCAAATCAATATCATCTCCATTATTTTTTACATTTGCAATTTTGTCTCCATCAAGAAGATCCCCACTCAATAATTTCCTTCCCACCATTACTAGCTCTAGAAATTTTTATCTTCACATGCACATGTGTTGAATGTTCATTTGTGCTCTTAATTTTCCTAGGCTCTTCACTCTCTCATAATTTTCAAAACCATTTCCATTAGTCGTCTTCTCATTTCTTGTAGGCAAAGTGATACTATCATTTTTACTAGTAATATTTGTATCTATAACATCATGACTTGAATTGGAATTCTTAGTGTTTGAATTGCACCTCCCACATTGTTGGCCATCATGTTAGCCCTTGAAAACAATATAAGAATTTTTCGACTCATTAACTACAACATTATAATTATTAGCATATTCTATAAGTTTATTCCATTTCTCATATCTCCACTCAAATCCCTTAGCATTTGAATGTCTAGTAGATAAGGTATCTCCCTTCAAACCCAACCATCAAATAGTCACATCCATGGTTATCATAACATTTTCTATCTCTGTAGACTTCCTATTTATCTTCTTCTTTCTTCTTGGGTTCTTTATCAAATTCCTCCTCTTTATCCTAATTCCTAAGTCTAGTATTGCTTGAATTGTATTTGAATGATATCATATGAGTTTTGAATTTTCTTGATTGGCCATAACTTGGAAAATCTTTGGCTTTGGTCTTACCTTGGAATATCTTCAACTTCCTTTAAATTAAAAATGTTCATTTCCCTAACAACATGTTTAAAATGCTCAATATCCTTCATATAATAACAAAAAAAAAACTCAAATAATATTGAAATGAATTGTTTTCTTCTTCTACCATTTATAAACTAAAATCATTTTAACTCTTAGTTGCAAAATTTTGTAAGAAATCTCTATCACAAATAAACTGGGGAAGGACTCTAGGTTTTCCTTCAAATCCATAAAAATGAATATAAGTATATATGTCCTCATAAAAATGATATTCCTTATTTTCAATTATTTTAAAACATTTCATTAATTGTTTTATTCAACCTATCTGGCTCAATCATTATTAACAACTTCTTAACTCCATAAACAAAAAGAAGTTTGAAATTTGTAAAAATGGTGGCAAGCATTTTTCTTACACAACATAAGGTACAACATTTGTACAAAGTCTACCTCAATGTTAACATCCCCTTATGGTCAAGCTCTCAAAAGTGTAATATCCCCTCTTATAATCAAACTCTCAAACTCTCAAAAGTGTTGCACAATACTATGGCATAGACTAAATACAAGGCCATATAAAATATTCTCATTTTTGCCAACTCAGAAATTTCAATTAGAAATAAATCCTCATAATGGAAAATTTCATTTCGATTTGGGTGAGAAATTTCAATTAGAGATAAATTCTCATATTGGAAAATTTCATTTCTAAGTTGGACTTAATAATTCATTTCTAAGTTGGACTTAATACATGACATAGGAAACATACCTTCCTTTGAAACTAATCAGTAGACTCATGTCCAATAACCAAGCTATCTCAATACATATTAGCATATTAGCGAGGTGCACAACATTTAAGGATCAAGATATGATTCTTAGGAAATTTCTATTTAGGCTCATTAAGCATGCTTAATCTTTCACCAACTTCCAACTTAATACCATGTGTTACTTCATTATTTTTCATTTAGGTGGTGTGGGGCCATCTTTCTAAAGAGTGATGCGGGGTGATGTTTTGGGAAGAATAAGCAATCCACCTCCCACATCCCGACTTTCACATGGAGAAGGGAGGGAATGTGGAAGCAAGAAGGGGGGCACGATTGCCATGGGGCATCTCACATGGGGTAGTAGGTAATGTTCACATGGGGTAGTAGGTAATGTGTGGGTGAAATAAATGGGATCAATTTTCTTGCATACTACCTCTACACTAAGTGATGTAGAAAGTGGGAATCGGGAAAGAATTTATGGAAAGTCACTGTTCACCCATTCTTATTCAAATTTTTTTATTTTTTTATTTTATTTTTTATTATTTAATTATTTTAGAAAAAAATATTCAATAAATAATTTAATGAAGGATTATTATTGTAATTTTTTTTAGGGAAGAATTCAAGTGGAATTTTAACAAAGAAATCAACAAAAAAAAAACTTTACCATATCCATTTAATTCATAATTTTCTGAGTACTAAGGAAAAATACTTTATATATAAAATAATCAAATAATCCTTTAAAGAAGAAATGCATGTCCTTGAAACCTCTTGAAAATATAATTGAGATAAATATTACTGAGACTTATAAAGGACGAGGAACCTCCAAATTGACTTCATTATAGTTCAAGGAAAACATGTCAACACCAACATATGACAAACATTTGTACACCTTTTTGTCATTAACCATTGCCATCGCAATGGAGTTTCCTCCATGATCTTATGCTTGGTACACATTCTAATATTGTTATTGTTCTTGGTATTGGTCACTTGTCTTAAAAGCATCCTAATTATCCTAGTCCCCTTATGATTGGAAATCATTCTTTATTCTTTGGGTTAAACTTACAATTGTTCCAGTAATGCTTATGAATGTTATATGTACGATAAAAATATGCCTATTCATCTTCTTGGGTTTGTCTTGCATTTATTAATCTGAGTGTTCTCAGCTATCTATTTGCAATCCTTCTCTTACTTCAGTCCAGGTTGCTTTGATTCATTTATTGTCTTCTAAAAACACTCATCTTTCTCCTATTCCTTGTATTGTAAATTTAACTCCATGCCATCTTCCATTATGATGGCCATGTTAAGGGCTTTCCAGAATGAATTTGGTCATTTTCATAAGACTTGTGATCAGAGGTTAGGCCAATGTCCTAAAATGAACCAATCCATGCATAACAATTCATGAATATTATACTTCATTTGGTTGAAAATCTCCTTCATTTGGGAGTGATACCGTTGTACAATTTCCCCCAACATTTATCTAGTATTTCTTAGCTTTGTAAATGTCAAGTTCTCCATGTCTAGATATCTAAACAATTGTTTTAATTGATTAAGTGCATCATCCCAACTATGGAAAGTGTGTTGCTTGTTGACTCTTCAATACCATTTAAGTTATTTTCCTATTAGAGTACCATTTAATGTGATCCATTAGATTGATGAGTTGATTTCATTCTCCCCCTACCAGTGTGTAGTGAGTGTAAACATATGGTTCACCACACTATTTGCACCATCAAAGGTAGGTAACTAGGATATATGGGTTCAACATTTTCCTTGTGTAGTATTTTGGTTGTTCCATGCATAGTATATCTCCTTATATAAGTCTTTGAATAGACTTTGTGTCACGTCCCCACAATCTGTCTAGCCGAATCTTATGATTGTGCACTTTTTGAGGGTATGTGACATTGCATCATTTCTCATTTGGCTACTTGGAAACACCAAGGATACTTTGTCTAGACTATGCCTCTTCACTTAGAGAATACACATACTTTGTTCTAGTATACGGGCGAGTCATACCCCTACTCTAGTGCAACTCTTGTATACTTAGACAATTGTTAACAACTTAAACATAGTTACCAACTTAATGAAAACTCTACAAAGTTCTTGTTTTTTTGGGGTCAAGTTATTTACCTTGTTTTTAAAAATGGTGCTACCGGTAGCACCCCCTCCCTTTTTAGGTGGTTTTTTGATATTTTAAATTTTCTGATACATAAAGTTTCCAAAAAAAATTTAAATGCTTGTTTTTTCATTTATTTTTTTCTCAACAATGTTTTTTCATCGATTTTTAAACTTTTCTATATTTTTTGTTCAATGGTGTTTTTAATCATATTTCGATGCTTCATCCAATGTTAAAAATGTTGTACACCATTTATTTTTTTTAAATTAATATTTACCATATAATTATGTGTCTTTAATTAATTTATGGTTCCATACTTTTTAAATATAGTGAAAAATATCATTTTTAACACATTTGTTTACCTTTACTTCAATATAAAAAATAATTGTAGTTGAATAACACTATTTTTAAATATTTAATAAAAAAAATATAATTCATTTTTTGATCAA
>SNQJ01S0000983.1:662401-688848 GCA_010110895.2 Picea sitchensis
TATATATATATATATAATTTAAAATAAGAGTGAGAAAAATTTAAGAAAAAGATAAAAAAAAAAATTGTAACCCAAACAAATTTCAAAAAGTAAAAAAATATCTAAAATATTAAAAACATATAAAAAAAATTCAAATTAAAAAACTTAAAATAAAATTTTTAATATAAAATTAAAAAAAACGCCTTAAAAAAATAATAATAATAATTAAAAAAAAAACACTATTGCAATGGAAAATGAGAAGTCCAATATCCTACCCCATCTCACATGGGGTAAGTAATGTGGGGTCGAAATAAATGAGATCAATTTTCTTGCATACCACTAATTAGTTAATGAATAAGGTGTGGGAGCAGGTGAACGACTTTATGAAAAACTTTATGGAAAGTGATTCTTACCTATTCTTATTTTTATTTTTTATTTTTTTATATTTAGAAAAATATTCAATAATTTAATGAAGGATTCATCAAAGTTTGTTTTTAAGAATTCAAATGGAATTTTAACGAGGATTCATCAAAAACTTTCCCATATTATTTTAATTCATAATTTTCTAATTACCCATGGAAAAATACAAAATGATCCTTTAAAGAAGAAATATATGACGTTCAAAACCTCTTGAAAAGATAATTGAGATAAATACTAGCACAGTTGTTAACTCGCGGCTGAGAACGTCGAAAGGTAGCGGCTGAGAACGTGTGTCCCCAATATACTGAGAACGTGTGCCCCCAATATAAAACGTTTGTGGCAATCCGTCTGTGGTAATATGAAACATTTGACTGCATTAGGTTGATAAATGGAACGTGGCAATTACATATCCTTACAGTAATTTTTTAATGTGATTAGGTAATTGTTAAAATGTAAACATGTTAACGGATGCCTTGATAAATGAAAGAAAGTTATGAACAATAAATCTGATCCATTGATTTTGGAGGACGACTAAGAATATGCCAGCATCTTCAATGCATAGCCATCAGATTAAGGTTTAAGGTTAAATAAGGTTAAAAGATCATTAATTGTGCCCATTGTCAATAGGTGTATGCCTTTCGGCGTAATTACTAAGACTTATAAAGAATAAGGACCCTCCAAATTGACTTCATTAGATTTCAAAGAAAACATGTTAATACCACCATATGACAAGCATTTGTAGACCTTTTTGTCATCAACCGTTGCCACGATAATGGAGTTTCCTCCATGATTTTATGTTGGGTACACATTATAATATTGTCATTATTCTTGGTATTGGACGCTTGTCAATCAGCTTAGTCCCCCTTATGGTTGAAAATCATTCTTGATTCTTTGTGTTAAACTTATATTTATATTTGTTCCAATAGTGCTTATGATTGTTACATGTATGACAAAAGTGAGCCTATTCATATTTTTGGGTTCTTCTTGCATTTATCACTATGACTACTCTCATATATTTGCTTGCCATCCTTCTCTTACTTCAGTTCATATTGCTCATTTATCACTATGACTACTCTCATCTATTTGCTTGCCATCCTTCTCTTACTTTAGTTCATATTGCTTGGATTCATTTATTGTCTTCTGAGTACACTCCTCTTTCTCCTATTCCTTGTCATATAAATTCAACTCCATGTCATCTTCCATTATAATGGCCATGTTAAGGGATTTCCAAAATGACTTTGGTCATTTTTCTAGGACTTTTGATCAGAGATTAGGTTAATGGCCTAAAATGAATCAATCTATGCATACTATTTCAAGAATATTATACTTCAGTTGGTTGAAAATCTCATTCATTTGGGAGTGATATCATTGTACAGTTTCCCCATACATTTGTCTAGTATTTCTTAGCATTGTAAATGTCAAGTTCTCCATGTCTAGATATCTAAATGATTCCTTTAACTAATTAATGCATCATCCCAACTATGAAAAGTTTGTTGCTTGTCGACTCTTCAATATTGTTATCGCACAAGTTGTAGGTTGGGAAAAGCCCGACCCAACCACCAAAATGGAGACAACTAGGAGAGAACCTACCCACTATCACCTTAGGAAGGTGTTCTCGTCACTTTAGAGGTGAGGAGGTTACCTCAAGGGGGGAAACCCGATGACCCTAGGTGGGATTGAGATGGAAAATGAAATGTTTGGATGGATGCCCCTAAAGGTCAATTCTAAATGGTAGAAGCAACTTGGGAAAGAGTCTTAGGAAAGGTTTAGGGTTGCCAAATGATTTGAGTGAACTACCGAGAGTAAGATACCTGCTTGAGACACAATGAAAACCAAGTATACTTGTAATATATTAGGTGGAAAAGAAAATTAAGCTTGTTGTCCCTAATTGAAACAACAATCAATGATATATACAAGCATATAAAAGATAACAAGAGCTGCAAAATAAGTGCTAAAAGTCCAATTGAATAAGCACAAAACAAGCTAGTAAAGGCTAGTTTAACTCAAGAATGATATAGTAAGACTTTAGCACAAAATCAAGGATGTAACAAAAAGCTAACTGCAGTGATATTTATCAGCCTTATCGCTGTAGCAAACCAAGCTTTATATCAGAAAAACCAGCCAATGAAAATCACTTAAAACTAGCTCAAAAGGTGTGCTAGGGTTAGTAGTTTGTTGAGGCAAAGTTATAGTCAATTCTTAGGGTTAGTTTAGGAGTTGTCTAGGGTTAGAGGGTTAGATTTATACAACCCTAATGGATGTAGGTTATTTTTGTAACAGAAGCAAGTTTTAGAGAGAGAAAGGGGATGCCTCAATGAGGCAAGATAGCCTAGGGCTCAAGAAACAATCTCCAAGTGGAAGAACATCAAAACATCAACTTTTCACGTTTACCAATATAACCTGTTATTTCTCCAATGCAACAACTAGTGCCTTTAATTATGGGTTAATGCGGTAAAATAAAAGAGCTAGGGATACTACCTCCTTTGGGGTATAAATGTTCTTATTCCCAAGGCAAAAAACCTAGCTAGGGTTTAAAACTAAGGGGTGTATGCACTTATACTTCCTTAGCAAACCCTTGCAAAACAATAATTCTATGCTTGAAAATTATGGTGGATATAAAGTAGGGGTGTATGCGCTTATAATCCCTACCTAACCTTAGCAAAATCAACCTTGAGCTTGAATTACAAATAATAACAACAAGTAAAAATCCTTACCAATCCAATAGCAACAAGATAACCATAAGATGCCAAGATAAACCACCACAATAGAAAGAAAATGACCTCCAAGAGGTAGTGCATCATCATCATCAACTCCATAACCAAAGAAACACCATATCATAGCACAAGATAGTAAAAATCCTCAAGGAGGGAGAAAATTTCAGTCCTTATCTTTTCACAATGGGAGAGTTATGATTTCAAATGAGATCTTATGATCTCTATTTATACAATTTGTCTTTCACATAGTCTGTCCACATTAGCAAGGGTGAACCATAAGATAATGGGTCCACAACCCTTATCTTACCCCTTGCAACCATATAATATTAAACAATTCACTTTTAATTTCACCTTTATACAAAAGAAACCCTAGAACAAGGTGGCGTCACCCCTTTAGGGGATGTTTTGGCACTTTGAAGAAGTAGTTGGGTAGATAAATGTATGGTCGGGCCTCCAAAGGCCACTTGTCACTCATTCAAGTCATCTCTTGATGGTATTCAATCATCCTTCCTTCAAAATGTGCCACATGTCATCAAGAAACACCATCACCACCAAACCATATCCCTCTAGGTGATGTCAAGCCTCCAAAAGATGATGTTTTGCCTCTCCTAGGAAAAACGTTTGGCATGTGAGGGATAGGTCATGTAATTCATGATGTCCTCCAAGCCTCCAAAGGTATGTCTCTATCATCCAACATGTGGGCCCTTGGCATCCAACCTGTGGGCTTGAAGCCCTATGGAAGCCCAAGCTAGGCTTGCTCCTCCAAAACTATCCACCAACAAAGTCCTGCAAGAGAAAAAGGTACGCGCTCCAAAGATCTCAAGTCAAATATATCATGACAAGTGTAAACCACATCTAATAAGCAAGACACCTAAACATGTGCATCAAAACTACCTCATCAAATTAAAAAAAAATGCTCAAACCCTATACAATTGACCAAGTTTAAGTATGGGAGTGATGTCATAGGAGTCCTATTGGGTGAACCAAAACCGTCAAGTAGGGAAAGCTCCCAAGGGTGGCCTCTCAAAGTTATGTAAAGGATGATGAGGTGGAAGGGGTGTAGACTTCATAGGTCATTGAGTTTCATGACATACAAGGGATCATATTCTCTCATTCATGGGTGCCTTTGTAGAGGGTGTGTGGCACCTTCGTTTGTAATGCACTTTTTCCAAGCCCATCTTCTTGCCATTATTTGTTTCTTTCATGTTTCAAGGAATGAGTTGAAGGCCACTGTCCTGGCATGGTGTCTAGATGATGACAATGTCACTCACAAGTATTTTTTGGAAATCAGAAGGTTGGCTCATGATGAGACCCCCTTTCTCTCAATTATGCAACTAAGAGCCATTACCCTGGCTTGGTGACCAGATGATGGTAATGTCATACCATTGGATACCCATGATCATGATAGGTCATCTTGTGATGAGACCTCCTATCCTCCAACTAACCCTTTAAGCATTCATAATCATTTATTCTTGTGGGTCCCCTTTTTCTTACAGAGAAGCATTTCATTGCTTTCTCTGGGGATCCTTGGGTGAAACATCTAGAAGGTATATATATAGGATCTTATCTTTTATCCAAAAACAATCCCTTTGGGCCTTCATCCCCTTCTTCCCATGGAATGAGGTACATGCCCTTCTTGGGTCACTAAAGTCAAAGGACCTAGAAGAGGGAAATATGATGGGAATGTAATGAGTGGAAAGTGGTAAGTATGGTTAGGAATGGTATGACAACCCCTCAAGGGACCCCCAGTCAAAAACCTTTCACAAAGGTTGGCCACCCACTAGGAAATCTATGATACTCGCCAAGGTGAAACAAGTTCAAAGGCAAGCATGCGCTCTATAATCAAAAGTAGCTCAAATACAACATGTTTAAATGTCTTAAATATTAGGGTGATTACCTACCACAATACATGACTTGTACCGCATGGAGAAAAACCCCTCTACCTTTGAGAAGTTGGTTGGTGTTGTGGATGCACTGACAATGGATCAAATATTGTGACGGAGCGGGCTCTTGTATGTGTAAATGGATATTGTTGGTCATGTAGTCTCTCGACACTCCATATCTGCAACCTGAGGGCCTTGAGACATGATCTTCTTAGTTATCCTACAAAATGGGGATAACATATGGATCCTACTCAAGGACATGTGCTTGTCGTAGAGTGCATGGGAACCGCAACATCTCTTGGTAGACCTATGCCTACCAAAACTCATACAAAAAAATCAGAGCATCTAGGGTGGTGTTATCACCCTTCATCCATATACATAAACCCCCCCCCCGGAAAAAAAACTGATCTAGAAAAGAAAATTTTAGCATTTTTTCAAAAATTTTAGCATTTTTTCAAAAATTTCTAAACGAAATATGAAATCAATATGCAAGTAGAGAAAAATGAAAAATGAAATGCATCTAAACTAATATGAGCAATCAAGATGCAAATGCAAGGAAAGTAAGATGACCTACCTACTTACCTAGGGCATTGGCTCTGAAGAAGTCATGTGTCACCTTGGTAATAATGTTTGAGGAGATATCCATTTATTGGTAATGGCATCCTCCTCCCTTCTGTTGTGGATAAGTAAAAATAATTTGGCCCAGATATTTCCTCTATTTTGTATGGCCCCAACCAAAGGCTGTCAAACTTTTGATGCATCCCAGGTTTTTATCTCCTTTTGTCCCACATTAGGACCTGGTCCCCTTCTTTGAACTCTCTTTACATTGTTTTTTGATCAAATGTTCCTTTCACCTTTTCTTGATTCTTTTCCATTTGATCTAAGGCCATTCTTAGAGTTTCATCCAATTCCATGAGTTGATCAATTCACCCTTGAAATTCTTATTTGTCTGTAACGAATTGTTGGGTGATCTGTAATGCTGGAATTTGGAGATTTATAGGCAAGTAGGCTTCTAACCCATACACCAAATCAAAAGGGGTTTTTTTGGTGGAGGTCTTGGTAGTCATGCGATTTTCCCACAAGGCATACTTAATTTTTTTGTCCCAACTCTTCTTATTTTCACCAACAATCTTATTTACAATATCCATGATGTTCTTGTTGTTGGATTCTGATAATCCATTTCCTTAAGGGTAATAGTTTGAGGAGTGTGATAAAATAATCCCATACTTAAAGAAAAATTCATTGAGCACCAATGAGCTAAAATATTTGGCGTTATAAGTGGTTATCTTAGTGGGAACACCGAATCTAGTAATAATCTTTTCCTCAAGGAACTTCATTACAACCTCCTTTGTTGCTTTCTTTGTTGGGACAACTTACACCCATTTGGCGAAGTAATCAGTGGCAGTCAAAATCCATCGATACCCATTACTATAGTTGTCCTTGAACTCACCAATGAAATCCAATCCCCATTGTTGAAAGGGTGTTTCTACGATGACTAGCTTAAGGGGAAGAAGGAAGGTGTTGTTTGCCGGTAAAATATTGGAATAGTTGACAAGATCTGACATATTGATGGGTATCAGAGAAAATAGTAAGCCAATAGTATCTTTCCCTTAAAATATTATGGGCAGTGTCACGTGCTACAAAATGGCCACCACAATTCCCTGAATGAAGGTTGGCCATTAACTTATCAGCTTCTTCCTTACTTACACATATGAGGATTACCCCGTCAGGGTTCCTCCACCCAAGACCATTTTCTGTTAGGAAATACTTTATGGCTTTAAGTATTAGGGCTCTCCTATTATGTTCTACTAAATGATCAGGGCAAGTGAGGTTCTTTAGGTAATAAATGACATATGAGTACCACTCATTTTTCTCGATCTCACTTGCGATAAAGTTGATTTGATCATTTTCTCCTACCTCGATGACCTCTTGATTTCTTTCTGTCATCATTTTGGCCAACCCTTTCCCTTTAATTATCTTGGTTGGTTTGATCTCCAAATCGTATTCTTGTATTTTTGAAACCCAATTTCCTCTTGACCCAAGGAAATCATGTTGTGATAAAACATCCTTCACAATAGGGCAGGGGATGAAGGCTTTGATATTGTTGTACCCTACATAAGTTCAAAAATGTTTGAGATACTTGATCAGAGCATAAGATTTTTTTTTTTCTGTAATGGTGTAATTCAATTCTGAGTCTCTTAGATTTTTACTCATGAAAGAGATCAGTTTCTCATTCCCTTGATCATTCTTTTGTAACATAACTCCTGCAATAGTGTTCTTTGAGGTGAAAGAAAATATGATGAAGTCTTTGGTGAAATTCGGACTGATCAAGACTGGTGCAACAGTTATTTCTTCCCTGATACGATGGAAGGATAGCTTACCCTCATCTTCCCACTCAAAATGGGAATCCTTCTTTAACAATTTTTTCAGGGGATTAACAATCTCGACAAAGTTAGGGATGAATCTCCTCACAAAGTTAATCTGTCAAAAGAAAGATTGTAGGGATTTCTTGTCTTTATGGAGAGGTATTTTCTTTATGGATTCAACCTTGGCAAGGTCTATTGTGATTCTTTCTTTAGAAATGATATGACCCACCAACTTACCCTTGTCAATACCAAAAATTGATTTCTTAAATACTTATAGGTTCCCCAAGCGGTGGTGAAAGTAGTTTTTAGTTGCTCATCCTTCTTTACCAACACTTGATTATATCTTGAGAAACCATAAGCATGGACATCATTTATGCTCCAGTGACCCTTTGCAAAAGATACTCCATGTTTGGTAGAGGATAATTGTCCTTGAGTGAAGCCTGGTTTAAATTTATTGAGTCTACACATATCATGATTTCGCCAATCTTTTTCCTTACAATGATTGTGTTAGACACCCATGATGAATACCTGGTAGGCTCAATTATCCTTGTCGTAACCATATTTTGTAACTCCTTTTGCACATGTGGGTAAACCTTTGGGTTCATCTACCTCTGTTTCTGTCTGAAGGGTTTTGTGCCATCTATAAGAGGGATAGTGTGTTGTATGACACCTTCTCGGTAAGCTTTCATATCTTGATAAGATCAAGCAAAGAAATACATGAATTCGCTTACAAGGGAAATCAAACTTCTCCCTTTCATCGGTTGTTGTTCCTTTTCCAAACTTGATCATCTTTGGAGACTCCTCAGTCCCAATGTTGAATTCAATGGTCTCATCATCTATTTTTCTTGAGGGTTTCCCCTTATACATGTCATTTCTATCAAAAAGGTTTTATAAAGGGATGATGCCCTTGGGTAGGGGTCCGTTGGCTATATCAATTATCTCTATATTTGCCTCTTCCGCTAATAGATTTATTTGATCTTTAGAGGATTGACCTTCATTTTGGAGAAAACATGGGATTTGGATTTCTCTATCAAAGACTTACCAATGTTCTAGGTTGTTGGGTAACGAGGGCATGTAGTTTACTTCCACCTTATAGAGACCTATTTTCTTGAAAAGTTGCAAGGTGGAAGCGAAAACGACAATGTTTTCTGCTAAATAATTCTCTTTCCTTAGGATGGTTTCAATAGAGAATTTGTCAAATTTCTTGATGGCGTCCCACACGACATCCTTGTACTATTTCAAACTTGGGTTTTTAACAAAAAAATTCTTGTTAAATTTCCAAATGATTAAGTCAGAGTCCCCTCTTACATGTAAGGTGTTGAATTCCATGTCAATATCAAGGTTAAGGCCTAGGATAAGGGCTTCATACTCAACAAAGTTGTTTTTGCAGTTGAACTCAAGCCTGTAAGAGAACATGGTGTTCTCATTGTCTAGTGATATTAAGACTATCCCTACACTTGAGTGCGCACCATCAAAATATAAACCCCAAGATCCCTCCTTCTTTTCCTCATCAAGGAAAATGGAGTTTGTCAAAATGAAAGTGTTTTCAATTCCTTCTTCCAGAACTCAGTGGGTTATACTGACATGATCCACAAACCCTTCATTTTTGGTCTTGTTCGGGGAAGAAACTTTATCCTCACCTTTGATGATATCAACTTTTCTTTCTTTACAAGGCTCTACCAAGACTTGTTGAATGTGTTGCAAGAACTCTTCTTCAGCCTCTTTTGTTGCTTGTCTCCTCTCAACCTCCAAGATCTCCCTTTTTGGGAAAGGTGTACTTCTTGGTGTTACCTCCTTTTATTGTCTTAGTAGGTTTATCATGTGATGAGATTCCCCTTCAGTTTCCCTCTCCTATTCATCTTGCAGGTAAGTCCTGACATCGGGGGGAAAATATGGTGAGGCAAGCTCATCAATCTGATTGATCTAAAAGGTCTCTTTAGGACATTCGTCCTCTTGCATGATAGAGGATGTTATCTTTTCTTCTATCTCACATGATCTTTCTTGAGCTTCAAACAAAGTTGTAGGGAATTTCCCAATTAAAACCCCATATGGGTCTTTCATTGTTGATATGAAATACTCGAGAATAGTAGCCTGGGAAGGTTTTAATTCTTGAGGAAAACTCCTTATGAAGGTGTTGAATCTATCATTGAAATCCCTTATATTTTCCTCTGAGTTTCTCTTGTGGTTGTAGAGTTGATCATAAAGGGATTGGTAGTATTTTTTCTTTTCAAATCTTTTGGTAAAGAGTTCTTAAAATAGGTCCCAACTCGTGATTGTTCCTGGGAGAGTACTATCATACCACTCCTTGGATTTTCCAACAAAATTGTAAGAGAAGAGTCTCATTAGGACATCTTCATGTTGGTCATAAGGTTCCAGAGCACAAAGGAAGAAAACTAGGTGATCTTCAGTCATAATCAGATCTTCTCTTGAAAATATGTGGAGCCAGTCTTTGAAATCCTTTGGGAGTTCATGAGGAGATCCATAGATCTTTTTCATGTCCAAAGGTTTGAATGTGTTTGCTACCCATGTTTTCCATGTAACACTTGGCGAGGTGATCATAGGTGAAAGTGGAGGTGTGGAGGTAGTAGGTGAGGATGGAGGGTTATGAGAAGTAGATGGAAAATCATGATAAGTGGGATACGACGGAGGACTAGACCTTCCAGGTGAGGGCTTACGACCTTTGGAAGGTTTTTTGGGGGTTAGTTAATGCCTCTTTTTGGGTATGTCCCATGGTGGAGTTGCCAAATGAGATTTAGTATAAGCTCACCAAGAAATATGGAAAGGGAAAGTCCCTTGGGTGGACTCACCAAGAAATCTATGGGAGAGGCTTTGGCATTGCTTGCCAAAGTGTCTTTAGGGTTCAGAAGAGGATTCAAAACCCTCCCTGGCAACAATAAAAAAATGTTATCGCACAAGTTGTAGGTTGGGAAAATCCTAACCCAACCACCAAAATGGAAACAACTAAGAGAGAACCTACCCACTGTCACCTTAGGTAGGTGTTCTTGTCACTTTAGAGGTGAGCAAGTCACCTCAAGGGGGGAACCCCGATGACCCTAGGGGGGATTGAGATGGAAAATGAAATGTATGGATGGATTCCCCTAAATTTCAATTCTAAATGGTAGAAGGAACTTGGGAAAGATTCTTGGGAAGGGTTTAGGGTTACCAAATGATTTGAGTGACCTACCAAGAGTAAGATACCTGCCCAAGATACAATGAAAACCAAGTATACTTGTAATATGTTAAGTGGACAAGAAAGTTAAGCTTGATGTCCCTAATTTCAAAAAAAATCAATGATATATATCAACATATAAGAGATAATAATAGCTGCAAATTAAGTGCTAAAAGTCCAATTGAATAAGCACAAGACAAGCTAGTAAATACTAGTTTAACTCAACAATGATATAGTAAGACTTTAGCACAAAATCAAGGTTGTAACAAAAAGCTAACTTTGGTGATATTTACAATCCTTATGGCTGTATAAAACCAAGATTTATAGAAAAAAAAATAAGCCAATGAAAATCACCTAAAATTAGCTCAAAAGGTGAGCTAGGGTTAGTAGTTTGTTGGGGCAAAGTTATAACCAATTCTTAGGGTTAGTTTAGGAGTTATCTAGGGTTAGAGGCATAGCTTTCTGCAGTTCTAATGGTTGTAGTTTAGTTTTGTAAAATAAACAAGTTTTAGTGAGAGAAAGGGGATGCCTCAATGAGGAAATATAGCCTAGGGCTCAAGAAACAATATCCAAGTGGAAGAACATCAAAACATCAACTTTTCACATATACCAATGCAACTAATTATTTCTCCAATGCAATGACTAGTGCCTTTAATTATGGGTTAATGGGGTCAAATAAAATAGCTAGGGATACTACCTCCTTGGGGGTATAAGTTCTCTTATTCCCCAAGGAAATCAACCTAGCTAGGGTTTAAAACTAAGGGGTGTATGCACTTATACTTCCTTAGCAAACCCTTGCAAAAAAATAATTCTATGCTTAAAAATTATGGTGGAGATAAAGTAGGGGTGTATGCACTTATACTCCCTACCTAGCCTTAGAAAAATCAAGCTTGATATTGGATTACAAATGATAGCAACAAGTAAAAAGTCTTACCAATCTAATAGCAACAAGATAACCATAAGATGCCAAGATAAACCACCACGATAGCAAGAAAATGACCTCCAAGGGCTAGTGCATCATCATCAACAACTCCATAACCAAAGAAATGCCATATCATAGCACAAGATAGAAAAAAGCCTCAAGGAGGGAGAAAATTTCAGTCCTTAGCTCTTCACAATGGGAGAGTTATGATTTCAAATGAGATCTTATGATCTCTATTTATACAATTTGTCTTTCACATAGTTTGTCCACATTAGCAAGAGTAAAACATAAGATAAGGGGTCCACAACCCTTATATTACCCCTTGCAACCAAATAATATTAAACAATTCACTTTTAATTTCACTTTTACACAAAAGAAACCCTAGAACAAGTTGAATTCACCCCTTTAGGGGACAATTTGGCACTTTGAAGAAGTCATTGGGTAGGTATATGCATGGCCAAGCCTCCAAAGGCCACTTGTCACTCATCCAAGTCATCTCTTGATGGTCTTAAAGCTTCCTTCCTTAAAAATGTGCCACATGTCATCAAACAACACCATCACCAAAAACCCCTAGCCCTCTATGTGACGTCAATCCTCCAAAAGATGATGTTTTTCCTCTCCTAGGAAAACCATTTGGCATGTGAGGGCTAGGTCATGTCATCCATGATGTCCTCTAGGCCTCCAAAGTTACGTATATATCATCCGGCATGCAGGCCCTTTGCAGCCAACCTATGGGCTTGAATCCCCATGGAATCCCAAGCTAGGCTTGCTCCTTCAAAACTATCCACCAACAAGGTCCTGCAAGACAAAAAGGTAGGCCCTCCAATGATCTCAAGTCAAAGATATTATGACAAGTGTAAACCACATCTAATAAGAAAGAAATCTAAACATGTGCATCAAAACTACCTCATCAAATTAAACAAATGCTCAAACCCTATACAATTGACCAAGTTTAAGTATGGGAGGGGTGTCATAGGAGAACTATTGGGTGAACCAAAACCCTCAAGTAGGGAATGCTCCCAAGGATGGCCTCTCAAAATTATGTAAATGATGATGAGGTGGACGAGGTTTAGACTTCATAGGTCATGGAGTTTCATGAAATACAAGGGCGTGTATTGTATCATTCATGGGTGCCTTTGTAGAGGGTGTGTGGCACCTTTGTTTGCAATGCACTTTTTCCAAGCCCATCTTCTTGTCATTATTTCTTTCTTTCATGTTTCAAGGAATGAGTTGAAGGCCATTGTCATGGCGTGGTGTCCAGATGATGACAATGCCACTCACAAGTATTTTGTGGAAATGAGAAGGTTGGTTGGTGATGAGACCCCCTTTCTCTCAGCTATGCAATTGAGAGACATTAATCTAGCTTGGTGACCAGATGATGATAATTTCATACCACTGGATACCCATGATCATGATAGGTCGGCTCATGATGAGACCTCCTATCCTCCAACTAACCCTTTAAGCATTCATAATCATTTATTCTTGTGGGTCCCCATTTTCTTACAGAGAATCATTTCATTTCTTTCTCATGGGATCCCTGGGCGAAGCATATGGAAGGTCTATATATATGATTTTATCATTTTAGCCAACAACAATCCCTTTGGTCCTTCAACCCCTTCTTCCCATAGAATGAGGTATATGCCCTTCTCGGGTCACTAAAGTCAAAGGAACTAGAAGAGGAAAATATGATGGGAATGTTATGAGCGGAAAGTGGTAAGTGTGGTTGGGAATAGTACGAAAACCCATTAAGGGACCCCCAGTCACAAACCTTTACCAAAGGTTGGCCACCCACTAGGAAATCTATGACACTTACCAAGATGAAACAAGGTCAAAGCCATAATGTCCAAGCATGCGCTCTTTAATCAAAAGTAGCTCAAATACATGTTTAAATTCCTCAAATATTAGGGTGACTACATACCACAATACCTGACTTGTACTGCATTGAGCAAGACCCCTCTTCCTTCCAGAAGTTGGTTGTTGTGGTGGATTCACTGACAATGGATCAAATGTGGTAACGGAGCGAGCTCCTATATGTGTAAGTGGATATTTTTGGTTGTTGTAACCTAGGTCTGCACCCCTTCCCTATCCCTCCTCTACTCTATACATCCATCAAGTATGATTTTTGTTTTGTGTTTGCTTAGCTTATTCTCCATGATTTAATCACTCAACTTCAATGGCCCTTACCCTTTTTTACTTATTTTGCACCATCTTTTTGCTTCCTTGAAAGGTGATTACATGTTCTGGTTTGAGTTTGAAAATACTTGTCATCATGTTTATCACTAATTGAGGATGTCATAGGTCGACCAAGTCTTTTGTATGCACATGAAACACCCGTGGACAAAACAAAACAATTCAGAGAAGTCAATTTTGGGCTCATATTGTGAGAACAGAGAGGTTAAATTTGCAACAATGGAGATCCAATGGGCCACTCAGATCAACGAATCTCGTACATTCGGGGTTCCAGAAAGGCGCGAGGTTTAATCGCAGAGTTACACAAACTTCACACCGTGACTTTGATGTTCAAGCGCCCAAGCTTATCTTTGTCAAAAACTCCTAAATGTTGAAACATCGGAGCCCCGAACCGCCACATCACTTTGCAATATCAACCATCTGGGAGGTATCCACACTCAGTATTCAAAAACTCCTGAATGTCGAAATGTCGAAGCCATGTAGCGTTCATCTGTGCTGACATGTAAAATTCATCTGTGGTGACACATGGCATCCATCGTTCATCGACACGTGGCACTCATTTTAGACCATTTGGGTTACGTCATCCACTCATTTTTGAGTGACACATGTCACTTGCTTCATGCGGACACATCAACGATAATGATGTCATGTGGACACGTAAGATCTGGGAGATTAGCCATCTGGGAGGTATCCAAACTTTGCATTCAAAAACTCCCGAACCCCGAAGAGCCGAAGTCCAAAACTTCTGAAGTGATTAATGATGAGATATATTAATCTCAGGTTAATTAACATAAATGTGGTTAATGAATTCACGAGATTAGCACTCCAGGAGATTTCAAATCAAAGCGAGTACATTTCTCTAGAGCCCCAAAGTGTCGAAGTGGGTCCCAAACTGCCACGTCACTCCGCAAAATTGTCACTCTGGCATATTCTCAAACTCATCTTTCAGAAGCTCCTGAACCCCGAATTGTCGAAGTGTTGAAACACCGAATGATTAAAGTCTTAATCTCAAGTTAATTAGATTAAGATAAGCATGAATTAATGATTCTGCTGAAACACCAAATGATTAAAGAAACTCTTGAACATCGAATTTCCAGAGTGGCTTATCTCCGTTAATGGCATATTTTGAAGTTTGAAAAAGGCGCCAAACCAAGGAATGTTGAGCCAATCCAGGTCATCAAATTTCTCATATGGCAGTAGTTTGATGATATCCAACAATACAGAATAGAAATTTCGGATTCCGGACCCTGCAACTCCACAACCGGGAACTCGAGAAGATATAATTTATACTGCAGAAGGAATATCAGAGACTCTAGAAAAACTCCAGATGACTTGCTTCTTTCCCCCAGGAGGCAAGTTGAATAAAAAACACTACCAACACATTTAGTTATCTTTAGTGGCCTCCAACAGCGAGCATGCATGCCAATTCTCAATACAGAACTCAGTTTTTTCACTCCTAGTCATTTTCTTTCAAATCTCGGTTCACTCCAGCATACACATCAGTCTAGTTTCATTGCTAAGTAACATTTTTTAGTTGTTTAATTGCAAGACTCTATTATATTAAAGCATAATAATTCGTCTTTTATGTGTGATAAGAACCACTCTTTTTTATTAAGTCAAGCTCGGAGTTTTCCTTAATATACTCCAGCAATGTGTTTAGTTAAGTTAATTAATTGTTTTACAACTGGTAGTATAGAGTTAAGCCTCAGTCCCAGATGGACGAGAGCCTCTGCAACTCTGATAAATATGTAGTTTTTGTATGTTTTGAGGGTTCAGTTTTTAGTGAAAATATTCAAGCATCAAAATTGATTGGACCTTCTCATATGATTGTAAATCTCTCTACCTAGTGAATATATATTGATGAAAGTTGTGTTTTCTTGCTCAAGTTTTCATGTGTTTTAATTTCATCTTGGATGAAAATTGTGAGGTGTGCAATGTGCATTTCCTTCTACTTTCAACTATTGTTCTAATTAATCTTTTTTATTATTATGCAACCTGTTAAACATCTATTGTTTTAGTAAAAAGATCAGTTATTTGACAACCTGTTGGATGATTTGTATCCATATTTTTTTCTAGGTCTTAAAATATCATCTCTTAATTCTCACACAGCAGGTAATTCATTGCATTGCTTGTTTTTGTTTCCTATGTTTATCTTTCCATATCCCCAACTGTTCATCAAATTTCATACCATTAGCTAAGGACAACCTACATTCAAATTGTTTGGCCAATCCAATCTCATTTTCTCCTTTGAAAAACCTATCATTTAGTTGACCCACCAACTTAATTAATTAAAAAAAAACCTTTTCAAAATTAAGGTGGCCTAGCTCTACCCTTTTAGCAGTCAAGTGCAGACTTTAGGACCAACATCTTTTAGCGTCGATGCCGGGGAACATAGTAACAAAATATATTTCCCTGGGAGAACGACAATGATCATATATGACCTTTGATGGTGAACAAAGATCAAACACATTCAGGCTACCATATTTCACCTGGAAACTCCACTGAGTAAACTTCACTAAAGAAATATTGGTTCCCAGAAAAGGACTCAATAAATCCAAATATGAGCACATTAAATCCACTAAGGCTCATCCCAACCTTGAGAAAGACACAATAGTCTATGAGCCACAAAGACAACTAATAAAATCCACCTTAGCTCAAAGATATACTTCGCCTCTCAAGGGTAAAGTTGCACCCCAGGAATCTATTTTTCTTCATCATCATAAGAAGCTCGAATTTTCTATCCCTGAGAATCACAATTCCAAGGAACCTCAAACACCAAATCCTACCTCTACTTCATCATCCAGTCCAGCATCCACCCCTGTAGCTCCACTAAATCTTCAGATTCCTATTTCCCAAGCAATGGTTGCTAACATGATGGATGCCATAACTGCTGCCAGATATGCACCCCTAGTTCTTCATGTAGTCTTGTATGAAATCCATACCACAGATTACATGAAATATTTGTCAAGATATAATGGGGAAGGGGATGTCACAACTGAGGAACATCCGGTAGCCTTGTACAGCTTTGTAGACAACTTTAACATTGACTATGCATATGTGTGGATGAAGTTGTTTGTACAAATCCTTGATGGGGAGGTAAGAAAGTGGTTATGGAGCTTCCCTCCATCCTCCATTGCAGATATTGATGTGTTAGATGAGGCTTTCATAAAGCAATGGGGAGATAGAAGGTACTATCTATATTACATCACTGAGTTTGGGGCCCTTAAGAGGAATAATGGTGAGTCTATTTTGGACTTCACCAAGAGATTTAATAAGATGTATCGTAGAATCATAGATAACATAATTACCAACTTAATGATAACTGCGACCTCAAAACGAGAACTCTAGCCCTTAAAACCCATATTTTTGCAGAAAAAACATGCAAAACAACCCCCAAATCAAAAAGTGGTGCTACCGGTAGCACCATTTTTTGTAACCGGGTCAAAATTACAATTTTTTTCAGGCATGGACTTAAATGATCAAATGGATTCTCAAACAAACTTTAAAATCAACCCCCACGGTAGCACCATTTTTTGTAACCGAGTGAAAATTACAACTTTTTTCAAGCATGGGCTTAAAGGATAAAATGGTTCCTCAAAAAAACTCTAAAATCAAACCCCAAATCCAAACGTGGTGCTATCGATAGCACCAATTTTTCTGACCCGGTCAAAATTACATCTTTTTTCAAGCATGGCCTTCAAACATAAAATAGTTGCTTAGAAAAACCTTAAAATCAACACTTAAATAAAAATATGACGCTACCTAAAGCAAAATGTTTTTTCTAAACGTTAAAATTACAGCTAATTAAGACCTAATTCAAAATGTGGTCTGAACAACAAATCACTACATAAATAAAAAACCCAAAATTGGATCTTAAATGGTCACTTGAAAATTTATTTACTAACTTCTTCTTTTTTTTTCTTAAATTTACATTAAAAAATAAATAAAGAGAAAAGAGAAAATCTTCATAAATATATATTTTATAATGAAGACAAAAATACATTTAAAAAAATATATTCAAAATCCAAATTAAAAAAAACAACAACAAAACTTAACAAAATGGTGAAAACCGAAGAAAAACAAAAAATAAAATAAAATTTGATGAGAAAAGAATAATTTAAGACAAAAATAAGTTTTATTTGTTAAAAAAATAAATGAAAAATACCTTCAATTTTAGAAAAAAAAAAAAAAAACAAAACAAAGTTCAATAAAATATTAAAAAAAAACAAATAAAATACAACATATTTAACTAAACTAAATTAAAACACTTTTAAAAAATAATTTATTTTCATAAATATATAAAAAAAAAATCAAATTTATATAAAAAACATATATAATTTATGTATATTCAAAACATATAAACTATATGTTTTAAATATAAGAGAAACACTAAAAGTAACATAAACTATATATTTTGTATATAAGGAAGACATAAAATAACATAAACTATATACATGTTTTGTATATAAGTGAGACACTAGAAATAACATAACCTATATGTTTTGTATATAAGGGAGATAGTAAAAGTAACATAAAGAGTAGCTGCCTTAGTTTACGAAACGGATTGTATATCATATTGATGCAAAAGCGTATACACATATATACTATATGTTTTGAATATACAAAACACATATTATATTAAAAAACACATATAATATAATATAATATGTGTTTTAAATATTCAAAACACATATTATATGTGTTTTGATTATTCAAAACACATATATTATGTATATAAATTTGAATTTTTTTATATATATTAATGAATTTATTTTTATTTAATTTTATTTTTAAATATTTTTTTATATAAATTTTATTTTATTTTTTGTAATTTTAATGTTTTTTAATATATATTTGTTAATTTTTTAAAATTTTATATTAAAATTTTAATTTGAGGTTTTTTAATATATTTTTAAAAAATTTTGAGGGTTTTTTAATTTTTATTTTTTTTTTAATATTTTTAAGCTGTAATTTTTTTTTTGTCTTTTTTATTTTAAATTTTGTCTCATTTTCTCTTGCTTTACACATATATATTTTCAATTTTATGGAATTTTTTTCTTCTTTAGTTTTTAAAGTTTTTCTTCAATAGTTTTTTTTAAGTATAAATTTGTTTGTTTGTTTGTTTGTTTTTTTAATTGATCTTAAAAAATTGAATTATATCTTTTTGGTAAATATTTGAAAATAATGTTATTTAACTATAATTATTTTCTATGTATTGAAGTAAAGATAAAACAATGTGTTAAAACTGATATTTTCCACTATATTTAAAAAGTATGGAATCATAACTTAATTAGGGACACATAATTATATGAAAAATCTTAATTTAAAAAAAATAAATGGTGTACAACATTTTTAACAATGGATGGAGCATGTAAATATGATTAAAAACACCATTGAATAAAAATAAAAAATAAAATAGAAAAGTTTGAAAATAGATGAAAAAACACCGTTAAGAAAATAAAAATAAAAAAATTGAACAATTTGAAAATAAATGAAAATACAAGCATTTAAAAACAAAAATGTGGAAACCTTATGTATCAGAAAATTTAAAATATCAAAAAACTAGCTAAAAAGGGAGGGGGGTGCTACCGATAGCACCATTTTTAAAAATGGGGTAAAAAACTTGACCCCCCCCCAAAAATGAGAACTCTGTAGAGTTCTTGTTAAGTTGGTAACTATGTTAGATGAGATAAAACCAATTGAAGCCTCTGCCAATATCACTTATGCCAATGCATTTGATGCAGAATTATCTCTTCTGTTGAGGGAGAGAAGATCCACCACCTTGTTATGCATGCAAGAAGCAACCATTGAAGTTGAATCTAACATCTTAGCATCAGACAGGTTAAAGACCAGATATGAAAAAGACAAGAAGAAACAGAGAGATGATTCCCTTGCCTCCTCTAACTCAACCACATCTGATCCCAAAATTGATGAAATGACCAAAACTTTGAAGGATTTGAAATCTGAAATAGCTAAGCTGAAATGAGAATCTAAACAACCAAACARAGCTTTTCAAGGGGTTGGGAACATAAATCCCAACCAGTTTAGAAGGTTGAATGATACCCCTCAGATAATGCAGAGAGAAAGGAGGAATGTCCATGACCAAAGAGTAGTATCTCCTTTCCAAAAAAATAAGATTGAGGAGATAGATGCAGATAGCGAGGTTGTGGATGATGTTGTTGCACTTTTCAATGAAACATATTTTTACACCAGTCACTTAACGCAGCAAGAGTATGAGGTAGCCCAACTGTCAAATCAAATTTATGTTGACATAGGGGAAGATGGGGTTATTCAAGGCCATCCACAAAAGAAATATAATTGAGGCATAGAACATGTGCTCCCAAAGCCACCACCTCTGATTAGAACAAAAAAACAAAAGTTCCTCCCAAACCAAATCAAAGTAAGGGTGTGTTATCAGATAAAGTTGTCAAGGCCCATAGGCATGTGTCAACTTACCCGAGTCTGTCTCCTTGCCCCGATTTTCTCTATTTTTGTTGGCCATGTCCTTGTGTTTTTATTCCCTTGTAGTCTGCAAAGTTTATTTTTGTTCACCTTTCTGTTTGAGCTTAGCCCCTTGGCCACTGACACTAATCATATGTTTTCCCAAGTCCCAGTCAGTTGCCCAAATCTTCGTTTGTCACAGGCCGCAACACTTGGAGCGGTCTAACATGGACTCAGATCAAGCGAGCGAGCAAGATCAGTTGTTGTTGACGGCAAGCGAGCGCGGGAATCGGAGGTTCAGAGGTGGTAGAATTGTTCAACAGAAGTCGTGAAGTCCCGATTTGCGAAAAGGAAAATATGGACCATTCGATTGAGAAGAGTCGTGGGTCGTTGATCTGACATCGGTGAATTTCGGAGGATCGAGAATCGGGAGTTCGGGATTCTTGTCGTAAAGTATCATCCATGGCCCAAAGTCCCGAGACCCGAAAATCCGATGGACCAATCTCAGCCATCCAAACCTAAGGGACGCGTGGCACCAGATCAAGTAATTTCATGGTTTCAGAAGTGGAGCACAGCAAGACTCCTAAAACGCGAAATCGTGAAGCACCCCGGAATCAAGCTCGTGGTCTCAGCATCCGAACACATGGGAAGTAGGTCTAGAAAGAGGGACTAGTGATCATTGCTTAACTGGCATTTCATGTTGTCAGGGAAAGGATCGTGGTCGTTCATTTTAAAGCAAGCCTAGCCGCCGATCTCGAAAGTCGTTTCGTGATTTTGGGTATCACGATTTTGAGAGAAAAGAGGAGTAAAGACTCCTGATAGACAAAGTACCAAAAGCGCCTTTAGGTGTAGTCTCCAGGTCGTATCCCAAGGTCACATACAAGATCAAGCTGATGGAAAAGAGCCACGCCAAAGGGCCGAAAGTGCCTGTATTGATTGCGGAAGGAGAGCAGCGGGGCTCGAGGCGTCAAGATTAATTCAGCAAAGTCATGGGCACCACCTAGAGCATTCATGGATGTCAGGACTCATCCCGATCCCAATGAAGGCAGTTAATGAAAGTAGGGGATGGTGGTTGAAACCTCGTTTTATCACATAAATGGAAAGCATGAAAGGACGGCCATGGCGGCTAGCTGACAGCCCAAAACTCCTCTGTAAATGGGTTTTCCTGCAAATCCCATACTTTTTTAATTTCACATCTGACAAAGGAAGACAAGTTCAGTCTGACAATAGAAAGAGGAGACACAAAGCTTTTAATGCATTGATTCATTCATGTCCTTGGGGGGCGTTAGCAGTTCTGAGTATATACACTCAGTTTTGATATTTTGTTAGGGTCGATGGTAGAGCAAAGCTCTCATATTGTAAAGTTTTAATGAACATTATGGTTCTCTAGTTATGTATATGCATTTGAGACATATTGTTTAATGACAGTCATATTTCTTACTCCCTCTTGTTTTCCTTTGATGATGAAAGAGTTCATGGTTGAATGATTCACTTGAATTATTGTGACTTCATTATGATGAAAGTTTGATTATAGTGTTGTTATAGTTCTTTTCAGTTTCTGTGAGATTTAAATTCAAGAAGTTCTTGTGTTTAAATTCTTCCTCCTTGGGCTGCCGAAAGACTTGATGTCATTGGTATACCTCTGCCTTTTTGCACCGAAGTCTTCCTCCTACTCACCCTTACTACAACTTACTGTCTGAAGTTAAATCAAGACCTCACCTGCCAGTACATCTCGGTCCATTTTTCTGAGTTAAAACGATATTTTCCTGAGATTGCACCCATTTGACCCTTTTATAACCAATCTGTGACATAAACTCTGATGGGTATCAGGCTTACCTCTGTCACAATCCAGAGGTGACTTCTGGTGCTAAAATTTATGGCATTGCTGCTGGGGACGAAATTGAATATTTTCCCTGGGATTGAACGACACAGATTATTGGTTTTGAAGGTGTATCAGAACTTAGTATGTCAAAGATTGTAGCTGTGTACCTGGTGACTCCACTGTGGTGACTACGTTCATGTGAATCCACTAACGACTCCATTGTTTCAGCTGTGGCTTCTAGAGGCAGACACATGAGTTCTACTCCACAGCTGCCTTTAGCAACACCCTGAAGCTGACCCAGAGAAAATTATCAGAAAGGGAAAGGCCCCTCGAGAAGGAACTTCTACTATTGAACCAGGTATTTCTGATAATTTTCACTATCCTTCTTTAGAAACTCCAAATTCTGCTTCTCATTCCTCTGTTATACCTTCTGTTGGAGTTTCCTGAACTTTAAATTTTGGGAGTGTTCCTGTTGAGTTTTCCCCTCCTGGTCTGGGATTGGAGGGAGAAATCCTTGTCACTCCTCTCTCCCCTGGAATTGTACAGTGGTTTAGACCCAATGCCTCAGAAGATTTTCCTACCTCGGACTTTACCACCCCTCCTCCTATTACTATTGCTACTACCACAGAGAGGAAAACCTCTTTTCCTTCAAGCCCTTTAGACTTTTCTTCGAATCCTCTGCGGTTTCCCTTTCCTCCCGGAGGCTTAGTTCCATTCTCCCCAGTTCGAACCCCTTCTCCTCCTAATTCTCCTCCACCTCATATCCCTATGGCAGGTGCTAATCCCCCTGGAAACATAATGGATGCCATAGTGGTTGTAAGATATGCCCCTCTAGTCCTACCTCAGCTAATGAATTCTCTCCATGTTGGAGATTACCTAAAGTATATTCCCAAATTCACTGGAGAGGAAGACATCATTGTTGAAGAACACCTTGTTGCTTTCTACAGTTATGCAGACAACCTGAACATTGAAAACGAAGATGTCTGGATGCGATTTTTTGTCCAGAGCCTTGATGATGAGGTTAGGAAACGGTTTAGGGAATTGACCCCTGGATCTATTGCTGGGATTGAAGCTCTAGATGATGTTTTCTTGAGGCAGTGGGGGGATAAAAAATATTTTCTGTATTATATCATAGAATTTGGATCCCTGAAAAGAAAAGAGGGAGAATATGTCTCTGACTTCTCCAAAAGATTCAATAAGATGTACAATAAGATCCCTGCTAAGATAAAACCCACAGAAGCCTCTGCCAAAATCACTTATGCTAGTGATTTTGACCCCGATTTATGCCTCCTGCTCAGAGAGAGAAGAGCTACTTCCTTGGATAATATGCAAGATGCAACCCTGGAAGTAGAATCCAATGGGTTGGTAGTTGACAGGCTCAGAAGCAAATCTGACAGAGACAAGGGAAGAGGAATATCTGAGGCCTCAACCTCTGGTTCTTCTGCACCTCACCCTCAAGTAGATGAATTAACCAAGATGGTGAAGTTCCTGTCTGCAGAAATGTAGAATATGAAATTCGAGGGGAAACAAGGTTACAAGAATGTCTCAAATGTTGATAACAGAGGAAACTTCAGGAGACCAAATAGCAATGCTCCTCATATTATGCCAAGGGAACAAAGTGATAGAGATAGGAATGATCAGAAAATTCAAACCCCTCTTCAAAATAACTAGGTTGATGATCAAGAAATGGAAGAAGAAGAGCTTGACCCTGAAATTCATTGTATTGGAGACACCTCCCCTTTCCCCAATTTGACTCAATCTTCATATGAGTAATCCCTCATGAACAACTAATTAAGGGTGAGAAGACAAATAATGGCCCCAACAAATACAACCTTTGGTCTAAGGAGACAGAAGGGAACTTTGGCGTCCCAGATCATCCCTCCAGAGCAGAAAATCCTGCTACACACATAGTGAAAAGAAGCAAAGAAAAGAAAATTTAGAATCCCCCACCCATAGTCAAAGATCTTGTCCCATAGGTGAGAGAAATTATGAAGCCCCCTTCCCCTTTTAACTTTGAGCATGAAATTCAAAAGATCAGAATCCCTGTTCCCCTTTCAGAGCTAGTCAAGCACAAAGACTTCAAAAGGCCCCTCTCTAAACTGTTGCAGTCTGAGCCACCTCGTCATTCCACAAACTCAGTAAATCTCCAAGATGAAAAGCCAGCAGTCATCCTAGGTCCCATGGTAGAAGATAGAGATGATTCATCCCCTCCCTTCTACACATCACTGAACATACATGACAAGGTGCTGCATAATTGTCTGATGGACTCAGGGGCATCTCATAATCTCATGCCCAAAACCTTCATGGAAGAACTCGGATTAGAAATCAAAAAGGCCTATCATGATTTGTATTCTTTTGATTCAAGGAGGGTACAATGTCTTGGATTCATCAAAGACCTGGTGGTGACATTGTTCCAACTACCCATGAAAAGTGTGGTCATGGATATTGTGGTGGTTGATGTTCCTCCCAAGTTCGGCATGTTGTTGTTAAGATATTGGATAAAAAGACTTGGGGGAACCTTTCATATGGACCTCACGTATGATACCATTCTAGTATTCGGAGGGGAGCATAGAAGACTGTACAAAGAAGCTTAGTTGGCCTACATTATCAGTGATGAAGCGGGCCCCACCAATCATCCTATATTTTCCCTGGATACTGATTTAGGATCTAGCTTATTGCAGATCACTGATGCCCCTGAACCCCCTCTTGAGATCAGAAATTCCATTACTCTCGATGAATATCCTCCTCCAATTACCTCCACGTGGAAAATATTTTTCGATGGAGCCTCTTCTAGTGAAGGTGCTAGTGCTGGAGTGGTTTTTGTGTCACCTTGTCATGAAACCATATCCCTGTCATATAAATTAGAGTTTGAAACTACCAATAATGTGGCAGAATATGAAACTCTTGTTTTGGGTTTGAGGGCTGCAAAGGAGATGGGAATTGAAGATATAGCAGTGTTCGGGGATGCCGAGTTGATTGTCCAGCAGACTAGAAAGGCTTATTAGGCCAAGCACCCTCGGCTCATAAGTTATAGAAATGAAGTGTGGGACCTGATTGACAGCTTTTTCTTGGCCTTCAACATTTCATTTGTTCCCAGGGAAGAAAATGTCATGGCCGATTCTCTGGCTGTCTTAGAAAGCCATTTCAGGATCCCACTGCCACCTAACCTCAGGTATGATGTTGAAATTAGATATAGGCCCTCTATACCTGATAATATCAAGCATTGGAAGGTGTTCGAGGATGATCTCGAAATCAGAAGATTTCTTGAGTTGGTTGATGAGTTCTCTGCATTACACAGTGATCAGGATCATGATTCTGAGGGTGACCGTCCCCCTCAAGTATTTTTGAATAAAATTGCTAATCACCATATTGTTCATATGCCTAGCAATCACATTCCAAAGGGATTGGTTCCCCTAGAAAGATTGTTTGATGGGAACAATGTGGCAATAAAGGGTGAGTTTTCAAATGAGGATGTTGACGTGGCTGAGTGTAATATTAGCACAGAGGGGAACCCAAAGTTTGTCAATATGTCAACCATCCTGTCAAGGGAGTAGAGGTATGAGTATGCTGAGCTATTAAAGGAATTCACCAATGTGTTTTCTTGGACCTATGAAGACCTCAGAACATATGACACAGGCGTTATCGAGCATAAGATTCTGTTGAAGGAGGAGGCCAAGCCATTTAGGCAGAAATTGAGACAAATAAATCATATGCTACTGCCTATCATGGAGAGAGAGGTAAAGAAACTGTTGGATGCCCAGATCATCATGCCTTTGAGATATTCAGAGTGGGTGGCCAACCTAGTTCCAATGAGAAAGAAGAGTGGGGAAATCAGACTTTGTGTTGATTTCAGGAACCTGAATAGGAGTTCAAAGAAAGACAATTACCCCTTGCCGAAAATGGAGCACATATTACAAAGGGTAACTGGCGCATCAAGGATATCCATGATTGACGTATTTTCAGGATACAATCAGATCTCGGTCCTGCCTGAAGACAGAGAAAAAACAACCTTCACCACTCCTTGGGGCACATTCATGTATGCCAAAATGCCCTTTGGGTTGATGAACGCAGGGGCGACCTTTCAGAGAGCCATGGATATCACTTTCGTTGGAGAAAAGGACAAGTTTTTGGTCATATATCTGGACGATATCATAATCTTCTCCATATCATATAGAGAGCAATGTGAGCATTTAAAAAGGGTTTTCTTGAAATGCAGAAAGTTTGGTCTCTCCTTAAATCCCAAGAAATCATTGTTTGCCATGAAGGAGGGAAAATTATCGGGGCATATAGTATCTACTGAGGGATTAAGAATTGATCCCAGAAGGGTGGAAGCAATCCAATCCTTGTCACTCCCAAGATCCAAGAAAGAGGTCCAGTCTTTCTTGGGGAAAGTTTATTTTCTGAGAAGGTTTGTTTCCAATTTTGTCGAATTAATGAAGCATATCACAACCATGCTCAGGAAGAGGAACGAAGTGAAATGGACTGTTGAGCCCAAAGAGTCCTTCAACCAAATTAAAAAGGCACTGACTGAGGCACCCATG
>SNQJ01S0000984.1:0-10224 GCA_010110895.2 Picea sitchensis
ATGCATTGAAGGCTTTGCGTCTGCATGGCTTCTGACAACACGGAGCTGCGATCTTTGAATGGTCGTGCAACTTATGGCAGACGCAATCAGCCTTCTGACAATTCATTCGGCGAATCGACGTGCTTTCAATTCGTTACAGGACGCCCCCATTATGGCGGAGACGATGTCTAACCACCACCAACTGCTTCAATAACTGCTTCTTGGGATTGGAGACGGTTAGGCCAACTCAGCATCTCGGGAAGGGGAAGACTTCTTAAGCTGCCATATGAAACGACTGACAAGCCTGAGGGACGGACATGGGGTATGGTGGGAGCGAGGGCGTTGAGAGGCACGTGAAAGAAGCGGAGAGAAGCGAGAATGATAGCAGAGAGGGGTGACAGAGGATAGGCCATGTAGAATGGCTTCCAGGATGGAACTACCCCTAGGCGGGAAGCTGATGTGGAAATAACGGGATGCGTGGCAGGCGATGGGTGGGTGATGGACAGGAGGGGAGGTCACGCGGGCCATGGAGGAGGAATGGACAAGCGACACATGGCAACAAGGGATAGCGGGCAGAGGGTGAGTGAAGTGACGGGAGGAGGTTCCACCATGGCTAAACACAGGGCAGCTGGGAAGAGCGTGGCTGCACGAGCACCGTTGATCCGGGCGCTGCGATCGTGGCCGCTGGGAGCTGCATCAACAATTCCGGACCCCCCCCCTAAGCTTAAAGGGAGAAAGGCGGGGGGGGTCCGGAATGACCTTTATCGTCGTTGATCCGGGCGCGCTCATCTGGGCCGTCGGAGAGATGCGCCCCCGATTCCGGACCCCCCCTCTTTGCTTAAAGGTCGGAAGGCAAGGGGGGTCCGGAATTTGCTGTGCGCCGTTGATCCGGGCGCGCTGATCCAGACCGTCTGATCTTGCTTACTGTTTACCACGGGCGCATTATCGCCCAAAACTTTGGACGGGTGGGTTCTAACCCATTCATTTGATCTCTGATTCCCCTAGCGAGAAATATCGCTAACAGATACCCACCTTTTTAAAAAATCGACCATTATCATACATTTATGTATGATAGGATGACCATACATTTTTTCCATACCACTTTTCATTATAACTAATAACATGGAAAACAATTATGTGTTTTTCAACCACTATATATTGGAGAAACCCCAATGGATAGTCAATATGCAGTAAGATGCCTCCAATAAAATGTAGTAAAATCAAATGTTATCATTAACTCTTATAATAACAAGGGTTTTCAATTTTCTTTTTTTTTATAGGGTTCCCACCTATATTTAACTATTTATAATTAATAGATAATAAAAAAAATTAAAACAGTGTCTTGCAATCATTTGCAGTCTTGGTGGCTTAGTTGGCGATTTTATGAGTCACATCTAGCGACTACACAGGGTAGGAAATTTTTGGATTGGCTAGAACCGAGAATATTTGGTTTTGCTTTATCAATTTTAAGGAACTGTCAATCTTTTCTTTGATATACTCTTGCAGAAAACAATATGGAGGGAAGAACTGGAAAGAAGAAGCAGGGATATCTTAATACTTCATGTATTAGAAAAAAGTATGTAGGTTTGGAAATTGATACATAAGTAGTATTACGAACCCAAGAGGATCATCTATCTCTTTTTGCTCTCATAGATTTCACAAGATCAATATAATGTGTAGTTCACATGACAAAGCAAATGGATTTTTAAATAAAGAAAACAAAATGCTAAAGCATAATCAAATTCAAAACTAATAAAGAAAGGAAAATTATATGTACAATAAGAAAACAAATTTCATACAAAATGGAATAATTACACGAAATATGTGAAACGAAAATTAAAATAACAGTAAGATAAAATAATTTAAGCAACAAAATAAATTTATTTATTTATGTACAAGGAGACAGATAACTATCCATTGAAAATTCAAACAGGGTGAAACTTGGCATAAAGGAATGCATCCTTAAACCCCCATGTAGGATTGATGGTTTGGAGGGTATTAGAAGACGAATTTTGACCGATTAATGCATACAGTGTATGAAGAGGACCAATTAAAATCCAGAAGAATTGATTACCATCTTGCGAGACCTGCCAACCAACAAGATGAGATTTTCATCTTACATTGAAATCATCAATAGGATCAAGAACTTCAAGCTTAAGATTCAAGCTTTGAATATCAAAGATATGGTCAATGCACTCATTAAAAATTTTAATATTATCTTTTGGAATCTTCATGTTATAAATAGGGTCGTCATAATACAAGGAATATTCATATAAAGGATTCAAAAACCTAGGAATGTACTTGAAATAATCATCATTATCAAAAGAAAGAGTGCACATATCAATAGGGGTATAAATGTCGATATGATTTACTTCTTCTAAATGAAACAGTGGATTTGAAAAAGCATTTTGTTCTTGATTAACTTCATGAGGATGTTCAAAACAAAACCCATCTTGTGTATTCATAAAATCAAAAGAGTCTTCATCAATTTGATTTGACCATTCATCAGTTATACCAGCATAACATGCTTTATCATAAATGGAATTATAGAGGTCAGCATAGTCTTTATTTTCATATTCAACTTCTTCATTGTATGTAGATGACTGAAATTTTTTAGAAAAACCATGATCTTTAGGTTGGATTTGTCTATTAGTTTCAAGAAAGGTGATATTTCGTACTTGAGAAATGAATTTATTAGTCAAACCATCATAAAAAAAAAAAAAAGATGGGGTTTGTGGATTATGATCATTATTATCAAAGCATAGATGTTCGACTTGGATTTCTTTATTGACATAGTCATTTGGAGAAAAAATATTTTTGGGTTGACGGGTGTTAAAAATATCCTCTACCATGTCCTCAAAATAAAAACCATGTGAAGCTACATCATCCCCTAAATCATATTTCTCACTTTCTTCAGAATGATCATTAGGAAGAGGAATATTAGGGGTAATTCCATGTAAATCAATATTGTTTTCTTCATAGGATTCGTCCTCTAAGAGTGTTTCATCGGAGAAAACATGAATTTTCTCAACATGAATTTGGAAAAGAGTATCATAAAATGGAAAGGCATCAAATAAGGTTTCATGATTAGGGACAACATGAGCATATCCATATAAGTTATACTCATTACAAACCCTTAGATTTATTGATAAAATATCATGAGATACAAAATTATTTTCTTGACCATTCAAAAAGAGGTAAGGTTTTCTTGGTAACCCTGATTGGATTCTAAGAAGAATATACAAGTCAATTGTGCATGAGTACCACTGCAAAAATCACATTGAGGAGGGGTAGATGGAGAAGGAAAGTCATAAATGAATTTTGTAAAAATCATCTTTCCCACCAAATTAGGGTTAGTAATTATGATCATATACCAATCTCTTGCTTGGTCGTGAAGAGTAAGAGGGAAAATGTCAGAAACAATATAAATTTCTTGTACCCCAACAAATTAAAAAAACCAAGTGAACTTGTTGACATGATCGCGAGAAGACTCCCATGGGTAACCTTTGAAAAGAGGACAATTAACCATGGATATTACGGTAATAAAATCAAAATCGGGTTTATTCATGATGATATAAGATGAGAAAATGAACTATTGGTTGAAGGAAAGATAAGTACTAAATCCAAAAATGGAGAAAAACCAACAAATTCGCCTCCCCAGAATGGTCACCAAAAATATGTTGATGAAAAGGAATGGCCTTATCCTAATACCAACATTTTCATTTTTTTCCTGGATAGAGCAAAATAGTTGGGATTATCACCCTGTGTTTATATTTTTTTTTACAAAAAAAAAATATCAATTAATCCTCAATTAATATGTCCTTGGGATTAATGCCATCTTTTATAATTGTAATATGTCAAACAAAAAGAAAAATATTTATAACAGAAAAAATACTTTTAATTTTCAAAACAACTTTAGAAATAGAAATTTGATATAAGATTACATAGTAACTAAAATGAGACTTCAAAACCATCCAAAGATTTTATTTATTCAAATCTGAAACACAACCAACAACACTCTTCATACCCAAAAGGTAAGGACCAAAATGAGACTTAGTAGTCAAAGGTGGTATATTACATCACACAGAGACTACTGGTGTCTTTAAATGAAATCAAGACTGAAACAAAGCTTAAATAACAGGCCACAAATGTCATCCTTGAATCTGCACAAAATTATTAATCAGTACTAAAAAGTGATCTAGAAATCTAATAAGAATCCACAAACTATCAGAAATAGGTGATCAACCCGTGAACTATATTTTCCCGTGTCCTTCTTCGTCTTCTCATTTCCCTTCTTGTGTTCCAGATTGGACTGGTTGTCTTGAGAGTGGACATATTTTCTCTATCCTTTGTTATGTGGGTTGGGGCCACCTTTGCCCTGCTTCAGCTTTGAGGAGTTTTCATATCCAAAATATCACCTCTTCTACTTAAATTTTTGCTTGATCTTGACAACATATCTATAAGTCGTACCCAATGAGGAATTTTATAGAAACTCCATTTTTGTTTGAATGTATCTATGCAAACATTCACGATATTTTAGCACCATATATCGTTCACGGTCTTTGATACCCAATTTGATGCATAGGGTATGAAAAATATTGGTGAAATCTGGTATTTTTTGGTCCCTTTCTTGATGCAAGGTGGTCCATCTAGTGTACTGGTCCTCGTAGCTTCCAACAGGGTAGTATTTTTATTTAATGGCATCCCAAAATGAATATCATGTAGGGGAAACCACAAATATTATAGATTCCTCTATAGCCCTTTTCTCAGAGTAAGTGCCCCACCAGTCCTTAACATGGGGGATGGCCTTGAAGATTGCAAAAGTAATCTTTTCCCTATCGGAAAGATTGTGGACCGAAAAATATCCTTCGAGCAAATTCAACCATTTATCTACAACATCTACATCTATCAGTCCTTCAAATAATGGAATATCAAAATTTACCTGTACCTTGAAGGGGGTTTCATGGTCGCTTGATGAACTAGATGCTTCTCATGTGGGAAGTTGCTGAAGGATCTGCGCAAATTTGTCCATCATTTCATTCCTTTGTCATGCAAGGGCTTCCTCGAGCAACATTTTAAAAGGATCTCCTACTCCATCATCTTTATTTTCATCTCCCATGGTTTTTTGTCGGGATCAATGTGGTCGATCTTGTAATGGCTCGTTTGGTTTGAGTCACAACTTCTTGTAACCAGATCTTATCGAGGACATGCACGAAGAAAAATAAATGAAGAGAAAACCTCTTTGATACCATTGATCTATATTTAGGAGCGGAACGAACTGATTAATAGATTGAATAAAATAAACACAAAGATATGAAGAAAAACACAAATATCGAGTGAACAATATCTTGTATTGAATAAATGAAATAGGTTGAAACTGTAAAACTGCATAATTGAAACACTTTCTCGAATGGTGGTAGCTATCTTTGGAGAGAGTTGTGGTTGCTACACGCATCCATATGAGCATAATGATTACAATGAGGCTACAGAGGCCTTTTTAACATTACTCATGAATTCCAAAACCCTAGATATCCAAACACCTAAACCTAGGAGATGAAACGCCAAAAGTATGTGGGCCACTATGGGTAAGTTGGTACCTCAACTTCCCGGGGTCGTAACTTTTGCATACAACCTCTATTTTAGGTGTGTGATAGCCCGTTAGAAAGGTCTTTTACAGAACTACACATTACACCATCAAACTCTGAATTTGTCTATAGTTTGATTGTGGCGAGACAAAAAAGAACTATTTAGGGCCCCAAAATGGACCTGGAAGTACAACAAGATGTGATAACATGAAAACATACAAAATAAGCTAGTTGGATTAGATGGGAGGCCACCAATATCCACATGGAAGATTTGTAGAGATTCAGACAGCCCCAAAAGTGTATAACCCACAATTACAAAGAAGTACAGAAGAACGTGTTGAACTAAAAAATGTCAAGAGGAGCCAGTTGGAATAGGTGGGTGGCCACCAATATCCACCTGGATCATGGAATCTTGGGAGGTAAATAAACATGTGTTTGTATAGGAATACAAGAAATTTTTGGATGATATTTAAGGGGTGATCTTTTGGGTGGAGGATGGGGTTGGAAGGCCCCTTATCTTGTTATTTTTAAGAAACCATTTTGTAGGAGATGATTGAATTCCTCAGAATCAACATCAAAGTGGATAGAAAAGTGAAGTATTTTTTTACCCCAAAAATCATTAGGCCTTCTTCCTCTTCCCTTGTTTCCTCTACCACCACTTCCTCTACTGAAGAAACTCATCTGTAAGTGTAAAGCAGAGTTAGAGCATGCATACAATATCCAATAAGAATCAAATACCATTTGCATAACATAACTTAGATATATTTGTGTTGACAACAAACAACATGCAAGTAATCAAGGACATACAAGTAGGGTCAATCAAAATATCAATTATGCCCTTCAACTCTTCTTCATCACATAAGCCATTCTTATTTAAGAACATGGGAAAATCAATTTATTTAAGGAATATGATGGGTTTGTAATGTGTGAAAAGTGAAATAATGGTAAGGAAGGTGATGGCACATGTTAAAAAAAATCTATCATCAAACATAAAGTCAAACTACTTGTCAACAACCTCCTTACTCAAGCCCTGTCAAGTTTATATCCACCACTTCTAGTCTTTTACCTTTAAGAAATTAATTATACATCAGAGGAAAATCTTTTAATTAAAATAGAAATGGTATCTGGGAACCGGGAGCAACTCATGGAAAGTGAAAATATGGAGGGAATTGACCTTGAGTAAATTAAATATTGAACTTGTTGATAACATCTCATAATAATGATTCCTCAAAATCTAGTCATGATTATGTATGTATATTGACCACATACATACTTTCCTTTTAAATATTAATATCATTCTGACACAAAAATTTCTCAATTTATATACCACGATAGGAAAATAAATGATTATTTGGAATGATATATGAGAATGGGAGTGAGGGAATAATTTAATGAAAAGTGATAATATGAAGGAATTGATCCTATGTGTATAAATAAACCATATAATTCTCAAATAAATTTTGTTCTTATTCCAATACTTATAATAAAGGCTTTAAATGCTTTCCATATATTCCAACTTTTACTAACTTTTCTTCCACCAATAATTCTTATGTCAACATTCAATTGTGAAAACAATGAAATATAATTCGCCATGCTAAGTTTGTTTCTTAAACAAAATGTGTTCATCCTCATATAAACCAGCATATAAACCATTCTCTTATTGTAACATGCATTGAATCAATACAACTTATATCATCACCAAAAATCATTCATTTGCATAGTAAGGATTGAAACTAGGTTTGAGCTTCTCAATCTGATAAAATGATTTCAAACATTTCCAAAATGAATATGATTGTCGAATGTATTCAAACATATTTCAGCATTTGTTATGCATAAAGATATATCATATATAATTTTGAAAATAAATAGCATTCATCCTTATTCATTGAAAGAAACCAATCAAAACACATTATAATCGTTCGTTTCTTATCCAACCACAACCAGGAAATGAATCTAGGAAATATCCCTTTTTCTTATAACATCAAGCCTTAGCACTGTTAGAAAAACAGGATCATGAAGCAATAGAATAAAACAAATTCGGAAATAAAATACAGAAGATACACAATACAATAGAGACACAGATATAAGTGGTTCACCCAGTGTGGGCTATGTCCACCAGAGAAATTTCCAAGTCCTTCCTTTATTATTATCCAGCAAATGAAGGGATACAACCTACAACACACCTGTTGTAACTTCCCCTTCTTTCTCTCAAAGTCACCTCTTTCAGAATACAATATTCGCAATGATCCATAGCCACAATACATTTCCCTCATAAAAGAGGGTTTCCTTATAGGAAAAAAAAACATAACATAACTTCTACTGTCAAATATGAAACCTTATAATGAACAGTCCATATTTACTATGAAATTACAATATACATTTACAAGGAAATTTTTCCTTCGAGGGCTTTGCCCCCGAACCCCGCAGAGGGGGGAAATACCCCCTTGAACTCCCCCGCATGGAGGGGTGTACATTCTTCCAGGGTGCAAAGTCTTCATGGGGTATAAACATGTTTGAAAACAAATATGTTTGAATCAGGACGATAATCAGGCTCCACAACCAATAATCTCCCACTTGGAGACGAATCTCAACAACTCCACCGATGTTGTATCTGTTGGACTATGATCCTTCTTGAACTTGGAAAATTTCTCATATTCACTTTCATGCTTGAATACCAACTGAAACTGAGCAGGAACTCACTTTCTCCCTGGCTACTCCCTTTGTTAACATGTCTGTAGGATTCTGGCTAGTGTGTATCTTTTCCAACTTCAAATGTCCATATTCCAAAATGGATCGTATGAAATGGTACCTCAGTTGTATATGCTTAGTCTTAAAATGGAAGGTTGAGTTCCTTGCAATATGAATGGCACTCTCGTTGTCACATTACAACCTATTATTCTCTTACTTCTTTCCTTATTCCTCCATAAACCTCTGTAACCAAATCATCTCTTTACTAGCATCTGTAGCAACAACATACTTTTCCTCTATTGTTGAAAGTGAACAAACATTTTGCAGTTTCAAAATCCAACTTATTGTTGTTCCACCTATAGTAAAAACATGACATGTGGTTCTCCTCCTTCTATATTTATCACCTACCATTGATGAATCAACATATCCCTGTAGAACAATGTTTGAACCTTCAAAACATAATTCATGAGTAGAAGTACCTCTCAAATACTTGAGAATCCACTTTACTGCCTCCTAATGTTCTTTACCTGGGTTTTTCATATACCTACTCACAACTCCCCCTACATGTGCAATATATGGTCTTGTGCAATCCATCACATACATAAAGCTGCCAACTGTTGATGAATAAGGGACCCTGGACATGTATTATATCTCCTCCTGTGTCTTGGGACACATTTCCTTAGTTAATTTGAAATGGCTGGACAAAGGTGTACTAACTGGTTTTGCATTATGCATTCTAAACCTCTCCAAGACCTTCTCTATGTACTCACCCTGATACAATGTCAATTTGCTATTTTTCATGTCTCTTGTTATTCTCATACCAAGGATTTTATTCACAGCACCCAAATCCTTCATCGCAAATGAATTAGCTATTTTTTTCTTGAGCACATTTATATATTTCATATTAGACTCTGCAACAAGCATGTCATCTACATACAATAGAAATATAATATAGCTTCCATTTTCTAGCTTTTTAAAATAAAAACAGTGATCAGAATGACATCTACTATAACCTTGTTTTGTAATAAACCTGTCAAACTTCAAATACCACTACCTTGGAGATTTCTTTAGGCCATACACGATATTATTCAACTTGTATACCAAATTCTCCTTCCCTTTGACCTCATACCCCTGTGGCTACTACATATAAATATCTTCCTCCAAATCCCCATGGAGAAAAGTTGTTTTTACATCTAACTGTTCAAGATGTAAATCTTCTACTACCACAAGACTTAAACTAGTCCTAATTGAAGTCATTTTAACAAAAGGAGAAAATATTTCATCAAAATATATACCTTTCTTTGATGCAAACCCCTTTACAACAAGTCTAGCCTTGTACTGCTTTTTCCCTCCATCTTATTCCTTCAACTTGTAAACGCATTTATTCTTCAATGCTCTTTTTCCTGCAGGAAACTGAACTAAATACCAAGTCTAGTTATTTACCAGGGAATCCATTTCCTCTTTCATACCTTTCTCCCACTTCTTTTTAGTGTCTACCTACATTTCCTCTTCATAACATTATGGTTCACCAGAATCAGTCAACAATAAATAATACAATGAAGGAGAGTATCGTTTAGGGAGTCTACTTAACCTGGTAGATCTTATAACAACACTTGCAGAAGTTTGAGGTACTTTTTGCCCCTGTTGTTATACATTTTGATTTTATGTTACCTTTGGAATTTCTTTTTCAGTGATCTCATCAAGCACTGCCTATTCTAGTTTTTATTTTTCCTGTTTCTTTCCCTGCAACCAATCTTTGTATATGAACTTCTCATTGAATATGAAATATTTACTCCTAATGATTTTGTGATTTTCATAATCCCATAATGTTGGAAAACTGATAGGGGGAGGGTGAATCAGTTGTTACCGAGCTTAAACAATTATGCTTATTTTAAACTCTTTGCAGAGCACTGAATGACAATCACAATAATGCAGGGAAGTAAGCAATAGAAAATTCAGCATCATTCACACA
>SNQJ01S0000984.1:11954-34281 GCA_010110895.2 Picea sitchensis
GACTTTAGACTCGGATTTTGATTGGAATTTCTTCCCTTTCCCTTTCCTTGCCTTGGCATTCAAAGCACAATCCTCTTCATCATCATGCTTTGATGAAGATCCATCTTTGGTGTTCCGCCTGAAATCCTCTTGCACTAGATCCGACCATAGCCGTTCCCAATCTGACAATTTTTCCCTCCCATTGACAGAATCTTGATAACTGTACCAACTCTTAGGAAGCCCTAGGAGTGCCAAGCTCACCAAATCATCAGCAGCGACTGTTATTCCCACATTTCCAAGCTCATCCCGACATTGGACAAACTTTGTGAGATATTTTGGAATGGTGTCGCCTTTCTTCATCTTAATCTTCCTGAGTTTATCTTTGAGCGCCAATTTCCTATGGTCGCTACTGTTTTGGAATAGATCTGTCAAAACCTTCCACATTGCATATGGTGTGGTTTTCCCATGGAGACTTGAGACAATGTGGTCTCATACTCCCTCCAACAGAATCCTCCTCGCCTTCGCCACTTTCTCTTGCCATGCATCAAGATTTGCAGTGTCTATCGCATTCGACTTAGGAACATCGTTGTCAATGTAACCCTTCAAGCCATTGTCTTTGAGTACTTCTTTCATCTTGTCCTTCCAAGCAATGTAGTTCGAGTTGCCCTCAAGTGCATACTCCAACCTCAAGCCATTTAAAGACATTTCAATCTTGAATCAGCTGTCGCACCAAGAAAATATTACAAATTCGAATGTTATCCAACCACCAAAACTCAATTCCTGCAATCCCTCTTTTTTGGGAGGTTTCCACCCCACCTGAGAGTAGCCTGAGGGAAGTTCGCACTCTGCCTGTGTGTAGCCTATGAACTTGCCTGGGAATTTCACACCCTGCTCCACTATAGGGTGAGGGAAGTTCGCACCCTGCTAGTATATTTTCCTGCGAACTTGCCTGTGAAGTTCACACTATACTCCACTGTAGGGTGAGGGGAGTTCGCACCCTGCTAGTGTATTTGCCTGCGAGAATTCCAATGAAAGTTCGCACCCGGCCTTTGTCTAGGATGCGAGAATTATTGTTCCTGAAAATAAAGGTAGTTTTCAGTACTAGGGTTCGCACCCGGCTAGAGATGGGACCTGCGAACACAAAACAATGTTCACACCTAACTTTCGTAGCTCCATGGCCTCCGTGGCTCTGATACCATGTAGAAATTTTGATAAACTTAATGTATTCCTGCGATTCTCATGATCTAACAATTATACGCCACTTTTAAATACATAATCACTTCTACTATTATTCTTGCGGAAAATTAAACCACAATCACAACCACAATCACAAAGCGAAATATCAAGAACAAATAACACATAAGTTTTTTCGGGAAAGCGTAAAGCTAAAAACCCCACTATCATATATTATGTATATCATGAATCATGAAACAATATCATACAAAACTCTAGTCCAAGATCTCTCGGTACAATACAATCGTCTGACACTGTCATACACAAATTAGCAAATACATGTGCCAATTCCTGTGTCCAGACAGCTTGCCTCCTCTGCACAATCTCTGGAATTCGAATTCTCACAACTGAATACAATTGCCTAGTTTGCACATGCTCATAAGCATATCCACTACATGTGTGATCAAATCAAAACTGATAGCTAAACTGTCCCTTTCACCTGTTATCTCAACTGGGTCTCCACTGGATCTGACATGCATGTAGTTAACCATGGTGAATCTTTAGTTGCATGTGAGTTCACTAATTAACTGAACTCTCACTAGTGCATGTTTAGTTACAACTAGTACAACTGATCTTAACTCACTTAACTACACTTATAATTATGTTACAAATCCAACTCACTCAGTTATGAATGAAATAATAGATTAATATTTATTGTCTAATTTATTTAAGGGAAAAATAAATTAGACACATATTTCTTGTTGACTTTTCAACACATTTCAACGTCCCGTTTCTCCCAAAGTGCTTCCTCTTCGAAGTTAGAGAATGAGTGCCACGTGCTCACCTCAATCTACGGTTGAGATCTCTCTTTGTTCCACTTCGGTTTACTTGTAGTCAACGCTCCTTCACTATATTTCTCTTGGAGTATCAATCCTCTGAGTGAATCTCCACACTCTATGTGTCCTATCCAAGTGGGTGGCTCAGATGGATTTTCAGCACTTCGACCTTCGGGTGGATGTTCTAACCATGTTTTCTTTTGAAGGGATCTTCTTCCGAAGTGCATGCTCCAACGACATGTTTCCTTCCTAGATCAACGGTCACAAACAATTTCTCTTACTCGGTCTTCTGGAGTTTTTGCAACCTTCACCCTTGTTTTTCTCTGAAGCTCTTCTTCTCGAACTCTCTTATCCATTGCCATGTATTATCCTCACAACCAACGGCTAGGATCACTTCATGATTTCAGAATTCATATATTTTCACTCCTCAACACTCCAAATCCTCTGATTAACGAATTTCCGAAGGAACCCACGACTAACCACCATGAAACTCTCCCAGATCTAATGGTCTGGAATGATCCTACTTCCTCCTAAACGAATCTTGCTCGTTAATTTGTGCAATCTTCAAGGGCTCCTCCCTATTGAATAATTCTCACATGATACCTCTTATGAGCTTGTTCCTCCTTTAAAATTTTACTCCTTAGAGCATTTATTCAACACTTAGTCGAATTTGATCCTGTGCACGCCTGGCAACAGGTATTCCTCCACGACTTAGCTTCTTTGTGAGCGACTGTGCACACCTTGCAACAGTTCCTTGCAGCTCATTTTTTTCTCCTGAACAATATGATAATAAGTGTGTTTATGCTTGCACACACACCTTGCGAGGTTCCTTTGCACTCTTTGAAAATAACTTAAGTTACTCCTCCTGAAATTCCAAGCCAAAAGACTCTATCAACGCACTCGTTGTAGACACCATGCACTCGTTGCAAACAAAGGTTTCACATTATCTTTTCTAATCTTCTGATTCAAAATAGACTCTGTCAATACACACCTTGTGGAATCTATGCACACCTTGCATAGGCTCATAGAAGAGAAACAATTTAAAATTATTTATTATCTCACAGATTCATACATTCAACCATGTCAATGCATTCATAACATAAGAACAAGTAATAACAGAGAATTGCAATTAACATAAATCCTTCCATTCATTCATTTAGACAGACACAGTAACAACAACAACAAACATGTGGATCAACGCTTCTCTATTATATTCATTCAAATGATATGTACATGGGCTCATACACTTTGATAATCTTCAACAACAACTCTTTGCAACTTTCAGCTAAATTGCAACAACTATCAACAACCACTTATGGGAAACAATACATACATTTATACAAGAGGGATCATAGAGTTCTCCCTTTGACTATCTTAGAGCTATCCTATCGAATTAAAATCTTTCAACTACTAAGGATTTATTACAATAAATATCCAAGACAGACATATAAGAGCGAATGATCTAGATCTATACTGCAATCTATAACATTAAAGGAAAATACATTCCCCATTGATCTCATGTGATGGTTCAGCTCCTAAGAATTTAAGATGTTCTTTAATTACAATCTTTTCAAGATAATTCATGATGTGCTAAGTTGTCCTCCATTTGTTCTTTGATTACGGTGCTCCTGCATCATACTCCTCTAGACAAAAATTCATGGACTCTTGTCCATGAGCTCCTGCACTGACTTTCCATGCTTCTGAATATCTTCTTCATTTACCCAACTGGCATATTCTATTGGGTGTCCTTTCCATTTTACCAAATACTCAAAATAAGTCTTTCTCCTGGTCTTCTTACCAGTCCTATGATCTATGATATTCTCCATCTATGGATTTTTTGTTACAGGCATCTTCTTCTCCCACTGAATATGTTTTTGATATTCTGATACTTTTGTGTCATCTTCCCTGTAAGGATACATGTCTAAAATTTTGAATATGGGTGATATACCCACATCCTATGGAAGCTCTATCTCATAAGAATTGGCACCAAATTTCCTTAGGATCTTGCATGGTCCTATCTTCTTTAGCTTCAGTTTGTTATATGTTCCCCTTGGGAACCTTTCCTTCCTGAGATGTGCCAAAACTTGATCTCCCACTTCAAATTGAAGTTCTCTCCTATGATGATCAAATTTGCATTTATATTCTTTTCTACTGTTCTACAACTGCTCTTTGATTTTATTACGAAGCTTTTTTATTGTTGCAGCGAAGTATTATGCTCCAACGCTTCTGAATTCATTCTTCTCTAGATATCTCAACTCAGATACTCCTCTTGGCTTCATCCCATATACTATTTGGAATGGGATCTTTCCTATGCTTATGTTTGGTGAGTCATTGTATGCAAACTCTGCTTGTGATAGAATTTGATCCCACTGGATATGATGTTCAATGACCAAACTCCTCAACAAATCTCCTAAACTCTGATTTACCACCTCAGTCTGTCCATTCGTTTGAGGGTGATATGATGAACTAAAAGATAGTTTTGTCCCTAACTTCTTCCACAATGTTCTCTAGAAACGACCAACAAATTTTGTGTCTCTGTTTGAGACAATACTCTTGGGCAAGCCATGAAGTCTCACAACTTCCTTGAAAAAAAAAATTTGCAATGTGTGTTGCATCATTAGTTTTCTGGCATGGGATAAAGTATTCCATATTTGAGAATATATCAACTACAACAAATATAGAATCACTTCCCCTTTGTGTACTTGGCAATCCCAACATAAAATCCATGCTTATTGCATCCCAAGTCTTGTCTGGAATAGACAATGGTTGATACAATCCAATGTTATATTTATTTCCTTTTGCATACTAGAAAATATTACATATGTTCACAAAATTCTTCACGTACGCCCTCACACCTAGCCAATAGTATTAATTGTTCAATTGTCCAAATGTATTGTCATGGACGAAATGTCCTGCTAGGCCTCCACTATTTTTTTCTTTCAGCAGATTATCTCTCATTAAACATTTCGGTATGCACAACTGGCTACCTTTAAACATCAATCCATCTTGAATCAGATACTATGTCCACTGGCTTTTTTCTCCAAGCACACGATTTACACATGCTTCATATGCTTCTTTAAAATATGGATCATCACAATACATCTCCTTAAGGTGTTCAAACCCTAAGTTTTTCACCCGAAATTCATGCAGAATCAGACATCTCCTACTTAATGCATCAACAACTTTGTTAACATTACCATAAATATGTTTAATGACAAAAGTGAAATTTTGCATAAACTTTATCCACTTAGCATATCTTTGATTTAACTTCTCATGTCTGGTTATGAATTGTAAATCCTGATTATCGCTATACAAAACAAATTATTTTGGAACAAGATAGTGCCTCCATTTATTTAAGGCTTGAATTACTGCTTTAAATTATTTATCATAGGTGGAGTAATTTCTCTTAGTATCATTCATATTCTCAATGAAATATGAAACAATCTTATTATCTTGGCTCAAGACTGCTCCAATTGCAACTCCACTAGCATCACATATTACTTGAAATGTCTTCCTAAAATCTGGCAACATCATAATCGGTCATTCTGTTATCTTCTCCTTTAATATCCTAAATCCTTTTTGAGCTTATTCTGTCCACTTGAAAGACTTGTGCCTCTTCTTCACTGTATCTAATATTGGCACACAAATTCCACTAAAATTTGTAATGAACGTCCTATAGAAACTTGATAATCCATGGAAGCTTCTCACCTCGAATATGATTCTTGGCAGTGGCCATTCTTTGATTGCTTTCACCTTTTATGGATCCATCTTGAATTCATTTGAAGAGATTAAAAAACCCAAGTAAATGATTTATGTCTTCATAAAAGAGGACTTCTTCAAATTTATCAGCAACTTCTCTCACTGCAATCTTCTCATTACCAATGTTAAGTGCCTCAAATTCTCTTGTTCAGTTTTACTGAAGACTAATATATCATCCAGATATACAATCACAAACATCCCAATGAAATATTTCAATACCTCATTCATCAACCTCATAAAATTACTTTAATCCAAACGACATAGCAAGCCATGCATACAACCCTTCATTTGTTTTGAAGGTTGTTTTCCACTCATCACCTTCTCTCATTCTTATCTGGTGATATCCACTCTTCAGATCTATCTTTGAAAACTAATTTGCTCCACTCAAACAATCCATTAAGTCATACATCCTTGGAAAAGGAAATATGTACTTGATGGTGATCTTGTTTATGGCTCTTGAGTCTGTACACATTCTCCATCCTCCATATTTTTTCAGACTTAACACAGTTGGTACTGCGCATGGACTCAATCTTTCTCTGACCAAACCATTGTCCATCAAATCCTGGACTTTTCTCCTTACCTCCTCATTCTCTTGAGGTTTCATTCTGTATACTTCTTTGTTTGACATAATTTCTCCTGGTATTAGATCAACGTGATGGATGCTACTCCTAATAGGTGGAAATGAGCTAGGTAACTCATCCACTACTATGTCAGAAAAATTCTCTAACAACTCCTGAACTTCCTCAGGTAGATCATCCATAGAAGTACTTGTAAGGACAGCTCTGGTTTTCCTCACCACAACAAACTACATCTCATGTTCCTTCTTTACTTCCCTCAGGAGTTCCTTCCCACTCATGATAAGTATTCTCATGCTGGCTTCTTCCTTTACTTTATTTTTCTCTATTGGAAGTAACATGTGTGTCCTACCATTCTTCTCCAAAGTATAAGTATTTTTTCCCCCATCATGAATGAAATTTATATCAAACTGCCATGGTCTCCCCAACAAAACATGACATACATCCATGGGAATTACATCACACAAAATCTCATCTCTATATCTTGCTATCTTAAATTAAACTAGGCATTGTTTAGTTATCATTACCTGGTGTCCTTTTTGCAACCATGAGACTCTATATTGACTCAGATGTGCAGTTGTCTCCATCTCCAACTTCTCCACCATCTCCATGGATACTAAGTTATCAGTGCTCCCACTGTCAATTATCACCTTGAATACTCTATATTTAGTCTTGCAAGTAGTTCTGAACAAATTGTTCCTTTGCACTGGTTTTTTAACCTATGGTTCTGGCTTCAAGAGTACCTTCTTCATCATCAAATATTTGTCATCTTCTGCACCTTCTTCTTCAACATTCTGCGTCTGTGCTTTCAAAATGTGAACTTCACCTCCTCCTTCTTTATTTCTCTCGAGGCATTCCCAAGACATGTGTCATGTCTTTCCACATGCATAACACTTCACTTGTCCTCCTCTGCTTCTTCCTCTTCCTTGAGGAAAATAATTTATTCCACTGTACTGCCTCCCTCGAGAACTTCCTCCTCTTTCTGAGTGATTGTGTGGTTTTTCAGTCTCACCCTTAGGATTATGTGCCTTATCATGGACAATTCCCTTACCTATGTTTATACTTCTTCCTCTACTTTGTTGGCTTTGTTTTCTAGCCAACTTCTCTTCTACCTTCAGTGAAATATGATAATCATCCTCCACTGTCCTTATTGTCATCATGTTGATTTCATCCTGGATCTCATATCTCAGGCCATTAATATACCTAGAAACTTTTTCATCGTATTTTTCTCTCCATCCAGCCATGATGTTCAACCTGTAGAACTCCTCTGTGTACTCCTTCACTATCATTCCCTTATGTATTAGGTTCTGCAACTTCCTGAATAGATTTATCTGATAGTCATTGGGTATGAATTTAACTTTCAACTTGGCTACCATTCTCTCCCAATTTTTGATATGTTTTTTGCCTTTTCTCCTTTTTTCATCCTGCAGTTCATCCCACCACAATATTGCATGTCCTTTTAATCTAGTGACAAAATGTTTCACCTTCTTCTCCTCATCGACGTCTTCATGGTTGAAGTACTTTTCCATTGACCTTATCCAATCCGAAAATTCTTTAGTATCTAAATTGCCTTCGTACATTGAGATGTCTATGTTTTCTCTATCTCCCAACTTGAAAACTTATTTCAACAAGTGTTCCTCTGCAAGATCCTCTACTACAGCTATTTCAAATTCCTTTCTTCGCTTTCTGCATCACTAATGTCTCCAGCATCATGTGCTCTCCTTTGGGATATTTTCATAGAATCCAACCTGGCATGAAGTTCTCTCATCTCCCTTTCTATAGCTCGATTTTCTACAGGTGGATCTGTACGTCTTCTAGGTGACATTGTGCTAACCTTTTCTTCACACACAGAGCACACTTTGACTTCTCTGATACCACTTTTTGCATCCCCCCTCCTCTCCTAGGGGTTTCTCGACCTCTGGGTCAAGGATATTCATACAACTGAGATGAATTATCTCCTTGGAACCCTGCTAGCCCCAAATCGATTTAAACAAAGGCCATTTTATCTCCTTGGGCGCAGGTCATATGGAACCCACAGGCACTCCTCTCAACACTTTTTGCAATTTCAAAGTCGATGGACGCTAGCTCCTTCCACTAGCCCCTCTCCACATGTGACCTTAGGATATGACCTGAGGCTTAATATCTTAAGCGCTTCGTGAATTAGGGATTCATATGTTCTGGATGCAGCTGATCCCCTTTCACACAAACTCTGAACCGAAAAAGCTTCCCGGAACCAGATCTATGGTCTGTGCTCCCTTCGAAAACCAACAGTGGTGATCTACTTCGGATCTTCAGGCTTCGTCCATTCCAACCATTTCAACGTCTCATTTCTCCTAAAGTTCTTCCTCTCTGAAGCTATAGAATGAGTTCCACATGATCACCTTGATCTATGTCGAGATCACTCTTTGTTCCACTTCGATTGACTTGCAGTCAACGCTCCTTCACTATATTACTCTCGGAGTATCAATCCTTCGAGTGAATCTCCATGTTCCATGTGTCCTGTCCAAGTGAGCGGCTCAGATGGATTTTTGGCACTTCGACCTTCGGGTGGCTTGGATGTTCTACCCCTATTTTCTTCCGAAGGGATCACTAGTACATTTGGGTCAAATTCTGACGGCGTGTTCGATGAAATTGCCACTTTATATTGTCAGGAGAATGAAAAACAACAAGCCCCCTCAAATGTTGTTTCACATGATGTCTCTTTTATGATGCCATAGCTATCATCTCTATTGCGACGTTTCAGGTGGACACGTCAGAGACATCGTAATTTTGATGTCACATTTCATCGGTCTCTACCGTGGACGCTATGGGAGTGACATTACCATACGTCGTAATACTGACGTATGGTAACGTCGCTCAACCGACGGTCAGATATTTATCTTCGATGTGTGTGCCATGGGAGCGGTGTTACCATATGTCAGAATTTTGATGTATGGTAACGTCACTCAACTGACAACCGACTATATATCTTCGACGTATGTGCCATGGAAGCGACATTACCATACGTCGCAATATCAATGTCATGTAGGTATTTAAAAAAAAAAAAATCAATTGTCAATCACAAGGTCTCTTGTCTCCAACCTCAATGACCTCACAAGGAAAATTGTTACAATGAAAATCACTAGCTACAACTAATGTTATGTTGTTCCAAGTCACTATTTTCATTTCTTTTTCCATGGGACCATCTAGGGAAAGTGCCCCTAAATTGTCCACACAAGCAACCTACAACTTGAAACAAATCAAGAACCATGAGTCATTTCTATGAGAAGTTTTCTTCATTGGATTCATATTCATAGGACAATGTTAATGAAACCCTTCTCCATAAGTCCTTAACCATACAAGCATGAATAATAGAATATTTTGGATGAGCTTGTTTTCACATGTATTAAAGAACTGGATTTGGATCTAGGGTTCAAATCATGAGATCTCTCGTATTCAACCTCGATAACTACTTCAGATGATGTACCCAATGAAACTCACTTATTGCAACTAATATCATGATGTTCCTAGTCATGTGTTGCATTTTTTCCCTTGGGACCATTTAGGGAAAGTGTCCTTGAACTATCCAAGTAAATAAGCTACAACTCAAAACAACTAAAGAACTGTGAGTTGGTTCAATACACAGTATGTTGCATTAGATTCATCTCCATGTGACTATTTCCAATATCACCCTTCTCCATGAGTCCTTGGACATGCAAATGTGCATAAGAAACAATAATGGATGAGGTCATTTCCACATGTGTTAAAAAACCAAATTTGGATTCAAGGGTTAAATAGCAAGATCTCACACATTCAACCTCAGTGACTACTCAAGGATGATGGATCTAATGAAACTATATTTTTGTAATTGATGGCATATTGTTTTGAGTGTTGGTTTTCATTTTTTACCCCTTGGAACATTGAGGGAAATTGTGCATGAAATGTCTAGGAAAGTAAGCTACAGATTGAAATGAATCGACACTATGAATAAATTCAACAATTAGTTTGCTCCATTGTAATCATATTCATGGAATAGTGCCAATGATGCCCTTCTCCATGAGCCCTTGGCCACATAATCATGTATATTAAACGATTTTGGAGGATGTCATTTCCACATGCATTAAAGCACCAAATTTTTCTATGGTGTTTTGTAACGTCCCCCGGCCACCCATAGGCCGGGGAATTTCACTCCAGAGCAATCTCTCATGCTCTGATACCAGTTGGTAACATCCCCATCCTTAAACAGGCTGGGCCATGCTACTCTAGCGAACACTTTCATTCCCTTACTAAGGAACATACGGTAACATACCCAATATTCAACTGAGCTATGCCACATAAATTTTCTCTTCAAACTGAATGCAACTTAAACATATACATACAACACTCTTGTGGAATATTTACATATAAACATAAAAAAACAATTACATTCTTTAATATACAATTTCATACTAAAATAACAGTAAGCACATATATGCAACATATACAAGGAGATACCCATAAACATACAGGAAATTATAATCACATATATGATAAACCGTAACATAAGCATGTAAATAACAATGCAACATATAATTTTATCATACAATTGGTACTTATCTTGGAAATATTGTCACCAAATGCGTACAGACTGTCCACTAACCTCCTAGCCTTAGACTACACTATTCATCACTCTCAACAGTGAGTCACCCCCGAGCTGGGACTAAACTCCACCTGGGTAAAGGGGTTCCTAACCAGGCTAGGGTTCATAGACAACAGGAAAGACTCCGTCTCAAGTGATCTCTCAACTAATAGCCTACAACCTCTCATTCCCCACATGCATGTCCCACCCAAGGAAGTGTGCCCATTCTCTGCTCAATAGTCCCTCGGCTGCCCCACTTCCCTTCCAGGGCTTCAACAACAGGTTGGACAGGAAGTCTCAGACAACTATACTTGTAGTTTAGCAACTTTGGGAATCAATCCCCAACAATTATCTCGCTCGGAGAATTGCTCACGGGCCTGACAACCTACCTCTTCAATTTCCCATGGGCCTGACAACTCGCTTCTTCAATCCCTCTCCCAAGATAACCAGGTACACCAACCAGAATGGTTAAGGAACATGCTCAGATATAGTGAAATGGATGTCTCAAGGATAACGGACTGTGTCAATGAAAATGGTCATAGAATCATTGACTAGAAAACTGAGTGATGGAAGGAATCATTGTGAAACTAATCATGAACTATGATAGTTAGAATGATCATGAAGGTGATGGTAAGAATGATCCTGAAAAATGACTAAATGAGCTAAGTCTCCACGATATGAATGCATGTCCCCAACTTGAAACTTGAGATATCGGAAGTTACTTTGGTCCACTTGTCCCCAACTTTATAACTTGGGATAAAATAATTATCCATACTTTATGCTTTAGGAAATATTAATATAATATTCCTTTTTGGCTTAATCTCTCTAGCTTATCCCTTTCCCTTGACTTTTGGCCCTCCCTTTCCCTAACTGGTGAAGTTCAATCCCCCATCTCTTTTATCGTGGTCGGTTTGCATGCAACGATGTATTTTATATTAATCATGAGACATATACAAAATAGGCACACTGGCCTTTAACATCTAGGCGCTCTGTCCTAATTCCAAAACATAAGCATTCTAGCTTATAATAAATGCCTCACCAGCCTATAGCACATATCATATACACAAGGTTCACTGACCTCCATACTGCACACACTTTAGTTATTGTGCACGGTATCCGAGAATGTGCAGACTACATCATTTTACTGTGCAGTTCATGCAAGCACTATGCCATGGAAGGTGCATTATAAAATGATGTCAAAATAGCTCACCATCTTAAGTACACTTACATTACATTTACAATTGGGTTCGTCCAAGGGATATTACAATCCTCTCCCCTTATTTATGCACTGTCCTCAGTGCATCATACACCCATATACAACAAAGTTTTCAAAAATCTTCAAAAGGATGCGGGTATTCTATCTGCATTGCATCCTCATGCTCCCAAGTAGTGTCATCATGACCATACTAGGTCCATTGGACCTTTTCACGCTGTATGGCTCGGTTCCAAAGATGCTTGACTTTTTCGTCCAAAATGCGCATTGGATGCACTTGAAAAGCGCCTTCTTCCTCCACCTGAATCACATTCCAATCAATAACATGATTAACATCAGGTATATATTTATTTAGCAATGATACATGGAAGACATTATGAACAGACATAGATGTAGACAATGCAATCATATAAGCAACTGGACCAATCCTCTCTAGGATTTCAAATGGCCCACAAAATCTGGTTGCCAACTTGGCACAACTTCCCAGCTTCAAGGAACTCCTGTTAGCTTTCACTTTCAGGAAAACATGATCACCCACTTTGAATTCTCTATGGGTTCTGTCTTATCGGTATAAATTTTCTGTCTGTCTTGGGAAGCTTTTAAATTCTGCTTAATTTTTATCATTTGGTCCTCCATCTCCTTGAGCAACTCTGGACCAACTACTATCCTATCAGCTGGATTATCCCAACTCACTGGAGTATTGCACTTTCTGTCGTAAAGTGCTTCAAATGGGCTCATCTTCAAAGATGCCTGATACCCATTGTTGTAAGTGAATTCTACCAAGTGTAGGTAGTCTTCCCATTTCGATGGTTTGTCCAACACATACATTCTCAGTATATCTTCTATCACTCTGTTCACCCTCTCTATCTTTCCATCAGACTCAGGATGATAAGTTGTAATAAAGTTCAAATTTGTTCTGAATCCTTTGAACAATCCTTTCTAGAAATTCGACGTGAATTTCGGGTCTCTGTCGGACACAACTGGTTTAGGAATTTCGTGCAATCGTGCCACTTACTTCATGAAAATATCAACAACATTTGCTGCCTTGTGAGTAGTTTTCAGTGGAATAAAATGGGGCATATTTCGTAAGCTTGTCCACCACCACCATGATCGAATCATGCAACTTTCCTGTTCTGGGCAATCCTGTAATAAAATCCATTGTCACCACTTCCCACTTCCATTCAGGAATAGGTAAAGGTTGCAGCAACCCTGCTGGGTGCCTATTCTCAGCTTTAACTTTCTGGCATTCCATACATCTAGCGATGTATTTAGCGATCTCTCTCTTCATACCTGGCCAAAAGTAATGGCTCTTGATTGTTGCCACGGTTTTTTGATATCCAGGGTGCCCTTCATAAGAAACATTATGCATCTCATACAAAATCATACATTTCAAGTCCTGGACATTTGGAACAAAAATTATGTTCTTGTACAACACTATTCCATCTATTCCCAAATTATAATTATCCACCTTTTGTGGCATCTTACCCTGTTGTAGCATTGCTACCAATTCTCTGTATTGCAGATCTGCATTTGCAGCCTCTAGAATTTTACTTTTAATATTAGTCTGATACATGCTAATGGCTATAGCATGTAGTTCATGTACCCTTTTACTGAGTGCATCAACCACTTTATTCTCTTTCCCCTTGATATGATTTATATCAGAGTCATATTTGCTTAGAAATTCTAACCATCTTCTTTGCCTAGCATTTAGATTTGGCTGATCAAATAAATATTTTAGACCATTGTGGTTTGTTCTTAGCTCAAACCTCTTCCCCATGAGGTAGTGTCTCCATTTCCTCAAGGCATGCACTATGGTTGCCAACTCCATATCATGAGTGGCATAGTTTCTTTAATGATCCTTAAACTTTCTTGATTCATAACATATGAAAAACCCATTTTGACTGAGGATTCCACCAAGTCCTTTATTACATGCATCTATGCATACAATGAAGTCTTCATTTGGGTCTACAATCCATAATATTGGAGCACGTGTCAATAATTGTTTCAAGTGTTGGAAACTCTTCTCGCAATCCAATGCCCACTGAAACTTTAGTCCCTTTCTTTGCAAGGAAGTGTCTGGGTGTGCAATCTTTGAGAATCCTTCAATAAATATTCTGTAGTAACCTACAAGACCCATGAATGATCTCACCTTTGTCACATTCTTTGATGCTGACCATTCTCTAATGGCCTCTATCTTCTCAGGATCCACTGCTATCCCATCCTTTGAAATGATATGCCCCAAATAATGAATTTGTTTCTGATAAAATGAGCACTTGCTCAATTTGGCATACAACTAATGCTCCCTTAATACTTGCAACACCATCCTAAAATGATGTTCATGCTCTTCCTCTAACTTAGAATACATAAGAATGTCATCCAAAAAGACAATGACAAACTTGTCCAAATATTCTTGGAAAACACCATTCATTAAGCACATGAAAATAGTTGGTGCATTTGACAACCTAAATGGCACCACTGTGAACTCATAATGACCATACCTTGTCCTGAAGGTGGTCTTGATGATATATTTTTCTTTAATTCTTACCTGATGGTATCCTGATCTAAGATCTATCTTTGAAAATATCTTTTCATCCTTCAATTGATCAAATAGATCATCAATCCTTGGCAGAGGATACTTGTTCTTAATAGTCACTTTATTCAACTGTCTGAAGTCAATGCACAATCTTAGTGTTCCATATTTCTTTCTCACAAACAAGACTGGGGCACCCCAAGGTGACACACTTGGGCATATATAACCCTTCTTCATAAGTTCTTCAAGTTTCATTTCCAACTCCTTCAACTCTTGTGTACTCATTATGTAAGGAGTCTTTGATACTAGCGCTGCTCCAGGCATTGAATTTATAGAGAAATCAATGTCTCTCCTTGGGGGTAGTCCTGGTACCTCCTTGAACACATCTTCAAAATCTTCTAGGACTTCATAATCCTCCAAATTTGGCACCTTATCTCTAGGTGTCTCCGCCAAATGAGATGCAATTATTTGACACCCTTTTCTGTAACATTTCTTCAACTACAATGCTGAAATTTCTCTAATGGTTACTGCCCTGGGAATTCCCTATACTTTCCTTAGTTTCACTTCCTCATACAGACAAGTAAATGCTTTGTTGTGATAGTCTAAGAGAGTATGATGTTGGTCCAACCAATCCATCCCAATTAGACAGTCATAGGAACCTAAAGGCAAGATGTTTAAATCTGCCTTGGTGTTCAGTCTATTCATGTCTATGAGGCATGACTTAACCATATCATTAACGTTTCTTATGGATCCTGTAGCCAACTGCACGAACCAGGATTTCCCATGCTTTCTTCTTGGAAATTGCAAACTTTCCACCGTCTTAGGGTCTATATAACTATGACTAGCTTCTGAATGAATTAAAATAGCAATGGTTTGGTTGTTGATCATACCTTCCACTTTAATCATGTGGTACTGATACTCTGCTTGCTTGTTGTCTAGGGCTGCATAAATCCTTGGCACATATCTGGCCATTTCCTCCACTATTTCAGCTTGTTGTACATTGTGAACAACCCTACATTTTTCACCTCTGTGAGGACAATCTCTGAACCTATGATCTCCTTTACAACCCCAACATTGAATGGGTGGATTCCTTGGACTTTGACTCCCTGTGTCAATTGTTCTGGGTTCTTTAGGCATTTTTTGTCCTTGTGGATTATTTCTGAAGAATGGTGGCTTATCTCCCTTCTTCATCTGATCCATATTTAATTTCTTATTTTATTCCCAAGCCTTTTGGAAAGCTGGCCTTGCTTTCTGTTGATCATATAGGCATTTATCTTTTCTTATGGTCTCTTCCAATGTCTTGGGATCATCATACTGTATTTTTTCACTGATGAGTGATGGAAATCCACTCAAATACCTTTGAATTTTGACTGTCTCATCCTTGATGAAAGAGACATACTTTAACAGTTCTAGAAAACTTCTCTCATATTCATCTATGGTCATACTTCCAAGCTTGAGTTCAAAGAACTCTTTCATTTTCTTGTCATAATATCTCTTAGTAAAGTATTTCTTCTCAAAATACTTCTTGAATTCCCTCCAAGTAACACTTTTCTCTTTAATGTGTTGCACCTGCACAAGTTGATCCCACCACATGGAGGCTTTTCCCTTGATTTGATAGATAGAAATTCTACCTTCTGCATGAGAAGAATAATTATGCAATTGGAAATACTTTCTCATGCCCAACAACCATGTCTTTGCATCTTCATCCTTTTTGTGCTCTCCATCAAATGCAGGAGGTTTGATTTTGTTCATTTCTCCTCGTAGTTCATCTACCCCAGACCTCTTATACCTTTTAACAGGGGATGGATTTGAGTTGTTTCTTGTTCTCTTATTGGAATGCCTTGGGGAGTGATGGTGATGTCTGGTAATACTTCTTTCTTTTCTTTTCTCATCCGAAGGCTTGTGACTTTGATATTTTCTTAAGCCACTCTCCTTAATCAATTTATTTTCTATTATGTTCAAGCTCTCCAATAACTTCATGTTGAAGTCATCCTGCTGCTCTTTGGCTCTCATAAGCCTTTCATTATCAGTGTTATGGCTTTGGACATCCTTCTGCAAATTCTTAATGGTCTATGCCATAATCATGTTTTCATTCCTTTCTTCTCCATGTCCGTTGGAGTTCGTTCCTTCAATGCCCAAATGGAAATCCACCCCTCTGCTCTCATCTTGATGACTGTAATTCCCCTATGCTTCTTCCATTCCTATGGAATCTGCATTGGTGTGATCTAATCTAGTTTTTGTTAATTCTGCAAAACGTTCAGCCATTGAAACTTATCAGGTTAACAATTCAACAATTCATGAAAAATATGAACCATTTTGGTTCAATATATACATCATAATTATCTCTCCTAATTTCCTGGTGTTATCACCATGACAATTCTAGATTAGACCCAAGTCTTGAAAACATAGATGCGCAGCACCTTCAGAGATACATCTGGAAAGAAGGTGGTTTTTCGAAACCACTTTCGCTAAGACGCGGTATCACATGTTTCCATATGTCAAATCTACCACTCGTGGAGCAGGCGACATCTAGTCAGATCACCCCATTTCACTCGTTCAGTACTTCACAACAATGTGACGCCAACTGAATCCCGCCATGTAATGAACTCGAAATTTAATCATTTGAAATGGATTAGCCAAGCATGGAAACCCAACGCTCTTGTATGTAGTCTGTCTTCACTTCATAATTGGAATTCTATAACTACCAATCCTCAAGTATGAAGGTATCTACTTATCCATAAACGAAGTAATATCCAAATTGCTCGACTTTCTTCTCTTTGTAAAATCATTTTGGTATCCACAAACTGAGATACATGGACAAGGCTAAATCCAGTGAGACTGGTTATTCGGGCAACATGCTAGACTTTCTTGCAAATAAGGAGGAAAGGGTACTTGTGCACATTCTAGCAACTAAATTCCACACAGAGCCAGCTATAGACTCACAGTTGGAAGTTAGGTTGAATCCAACTATGAAGGATTTAGTCATCAATAGGCCAACTACTAAGAAGAAAAGGAGAAAGCAACAGAAGGAGGAATCCATGGCTGAAACGACTGAATGTGTTGGAGAGAATCAACCGGTTTGGTTAGATTATTTAAAGGAGGAGATCATTAAGATGAAGTGAGTATTCAACTAAAATTAAGTATGTTTCAGTGGATTTTGAACAGATGGTAGCAAAGGTAACGAGCACTAGAGATGATATGCTTGTTCTTAAACGACCTTTTTTCAATAGGATAACTGTTATCATTCCCTTTTTGTAATTTCGGGATTAATACGATTATATAAATACAGAAGCGAATTTTAGACTGTTTATTACAAAATTCTATCTGGTGGTGTTATGAGTCTCATTTTCTTTTATAGTATGATTTTCTTGTAAGATTATATTTCACTTCCATCTGTCTGAATCGGAGGAGTATAAAACTCAGAATTCTTTTTAATTAATGCTCTGATGTGGTTGTGTGTTTCTTTTTCTTCTAATATTATGCAAATTAAACTCAGACTCATCGCCTTCCAAACGACTTCGCGTGCACTAAAATTCAACCTGTACATCCATATTTATCGTGCATAGCAACATCATAAGGTAAAATGCATTTCCGCGCACCTATATCCACTATGCATTTCTTCTCCATCGCGCCGATAACTTGCATGCACTACTTTTGCATTGTGAGCTAATATCCATTGTGCACAGTTTTGGTATCGCGTACCGATACTCCACATGCATTTCGCCCTATGCATTGTACCATGTCAAAGTTCAATATGTTCCATCGCACACAATAATCTATGCACACCATTGAATACATTGTTGTGAGACAACTTATACTCATACTATGTGTGTACCAACAAAAATCCTCTGTGTTATACAATACTTGTACACCCCATGTGCTTGCTCACCTCGCAAGGATAAATTTAGTGCATACATCCGCACACAATATTCTTCCGCGCAGTGCCACAATTTACCGCACACACTTGCACGCTGACATTTTCCGCGCGGTGCCAAAATTTACCATGCGTGCCTAGAAGCCAATATTTTCCATGGATGGTCAGTGACTTGAAATTTGGTCACTTCGAAATTAATCTTCTGTGAATATCCTCTTCACTTGAACCTTTTCAGCCCATCCAGGCTCAGTGTTGAAACTGAAGCTCTGATACCAATTTGCAACGTCCCCCGACCACCCAAAGGCCAGGGAATGCCACTCCAGAGCAATATCTCATGCTCTGATACCAGTTGGTAACATCCCCAGCCTTAAACAGGTCGGGCCATGCTACTCTAGGGAACGCTTTCATTCTCTTACTGTGGAACATACAGTAACATACCCAGTATTCAACTAAGCTATGCCACAAAAATTTTCTCTTCAAACTGCATGCAACTTAAACATATACATACAACACTCTTGCAGAAGATTTACATAGAAACATAAACAAACAACTACATTCTGTAATATACGATTTCATACTGAAATAACAGTAAACACAGATATGCATCATATACAAAGAGACACCCATAAACATACAGGCAGTTATAATCACATATATGATAAACCATAACATAAGAACGTAAATAACATTGCAACATATAATTTTATCATATGATTGGTACTTATCTTGGAAATATTGTCACCAACTATGTACATACCGTCCATGAACCTCCCAGCCTTAGAATACATTGTTCATCGCTCTCAACAGTGAGTCACCCCCGAGTTGGGACTGAAATCCACCCGGGTAAAGGGGTTCCTAACCAGGCTAGGGTTCATAGACAACATGAAAGACTCTGTCTCAGGTGCTCGCTCAACTAATAGCCTACAGCCTCTCATTCCCCACATGCCTATCCCACCCAAGGAAGTGTGCCCCTTCTCTGCTCAACAGTCCCTCGGCTGCCCCACTTCCCTTCCAAAGCTTCAGCAACAGTCTAGACAAGAAGTCTCAAAGCACTGTAACTACAGTTTAGCACCTTCGAGAATCAATCCCTAGCAATTCTCTCGCTTGGAGAATTGCTCACGGGCCTGACAACCTACCTCTTCAATTTCCCACGAGCCTGACAACCCGCTTCTTCAATCCCACTCCCAAGATAACTAGGTACACCAACCTAAATGGTTAAGGAATGGTCTCAGATACAGTGAAATGAATGTCTCGGGGATAACAAACTGTGTGAATGAAAATGGTCATGGAATCATTGACTGGATAACTGAGTGATGGAAGGAATCATCGTGAAACTGATTGTGAAGTATGATAGTCAGAATGATCCTGAAAAGTGAACAAATGAGCTAAGTCTCCATGATATGAATGCATGTCCCCAACTTGACACTTGTCATATCAGAAGTTACTTTGGTCCACTTGTCCCCAAATTTAGAACTTGGGCTAAAATAATTATCCATACTTTATGCTTTAGGAAATATTAATGTAATATTCCTTTTTGGCTTAAGCTCTCTAGCTTATCCCTTTCCCTTGAATTTTGGCCCTCCCTTTCCCTAACTGGTGAAGTTCAGGCCCCCATCTTTTTTATCGTGATTGGTCTGCATGCAAYGATGTATTTTATATTAATCATGAGACATATACAAAATAGGCACACTGGTCTTTAACATCTAGGTGCTCTGGCCTAATTCCAAAACATAAGCATTCCAGCTTATAATAACTGGCTCACCAGCCTATAGCACATATCATATACACAAGGTTCGCTGACCTCCATACTACGCACACTTTAGTTACTGTGCGCGGTATCTGAGAATGTGCACACTACATCATTTTACGGCGTAGTTCATGAGCGCACTATGCCATGGAAGGTGCAATACAAAATGATGTCAAAACATCTCACCAGCTTAAGTACACTTACATTACATTTACAATTGGTTTTGGTCGAGGGATATTACATGTTTCTTGGGCCCTGTGGTTAATTAGAAATGCCATTATGTTATAGGACAAGTTAATATTCACCTCCAAATTTTCTATAAAATCAAGTTATCTTATGAAGGAATCAAGGTACCTTGCTAGACAAAACCTTATAGGAATATAAGCACACTTTAGATTAACAAAACAAAAGCATGGGGATTTTTTGATAGGGCCTGTTAAAGCAACCCCAATGCATGCAAGGCTATAGATGCACTTTGTTTTTTTTATTCAAGCAACATTAATTTTGAGGTTACTTTGTGTGGAGGTACTAACAATTGGGATAAATGAAAGCACTTGAAACATTGATAAGAATTACAACTGAAAGAAATATTGATTAATTATAGGTTGTTTCTTACTCAAATTTGGTTATAGATTAGATGTTGGGGAACCATAGAATATAAAATATTTGTTTCCATCCAATTTATAACCAAATAAAGTTGTTGGAGGGAATATTCTCTCATATATCTTATTATCACATATATAAGGAGAAAACAACTTAGTCGATGCCCTGTCAAAAATATCTTTGGAGATATAGCATACTAACATCAACATGGTAGAGTAAAGGGAAGGGGAAAATCCCTACCCCTGTCTCCAGATATTTATTTAAATGAGCTCTATCCATTTTTGATAATGGATTTAATTTCCTTATTTGTTTTGAACAATTTTGCTACTTTCTTTTTTTTCATATATCAAGAGGATGCAATGGATAATTTTATTATGGTTTTCAGGGTGATACGTTCAAAATGTAACACCTATCTAGGATTTTTTTCTTATGATGTAATATGTTTGGGGAAAAATTATTTTGAGATACTATATTTCAAAGTCATTCAATTATATTGGAAGAATATCAAGATCTATTCTTGTTAAGTTTTTCTTTCACGTCATAGTGCACTTTATGAGTGTAACTTTACCATTTTTATTTCAACATAAAAATGTTATGGATTTTTCCTTTGTGTGTGTGAAAGAAGTATACTTCTTGCATATATTGTATGGAATAAGGAAATTATGTGGATGGATTGATTGATGAAGAAATTATAGTAGACTAATCCTCAAGTCCTTTAGAAGACATGAAGATTTTTTCTACACAAGAAGAGCTAGTCTATTATTGGAAGATTGAAAGGGATGAATCAAGCATGGATATAGTTTATTGAGATATGTTAGTACTTCCTTCCTCAATTGTTGAGTGAGCCTGCATCTGCTACTAGATTCCCTTTTCCATTGTGATGTTACCTAAAATGGATTTATTTAGATCTTTATTAAGGTCAACGAGGAAACTTCCAAACCTTATAGCACCAGGAGAAGAATTCATATGGATAGCTTCAAAACTTAAAGATCCATATTGATGCATGCATTGGGATTTTTCATTTATAGATGAGGGATATGTTAGAATGTGTTTTAATGTTGTCTAGTGGATTGATGTAATTTTGTAACTAGTTTCATAATGATGATCATTATAACATCATTTGTGGGGAACTTGTACATGTAACTAAGCTTCACTAGACTTTAGTAACATTGCACATGTGCACACAGAGGTAGTTTTGGGGAGTTATTTTCCTAGTGACTGACCCCTGATGTAATGGTGACCTGCACTACTAGGTCCTTTTTATCCACCACTTCTCCCTTATCTCTTAAAGAGCTTATTGCTTAACTTTGTGGTTTGGTGTTTCTTGTTAGAAAAAAGAGGATCAAATAGCAATAATATAAAATAGATGCATAAATAAAACACACGAGATACACAATACAATAGAGACACATATATACATGGTTCACCCAATAAGGGGCAC
>SNQJ01S0000984.1:40099-91863 GCA_010110895.2 Picea sitchensis
GGGGACGGACTAAGTCTGGGAGAGAAGTTGAGGGAGTTTCCAAGATTGTCGAACCATTTTACTCGGCAATAAAATGGATTCGACAGTGGAGATAAGTCCAGAGTGTTGTCTCAAGAAGGTGGAACAGAAGTGAAGGAGGGAGTGGGAGCAACAATAGGTGTCAGGGTGGAGGTGAACTCAGTTTTTGGAGGAGAGCCACTCCCTCTCACTCCCCTTCCTCTGGCCGCATACCAGGTTGCACCCCTCTTCAATTTTCCCCTGAGTCGAGGCATAGAAATATCCACCTGAAACTAGAAGAGGAACATGGGAGGGAAGTGAAAATGGTTTCTCAATGAGCGTGATACCATTTGAATGCAGAGACACATAAAAAATAGTGGAGAGATGTTGGGTATCGAGGGCCAAGTGCACTGCAGAAGCTCGAGCTAGATGAGAAGGACAACACCAAAATCTAGAGGAGGTTGTGACTTTGGAGGCCAAGGGCTCAAATGAGCCTTGATGCTCCATGACACAAGCCTAAAACCATGCCAGGACGGGTGATGGGACTGTGAATTTGTCTATCCCATACCCATTAAAATTCCCATGAGCAGAGTCACCAAGTAATAACACCAGGTCAGAGGCAAGTGAGAGCTAAGGAGCAGTGGACATGACTTTAAATTCATGAGGTGATGTTAGAGGGTGAGTGCCTCTGTGTTGGATCTAGGTGGCAGGAGACCTAGCCAGGTTTCCTCCCCTCTGGTTGACCATCTGTTGTGTCCGAAAACACCCCATATGGGAGGAAATACATCTAATTTAATGGAAATGGACGACAACAAATATCTAGTGGGGCTTGTTAACATTCTATGTGAATTCTATAAGAATGTGGGTACCTAATAAGCATTAAGTTAAATTTTAGCCATGACTTTTTCTAACTCAAAATCAAAATAAAGGTGATTTAGCACACATGTAAGGACCTTTGTAACCTTGGAATAGGAGGAAAATGAATTCAAAAATGATTTAATTAGTAAATTATCAATTCATTCACATGCCCAATCTCTCGACAAAAAACAAAATGTATGATTTTTTTAATAATGAATACACCGCATCCTAAGGAGTCATATAGATTTTTCAAATAGTACCCTATCTCATGTAAATACATTATTGAACAATGTCTAGCCAATAAATTACATTCTATCAAATATGGAAACCTTCCCCATCTACAAATAATAACACCAGGCCTATTGTTAATCAATGGAAAATGGTGGAACTGCTCAAAGTCAACATTGAATTAAGGACATGTTCTTGGCTTGTTTGTTTGCTTATGATTCGTTCTTGGCTTGTTTGAATGGTTGAAGTGTAAGTTTGAGGAAATGTTTAGGGAATAATTGCAATAGTTCTAAGATCCAAGGAACTGAAGGATCAAGATAGAGGGATGGTCAAGCGATGGAACCAAGATTTAGTTCGGTCATGGATTGTAGGAAAAATTTGAGGAATCCCATAATTCACTAAGGGGAGTCATGTTAGGGTACCAATAAGTCAATACCTAGTTTTCATTGTGAAATTACATATGAAAAATGCAAGGTAAAATTCAAGCAGGAGACATAAAGAAAGGGAAAGTCATAGAGGGCTCCTCTAAAAACCCATCTAAGAGGCTAAAAACCCTTCTAAGAGGCTAAAAAGGAATTAAAATGATAAAAAGAAACTACAATTTTTGGCGGCATGTTCAAATCCATACATTCATGTTAGAATTTATCCATACATTCATGTTAGATTTATCCATTGGTTAACCATAAACCTACACTGACAAATCCATAATATCTAGAGGACATAATCAAAAGATTGTACATACCTAAATGGTGATTTTTCAATTTAGCAATCGAACATAACAATTCATAAAACATTAAACATAACTAGAATTGATGGCGATAACAAATCATAAAACATTAAACATAACTAGAATTGATGGCTATATAAACTATGTTGAAAGGAGAAATCACACCTGATCTGATGAACTGGTCAAAAATACAGTTGGAATGGTTGGCCCCGTGTTTTTCTCTTCAGCTGTATGACCCTCTGTTAGTCTTGATCTTCCCTCAATCGACGAAGAAAGATCTTAAAGTACCTGCCAAAATCATTCAACCTCCATAAATATCTAAAAAATCAATACAGGCCATATTTGTAGCGCATTATTTACTCTAAGATGCATTTTTACAAGAGTGTCAGAACATACCTGAATGTAATCCTCTTGGTTTTGAGAATAATTTATTGGATCCAAACGTCTAATAATTTATTAAACTGCCTCCCTTGATTTGAAGTAGAAGCAGCGAAGTCAACATTGACTTTGTTGTTGCTCTGTTGGATCAAGGGAGTTTTTCTCCAAGATTAAACAGATCCAATAAATTATTCTCNCATTCAACCTCCATAAATATCTAAAAAATCAATACAGGCCATATTTGTAGCGCATTATTTACTCTAAGATGCATTTTTACAAGAGTGTCAGAACATACCTGAATGTAATCCTCTTGGTTTTGAGAATAATTTATTGGATCCAAGCGTCTAATAATTTATTAAACTGCCTCCCTTGATTTGAAGTAGAAGCAGCGAAGTCAACATTGACTTTGTTGTTGCTCTGTTGGATCAAGGGAGTTTTTCTCCAAGATTAAACAGATCCAATAAATTATTCTCTACTGAACAAGGCCAACCATGTGAAGGTAGAATATCTTATGGCCCCTCCCCCCCCCACATCACTCTCAATTCCCCAATACCCAACATATAAATCTATTGAAGTATTTACAACAAAAACAAACATATATACATACCAATATTCACAACTGTTTACAATGAAATAAAATGTTTCCTTGATCCATTTGGAGTGAGTGGAATATGGTGAAAATAGATTTTATATTAAATAGTTATTAAAATATCCTTGTACATCATCATTTAGTACTTTTATCTGGCCTCTTCTTCTTAGCTCTATAGTTCCTAATCATTTCATCAATATCTACATCTTCGTTCTCTAGGTGCTCTTCAAAATATGATTGTGATTGTGTCCTCTCACACAGAGCATGCCTAGTCACGGGGTACTCACGGTGTAATGGAGGCTTCTTTGATGAAGAATCACCTATAAAAGAAAAAAATACAAAATTTAAATGGCTAGTTTTTAAATATAATTGAACTAGTTCAATAATATTAAAAGAAACACATGCAATGTCATTATTTAGCTAGTGCACTGGTCGACACCATTGGAATGGTTTCCCCCACGTGATCCTCTTCAACTGTATGAGCCTCAAGTACAACATTCTCTGCCATTGATACGACAAAATTTATAAGAACAATCATAAATGTATAAGTAAAAAAAAAATAGAAGTAGAAAATGTATAACTACGAAATTATTAAGTATATGATTAAAATACAGCCATATTACCGTCATGTGCTAGATCGTTCATAGCACCATCATGGGGCTGTGCCCCCGTGGAAAATTGGGACTGAATGGGATCAAAACCATCTTCTGGTTGCAAATTGCTATCAACACACTGTTCTCCAATACTAGTGCGTTCGTTGATAGTTTTGCTCCCTTGATTAAAAAAAAGTTGTAAATATTAATAATATCCAACATGATTGTATTATATTAATAATAAAGGTTAATGTGGATTGAATTTTATTTACCTTATCCTGCAAAGTGGTTCTTGGTATTTGCTCCAAGATTTTTCGGTGTTCAACTACCGCTTTATAGTTGTACTTGTAACCAAGCTGGACGTCTTCCTCCATGGTTTTAGTACCAAACTCGTCACCCTGCATTGCATAAGAGTATGTATTTTTAATGTTATTCACTGCAATTACCTAAAAATTTTAAGGCAATACAAATAAGATATTTAGGTACTTACAATTCGTGACTGCAACTTCAAGTAGCCGCCCTAGCCTAGCTTGTGTTGGTCACATTTGGCAAGCCTTTATTTTGTGGCCTTTGACGTGTCAGTCAAACTATCATCAAAAGTTTCAAGTATCTTAATATATACCACAATTTTATTTACATCTAAAAAAAATTGAAGGTATTCAATTGAAATTGTAATTTACCTTCTAGGACCAGAGGGTGTTTTTCCTTCATCTGTCAATTTCTTCTCTTTTTCATCCTCAATGAGGGCCTTCCACTCCCTTTCTGGAATCATCAGAGGACGCTCATACATATCATTTTGTTTCAAGTGTTTCCTATATGTTTTTTGCGTATATTTTAAATATTGTCCAGCTACGATGGTGGCCAAGGTCTTATTAAATGTGTCTACACCAAAAAGGCTTTCTAGATAATCCATCAATTCTTTTTTGAGGTTGGAATTCTGGGAATTCCACCTTTCCCATATGGTGGGCCCAAAAATCAGCAAAGCCTTATTCTCCAAGGACCTATAAAAATCGTTGTTCCCTAAACGCAAAATTATTATATGACTATTAATTTAAAAATAATAATTTAGATGATTTATATTTGTCTACATAGAGAACATGAAACAATTAAAATTTTAAAAATTACCTAGGAATTTAACTTTATTTAATAGAAGCCCTTCCTCGTTGACCATAAAGGTTCCCTTAAGGGTCCTTGTGCTGGTCACACATCTTGCTTTAGGAAAATCAACCATATAGTTTGTCAAATAATCGGCCTCATCTCCGTCACCACCTCCAGAGCCTACCTGTGTGGCTACTTCCTCGGTGTGTGTGTCGTGGCTCCCACATAATGGTGTGGAAGGTGGAGATTTGAATAGCTTCATCCTGTAAGCTATATGAGGGTCTGTGTTGGGACCCTATGGCATCTGTGAAACACCACTACTATCGATACCATGCATGTTGGTGTCAGCAGGATCCAAAAATATCTATATAAGAAAGAAAACATTTTTTCGTTTAGATAATGAAAAAGTTAAAAATCAATCTTTCATAATTGATATTATGACATAAAATAAAACCACTTCAAATTATGGTTATTACCTTATATGTCTTAAGCCTTGTCATAAATTCTTTGATCCTTTCTTTGACCTCAGGAATTTGATCTAGAATATCTAACAAGTGAGATAGTTCCTTGTTTGCTTTATTGATATTTTTTCTAATTAAAACCATAGGGTTGGGGGATTCATAGAAATCCCTTTCGCCGAGTGAATCATCATCAACATCATGTCCCGCAACTACATATTCGACAAAATAAATGATAATTCAGTTATGTAAACAAATAAAATAATTGATCGCAACAAAAATAAAATGCACATTAAATGCAATTCGAAAATTGTTGTTCATTTACCTGTTCTAAGGCCGCTTTTGATTTACCACGATAAACTTGCCACATTACAGTAAAATTAGAACCGTGATCATTATCATGAGAAATAAATTCAAATTTATGAGAAATTCAAATGTATGAAAATTCAAATGTTGATAACAAAAATAAGACACACTGAGTACTAAACAGACCGAAGCTCTCCAAATGGATTAACACCGTAAAGAACATAATGAAAATAATAAAATATGAGATTAATTTCTTACAAGTTGGGTAAATTTGTATACTTACCGCCCCCATAATAACAACATCTATATCTATTCGATTCAAATTGTAATCAACCAATAACTCTTCCCCTGCAGCTATTGATTTTATTGCACATATGAATACACGGTTTCCTTCACGCCCCTCAAATATGCAATTGGGTCTCTTATTTGTGGTCGCAGGTCGTGTACTGTTTATAAACCCTGCAATATTACTGGTTTCTTTTGGCCTTCCGTCAATATAGATAGTTACTCCTTTATTTTGATCATTGTCTTTTAGCTGTATATAATTTGCAGCCAAGCCATATCTTCGCATACTTTTTGTATATTGGACTATTCGTATCCAATATTTGTAGATATAACAGGGTCCGACGTACTCCATCAATTCAGTTAATCCATCATAACATACCTTTATGGCATCAATGGAAAATATCCCCAAACCATGTAATGACGATGGAGCAATCCGGTATATCCTTTCGTTTACACAAAAATCAGTGTTTATTTCAAGAAGATCCTTGGGTACCCATTGTTTCACTACATGTTTGTACCTCAAGGGAACCTCGATGTCATCTATGCTCTCATGATCATAAGAACATGATCTCCCTTTTGCAATAAACAATTCCATGCGTGTATGGAATTTTCTTCTGATCTTCTCACCTCTAGTTGATCTCCGCCTATTAGACCTACTAGATGTCCAACTTTCCTCTATTCTACCTGAACTTCCCTCACTCAATGTAGATAGATTTGACAAATGCCTATTTGCTTGTATGTCCTATAACACCATTAATGATAGAAACAATCATTCAATCAAGATGTAACACTAGGGATAAGGGGCACTCATATCATCTATTTTTTCCAGTGAAAAATTTACCCAAACTCGATAGGAACTATGCAAAAAAGTAGGATTCCACTTCTATGTTGGGAATTTTTCTCATGTAACTTTACCCTAAGAGTTTTTGGAAAATTTAAGACAACCCAAATCATGGTATTTCTGAAAAAAAATGAACAAGAAAGGTGAACTTTAACTCACCGAAAAGACTACCCTCATCGGAAATATGAATATTATTTCAAATACATGAATATGCTAGTACTAGACTACAATGCCTATGTTGAACACTTAAGTGGACCCCAATAACACTAATAATACCAATGGAGGTCATGACTAGGGAAGAGTCAACCGAGGTGGCTAAGGTGGAGGATGTGATTCCTAAACCCAATGAGAAGAAACGGTAGAAAAGGTAAAGGTGGCCTATACATGTAAAAAGGGAGCGAGGAATTGAGAGTAAAGTAAATTTTTAAGTAACAAATATGAGAGTTGTTATTTATTCATAACCCATCAATGGCTACAAAATTGTAAAGGCTAAGGCATGGGTGCTAGTTATTGACAATGGGATAAGTGATGTTGTTGTTGTTGTCCATTATTGTTAAGGTTTTTTTAGAGTCTCTTGATCTTGTTGGTGATAGTCTCTATGTCTTGTCTTGTCTTGTATATTATATTGTTGAGTTGTGACTAGTTTTGCATCTTGTAAGACCTCTTAAGCCACTCAACCACCATTTATAGTTCCATATACACATGAACATTAAGAAATATTCTCCAATGCCAACCTCAATGGTTGACAATAGAGCATGAAGCTTTCCTCAATTTCTAGTACCTCTTCCATGCCCAATCTTGAAATAGAAACTAAATTTTTCATTCAAGGATATAATAGCCTCAATTCCATAGGGTACATGATTAACACATGATTATCTTGACTCACTCCATCCAAAAAAGGACAATTTTTTTAATTACCTTGAATCACTCCATCCAAAAAGGACAAATGGGACAAGCCCTTATTCAAAGGCCATGATTATATATTGGTCAGATTAATGGTGAATGGACATTACGGCTAAGTGGACATTGCATGGGCTTCATTATGAAATTTGTAATTTTCACAACTCCTAAGGTATCTTCACAACTCTTGAGTTCATTCACAACTCTCGATGTAATCTTACAACTCTCAAGGCATTGGTCAGAATGGAATAAGCAATTTGGGGATATTCTTCATGCACATGGACCTCTCATGCCATGCCACATCACAAATATTGGAGTGGTCAACTTGTTTAGGAATTTGGAGGCATGTGTCACATAGTTTGATGGATGACCTCCTTGGAGGATGCATTACGTAGCCATTGGGGATTATATTTAGCACATATGGACCTTCTTGGACTTCCGTTGACTTGAGTATATGATTGACATGATTTGAAGAGGAGGTTACACATTGGATACCTAACACATGACCATTGGAGCTTAATTTATGGGATTTGTCCACTCTTGAGGGATTCTACTCATTAATTGTTGGTATTTTTCACTTTGGGGAGCTACATGTCCACCTTGGAGGATAACTAAGAAGTTTTCATTGCCTACTTTGAGGAGTTGGTTGTGGATCTATCCACTTGGAGGATTTTGAAGGCTACATTTTCCACCTTTGATTCATATTATTTCCTCTTCGATGGAGGCATCCCACTCTCTTGGGCCTATTTTGATTGGAGTATTGTACATGCGGATTGACCACCGATTTATTTTACAAAAAATATTAGTTAGTTGGATGAAATAATTCTTCACTTCTCCCTAGGCTAAATCTAAGGATTTCACATGAGATATTATTATTCTATTGTAAAGGGAGTTGAGATAGACTCTATATAAGGAGTATCCATTCCTCATTTGTAGTCATCATTGTATTTTTGGAGCTTCCATTCCTTGGAGCTTAATTGACATATCTTTTTTGGAGCATATGGATGTATAAGGGTTTTGTCTTTATGGACGTTGGTGTCAATTCTTGAAGCTCTTATATCTTGGTTTCTATTTGGTGCATACAGATTGATTGTGAATGCTCAAGTATTCTAAAAACTAACAATATCAATCCATTGAAGGGTAAAAACTACCACTTGGAAGGAATACATTTTGGGGTAACTCCTCTCCTTCTTCCTTTGTTAGTTTGGGGTAGCTCCTCTCCTCTATTTGATGCATTTATTTTTCTGTCCATTTTAGGAATCCTAGCAAGGGTATTGAGTACGTTTGGGAAGCTATAGTTGATCTTGTTGGTGAAGGTTTCTCCCATAAGGACCCATTCTTGTAGGGACTTGGTCTTCATTGTTAATATTGATTAGATAAGAGATTATTCTTCCCCTTGGGTTTTAGTCTCTTTATCATAATATTTAGATGAAATAGACCAATTTTGAAAAGGGATGTTCTTATTGGCCCCATAATCCCCTTTGATTCATCTTGAATCTGTTTCCCTTGTTGGATTTGGAATTTATATCTACTTCCTTCCATCACCTCTTTTATATCCTAAAACATAAAAAAAATTGTTTTTCTAAATATACTCTCACTTCACCTTGTTCCTCATTTCTTAGATTTAGTAATCCTACTAGGGGTACTCCCCTTGAGTCGGAGAAGAGTTGGCCTAAAGTTAAGAGGATATGTTTATTAGGTGACAGTGGTGACCATATTGAAAGTTCCCTGTTGGGTTGTGCTTTGTGGATTTGGTATTTTATCATTAAGTACAATTTTTGAGGTAACATTTTGGCACTATTTCCAAGGATAAAGTCCATTCTCCTAGAAATTTTGAAGACTATGATTCATGACACTTTTGTGAGTGTTGTATTGAACATATATTTCTCACATGGTGACTCCATGAAGGGACAAATCCCTTGTTCCTTACATATTTTGAAGACTTTGTTGGGTGTAGAGGTGAGCACATCCATCAATATTGAAGGATTTTTGAATAAGCTCATCTTGGAAACTCCACTCTTGGTATTGGTATGAGGTATGATCATTATCCATTGCATATTTTTTAGACTTATATTGAAGACCTAGAAGTGAAAAAAATGGAATGTCCCCCATGGTTCATTGATTTGTGTGCTCCTATTGATTTCTCAAATATCTCAAGGTTCCCTCATGAGCACCCAAGTGTAGATTGGAGGTAAATTCCAAATTTTGGTGGAAATGATGATTCACTCATACTAAACATCTTACCTTTCATGGAATTCATTTTAGGTATTGGCATTATTCATGAAAATGTTGTGATAATTGTTTTTGTTGATAGTTTTAAAAGGAGTTCAAGGGAATGGTTTGAACATCTTGGTAGAGGATAAATATCATCTTTTGCAAGTTTTGTTGAGACATTTTGCAAGAAATGGAGCCCTAATTATCCTAAGAAATGGATGCTCATTATTGAAAGGATAAATAAAATGTATCATGTGATAAACAAAGAAAACATGGTTGAAGAAAATCCTCAATCTCCCCTTGACGATAACGCCATGGAATATCTAGTTGCACCTCCACTTAAAGAACACAAGGATGAAGACTATTCTCACACCTCAATTGAATATCAAGAACATGAAGAAATAATTGTTGAAGAAACATCATGTTCTCCCATGTAATATCTTGGTGAAGACCTTAAATATGAGATCCCCCATGCATCTATTTCTCCTCCCCATGAGGTTGAGGTTTTGGTAAGTTTTCACCTTATCAAACTTTTGAATTTGATGGTATTCCTTGTTATGATCTTGAGAGGGGTAATCTTGAAGACAAACCCTCAAATGATGATGAAGTTTTAAAGGCATGTATCTCTCCATTTGATGAAGATAATGTCACCCTAGGGCATGGAGTTATCGACATCACCTTTCATATTTTTTATCGTGATAGGAAGCCATATTGTTGGATACATTATGGAGGTCTTATTTATGATGCATATAGTGATGTGTCCATTGAATAAATTACAAATTTTGAGGTCTATGGGTAGCCTTAATGATGGTGAATGGTACACCTTCACACAAGACTTATGGAGCCTATTTACAAAAATACATGACAGAAAAATCCAATAACAAAAAACAATACATTTTATTTATTTATTTTACCCATGGGAATCGATAATTGGTAAGTATATAAAAGAAAATACCATTAGAGTCTCGGTATTGGTCTCGGTATGGTATGGAATGGCCCTCGACCCTCAGTCTCGGATGGCCTCAGTCACGGGTGCCCTCAGTCTTTGTAATTCCCTCAGTCTCTACAATGACCTCAGTATCAGGTGCTCTCTGTGTCGCAATGCCTTCAATGCCCTCAATGCCCTCTATCTTTGCAATGAATCTCCACTCCTGCATGCGGGCTCTCCATGTCTCAATGCCCTCAATTCCCTTCGTCTCTGCAATGCCTCTCCACTACAATGCCTCTCCACTCCTACGCGCGGGCTCTCCGTGTCTCAATGCCCTTCATCTCTGCAATGCTTCTCCACTCCTACGCACGGGCTCTTCGTGTCTCAATGCCCTTCATCTTTGCAATGCCTCTCCACTCCTGCGCACGGGGATAGTGTTATGATCACTAGTTTGGATGATCTTTGATCGTCATGAATGGAAATGGGCATGGGGGTAGTGTTTTGTTTTGTTTTGTTTTGTGTTTTTTTTTTTAATAATTTATTATTATTATTTTGTTTTTAATTTAATTAATATATATTATAATATATATATATATATATATAATATAAATTATCACCCCAAGCCTATAGAAATATGGAATTTCGCAACACCTAAGGGAATTAGACAATTCAAGGATTCCCTTTGTGTATATATGCCTTGGCAGCCTCCTAGGAAACTTTGCAAGGTCCTAGGAAAATTTGCAAAATAGATTACCCCAACTCATGGTGGCCTCGTAGGAAAAGGGTGGTTGGCTAGTTGCTTGTGTTGACTAAAATCATTTAGTGAGAAACATTGGTGGTTAGTACTCATGAATTTTGGTATTGCTAATGGTTTAACTACATTGAGTAAGAACAACACCTAGAAACCACAACACAATCCCTCTCTGGGGGGTCCTTAGCCTCAGAGTTGGATAAGGGCACCATTAGGAGTTTTTTTGAAGTAAGGACGGGTAGAGAGGCCTTAACCATGGTTGAGGAAGAAAAAAAAGTACCTTAGGATCTTGTTGAATATTTTTAGGCTGGAGAGCCTTGAATAAGTCCTCAAACCAACACATCACTCATTTGTAAGGCTTCCTTGAAGGCATCCAAGTAGGATACAAGTGCCATGAGTAGGTTTTTCTCCCTAGAAATGGGTCTTAACAACTAAAAATTGTTAATGGGGGAGTAAAGGACTTAAGACATAATTGAACCTTCTCAAGCTCATGTGCCATGAAAAACACATAGAAACCATGACATGAGCTCTCAGTTCAATGTCTTTGGACTAATATTTGGAAATGAGCGCCATTTATATGTTTTCCATACTACATATGGGTCTCGGGGCCTTGACCATGGTTGTGGTATGGAAAAAATCCTCAATCCTTTAACCATGTTCAAGGGCAGGAAACAACAAATCAAGCCACAAACATATCATATCTAGCTCAAGCACCATGAACAATTCCTTGGGTCACCACACAAGACCATGGATGGGTCACAAGACCTTAGATATCTTCAAAGAATGAAAACAAGTGCCTTATAATATTGTTGAATATTTTGAAGCTCAAGAGCCTTGAACAAGTACTCAAACCAACATAACAAAAATTTGGCCTTTAAGAGGGATATAGGGATCACGATTAGGTTTTGTACATTGAAAATGGGTGTAGAGGCATAAACATGGATAGTTGGAAACAATGGCCTAAAGCCATAAATAAACCTTCTCAAGCTCAACCACCATTGAAAACACCTAAAAACCATGACATGAGTCCTCTGTAGGGAGTCTTTGTCATCCAAGTTGAATATGGGTTACATTATGAGGTCTTCTTCATCATGGATGGGTCTTTGCACATAAGGGATGGGTCTTGGGCTATCATCCAAAATGAAGCTTATAGGGCATTGATCCCTGAACTAGTCTTTAAACCACTACACAAACCAAAATCATTGGCCTCATTCTGGGATATGGAAATTATTGAGAGATTTTGTGTACTTGGCATGGATCTCATGGCCTTGGTCATTGTTGACATAGGAAAATAAGGTCCATAGTACCTAAGCAAATATTCTAGGATCATAATTCATTAATGACACCTTAAACCATCACATAAACCCTGTAGATAGAATCTTTATCCTATGAATGATATGTTAGCATCCTTAGAAAGTTTTAGGCATAAGGGATGGGTCTCAATACCTTAACCATGGTCATGGGAGAAAATAAAGGGTATTGGTACCTAAATGAATCGTTTAAGTCTCATGATCCATGAAAGAGTCCTTGAATCGCAACACAAGCCATTTAGAGGGGATATTTGGTTTGTGCTTCAAATATGGGCGCCATTAGGAGGTTTTGTACACCAAGTATGAGTCTTGGGGTCTTGACCATGGTAAATGGAATGAATAAAGAACATCAAGTCTTATATAAATATTGTAAGGATGTGCTTCATTAATGTGTCCCTAAAGCACCAAATAGGCCCTCCAAAAGGGGTGTTTGATCTCTATTAATTGGGACATGGGAACTTATAAGAGGTTTTTCATATTAGGGATACAATGTTTTATGCATCAAGGAATGATATCGAGGCCTTAACCATGGTTGGGGGATAAATATAGGGAATTATACCCTAAATGAAGATTCTTGGTCCAACAGGCCATGATCAAGGCCTTGATCTATGACATGGGTCCTCTAAAAGGAATATTTTTCATACAAATGGGAGATGGGTTCCATTAGGGGAGGAAAATAAGGTCCTTGGCCCTTAAATGAATCTTATATATCTTATTGGACATAAATATTCCTCAAACCAACACAAAACCCTACATAAAGTACATTTTTCCTTAAGTGGGATATGGTTGCCATTTCATAGGTTTTGCAACAAGATATGGGTCTTGGGCCATTGGCCCAAAAATAAGCTTCTAGGGCTCTTTTCCTTAAACTAGATCTCAAGCCACCACACAAACATGGATCATTGGCCTCTTGGTTTGATATGGTAACGATTGAGATATTTTGCATACCATTCATGGATCTCAAGGCCTCAACCATAGTTGATGAAGGAAAACAAGGGATATAGAACATAAATTAATATTTTAGGGTTCATAATCCATTAATGACACCTTGAACCACCACACAAACCCTCATATGGAATCTTTGTACTCCAAATGAGATATAGGAACCATTTGAAAGTTTTAGACACAAGAGATGGGTCTTAGGACTGTGACCATGATCATGGAAGAAAATAAATGGTATTAAGGCCCAAATAAAACATTTAAGACTCATGATCCATGAATGGGTCCTTGAAGCACTACTCATTCCAATTAAAAGGGATATTGGCCTCCATTTGGGATACGAGTGCCATTAGGATATTTTTGTGTAGCAAGGATTCATATTGGGGTCTTAACCATGGTAAGGAGAGAAAATAAATGGAACCAAGTATTGTATAAATATTTTAAGGATATGATCCATGAACAAGGATTTAAAGTTCCATGTAAACCCTATAAAAGGGATCTTTGTTATTCGAGTGGGATATGGGAACCTATAGGAGGTTTTTCATACTAGGGATGGATCTTGGGGTCTTGACCATGGTCAAAGGTAGAAACAATGGACATATGACCTAAACGGAGATTCTTGGGCTCATGAGACAAAAGGAGGTCTTAAACAACTACACACGCCCTTGAGAGGGGATATTTATAAGCCACCATTTGGGATACATACACCATTAGGAGACTGTATTCATAGGTGACGAGTCTTGATGCATTAACCATATCCATATGGAAACCATTAGAATTAGGGTTTGATTATTTAATTACCAAGTCGATTTGATGTCACAAAATCTTCAATTCACAAATGTCATGCACCGACCCCGCATAATGATCACTAGTGTATGGGGCCAACGTTGAAATTTCTTCAATATGTGTCTATATGCATCGAAATTTGACATGGTTAGACTAGAAACATGCCTTGACAGTACGGGATGGTTTCAAGAGTCAAGGATGTATGATTTCCTGGTCACATAATCTTTGAGATCATCCATGTTTGAAACAACGTTCATAATGGGTGTCTCATTGTCAAATGTCATTGTTTCCATTTGTAGAATATTTGTTGGAGCTCTCTTGAAATGTCATGGAACTTCCAATTCACCCACCACAAATGTCATGCACCGACCCCACATAGTGAGAAGTGAATGGGGGCAACATTGAAATTTCTTCAATATGTTCATGTATGTGTCAAAATTTGACATGGTTAGACTAAACACATGCCTTGATAGTATGGGAGGGTCTCAAGACTCAAGGATGTATGATGTCCCCACATAATATTTGAGATCATCCACATTTTCATTAACATTCATCATGCACGTCTCATTGCCAATGTTTTTCATTCTCTTTTATAGAATTGTTGTCGGAACTATCTTGAAATTTGACATGGAACTTCAAATAGACCCATCAAAAATTTCTTCCACCGACACCGCACAGTGAATAGTGAATGGGGCCAACGTTGAAATGTTTTCAATCTGTGCCCATATGCATCGAAATTTTACATGGTTAGACTATATAGTTGCCTTGAAGGTATGGGAGGGTTTCGATACTTAAGGATGTTTGATGTCCCCACATAATATTTGAGATCATCCATGTTTGCATCAACGTTCAATACAATGGATGTCTCATTGTCATCATTCTTCATTGCCATATATAGAATCTTTTTCGGAACTCTCTTGAAATCTCATGGCACATCCAATACACCCATCACAAATTTCATCTTCCATTAACCCCACATAGTGAGCAGTGAATGGGGAAAACGTTGAAATTTCTTCAAAATGTGCATGTATGTGTCAAAATTCGACATGGTTAGACTAGACACATGCCTTGATGGTATGGGAGGGTTTCAATACTCAAGGACGTTTGATGTCTCGGCCACAAAATCTTTGAGATCGTCCATGTTTGCAACAACGTTCATAATGGGTGTCTCATTGTCAAATGTCATTGTTTCCATATGTAGAATATTTGTTGCAACTCTCTTGAAATGTCATGGAACTTCCAATTCACCTACCACAAATTTCATGTACCGACCCCGCATAGTGAGTAGTGAATGGGGCCAACGTTGAAATTTCTTCAATATGTTCCTGTATGCATCAAATTTTGACATGTTTAGACTAGACACATGCCTTGATAGTATGGGAGGGTCTCAAGACTCAAGGATGTATGATGTACACACATAATATTTGAGATCATCCACATTTGCATCAACATTCATCATGCATGTCTCATTGCCAATTTTTGTTGAAACTATCTTGAAATTTGACATGGAAATTCAAATACACCCATCAAAAATTTCTTCCACTGACACCACTTAGTGAGCAATGAAAGGGGCCAATGCTGAAATGTTTTCAATCTGTGCCGGTATTCATCAAAATTTGACATGGTTAGACTAGATAGTTTCCTTGAAGGTATGGGAGGGTTTCGATACTTAAGGATGTTTGATGTCCCCACATAATGTTTGAGATCATCCATGTTTGCATCAACATTCAATATAATGGATGTCTCATTGTCATCATTCTTCATTGCCATCTATAGAATCTTTTTCAGAACTCTCTTGAAATGGCATGGCTCATCCAATACACCCATCACAAATGTTATCTTGCACCGACCCCGCATAGGGAGTAGTGGATGGGGAAAATGTTGAAAGTTCTTCAAACTGTGCATGTATGCATCGAAATTCGACATGGTTAGACTAGACACATGCCTTGACGGTATGGGAGGGTTTCAAGACTCAAGGATGTGTGATGTCCAGGCCACATAATATTTGAGATCATCCATGTTTGCAACAACGTTCATAATGGGAATCTCATTGTCAAATGTCATTGTTTCCATCTGTAGAATCTTTTTTGGAACTATCTTAAAATGTCATGGAACTTCCAATTCATCCACCACAAATTTCATGCACCGACCCCACATAGTGAGCAGTGAATGGGGCCAACATTGAAATTTCTTCAATATGTTCCTGTATGCGTCAAAATTTGACATGGTAAGACTAGACACATGCCTTGACAGTATGGGAGGGTCTCAAGACTCAAGTATGTATGATGTCCCCACATAATATTTGAGATCATCCACATTTGCATCAACGTTCATCATGCACGTCGCATTGCCAATGTTTTTCGTTCATCATGCACGTCTCATTGTCATCATTCTTCATTTCCATATATAGAATCTTTTTTGTAACTCTCTTGAAATGTCATGGCACATCCAATACACCAATCACAAATTTCATCTTGCACCGACCCCGCATAGTGAGCAGTGAATGGGGCCAACGTTGAAATTTATTCAAACTGTGCATGTGTGAGTCGAAATTCAACATGGTTAGACTAGACACATTCTTTGATGGTATGTGAGGGTTTCAAGACTCAAGGATGTTTGATGTCCCAACCACATAATATTTGAGATCGTCCATGTTTGCAACAACGTTCATAATGGGCGTCTCATTGTCAAATGTCATTGTTTCCATCTGTAGAATATTTGTTGGAACTCTCTTGAAATGTCATGGAACTTCCAATTCAACCACCACAAATGTCATGCACTGACCCCACATAGTGAGCAGTGAATGGGGCCAACGTTGAAATTTCTTCAATATATGCCTGTATGCATCAAAATTTGACATGGTTAGACTAGACACATGCCTTGATGGTATGTGAGGTGTTTCAATACTCAAGGATGTATGATGTCCCAACATAATCTTTGAGATCGTCCACATTTGCATCAACGTTCATCATGATGCACCTCTCATTTTCATCATTCGTCATTCCTTTCTATAGAATCGTTGTCGGAACTATCTTGAAATTTTACATGTCTGACATGTCTGACATATTGCATCTTGAAATTTTACATGTTGTATGGTTCTTGTTGTAGTGAAAGTTTTGAGGAAGATCTGGTGAAGTACATTGATGGTGCACTTAGTTTTATTTATTGGCATATCATGTGGTGCATTGCGAGAGGAATTTGTTGGTTGTCTTGGTATATGATTGTGTTATGAGTGGTGCATGTTTGAGGGTTTTTGGTTAAGGTGTGTTGTTGAAGTTATTGGTATAGATTGAGGCTGCATACCATTGAGGGTTTGATGCATGATTGATGTGAGAGTTCACTATACATGGTTTATGGATGTTTTCATATGTATGGAACATGATTAGAGAGACATAGTTGTACATGTTTTGAGCAATACACTTGTGACAATTGGTATGAGATCTATGTGATCAGATCTGATTGGTTGATGAGATTGTTGTGATAGGTTGTTGATATAGGTTGTAATAGGTTGTTGATGTACAAGGTTTATGTACATGGTTTATGTGCATGGTTATGGTACATGATTGATACTTGGTATAGTTTATGCACTTGTTATGGTACATGTTTGATGTTGCATATTTGGTGCATGATTGATGCACTTGTTATGGTACATAGTTGATGGTACAAGTTGAGGTATAGGTTGATGCATGGTACAAATTGGTACTTGGTTGAGACAAATATCTTGTAATTGTATGTGGTGATCTTGGTATATTCTTGGTAGAGGCATGTGTTGGTGATGTTGAGCATATGGTTGAGATATTATTTTGATGATCTTGGCATGTGTTTCATGCTGATGAGAGTGGATATGGTTTCATGGATGAGACAATGAATAGTTGGTAAAATTGCTATGACAGTGGTCGGTTGGACAAATTGATGTGACAGTGATAGTGACAGTGAAAGTAACAGTGACAACGACAGTGATTGTGGTAGTGAAAACTGGTCTACATTTATATTTCAAGGTGACAGGATGAGGCAAGAAAAGGGGGTTGTATCCTCCCAGTTGGAGCCGAAGAATAAAGGATTTGGAGCTTCCTTTAGTTTGGATACTGAGAACTAGGAGGTTGTAGCCACCTTCTAGTTGGATCCAGAGAACATAGGGGGTTGTAGCCTCCTTCTGGTTGGAGCCAAATAATTAGGGAGTTGTAGCTTCCTTCAGGTTGGAGCAAGAGAATTAGGGAGTTGTAGCTTCCTTTAGTTTGGAGCCTATAAATATCGGGTTGTATCCTCCTTCCATTTGCAGATGGAGAATTGGGAAGTTGGTGCTTCCTATAAATGAATTCTTGATATATATAAGAAAGCATTTTTTGGTTTTCTCCCATTTGGGTTTCCACATAAATACCGGTGTTCTGTGTTCTTGATGTGATGTTGATGTGATGCTGCTTATGATTACATGATTATGATATGTATATTGAATACAATCATAGATGATACATTGATGATAAAATTTTGAACATTGTTGATAAAGTGAAATAATATATATTATAGTTAAAAGTGGTATAAAGTGCTCATACTGATTCACCCCCCCTCTCAGTATTTCAACATTGAGGAGAGATAGTGGTGGAAAATTATGTTGGACTGAATTCGAAGAGTTATGTAATACATGCGGTATAACAAGGCATACGACTAATCCATACACACCTCAAAACAATGGGGTTTTAGGAAGGATGAATATGACATTGATGGTAAAATCAAGGAGCATGCTCAGTGGTACCGGGATAGAACATGAATTCTAGGTAGAGGTAGTGGGTACTGCATGTTACATGGTAAACATATCACCCTCATCAGCGTTGGTGAATAAAAATCCATATGAGGTATGGAGTGGTAAGAAAATCTCTCTTGAACATCTCATAGTGTTTGGTTGTGATGCTTATGTACATATTCCAAAGGAAAATAGGAGTAAGTTGGATAATAAAGCTAAAAAGTGTATATTTATTTGTTATAAAGATGGTATGAAAGGTTATAAGCTTTGGAACCCATAAAATAAGAAGATTGTTTATAGTCAGGATGTTGTTTTAAGAGGTTAAATATGTTCTGAAACAAGAATTCCTACCAAGGAAAGAAGAACCTGAGAAAATAGAGTTTGAGTTTGATGATGCAAAATCTGAACCAGCGGAAGAAGATTAATCATAAGAAGAAGAACCTCATACTCTTGTATTGAGGAGATCAATGAGGGAAAGAAGGAAACCAAAAAGGTATATTCCACCCGATTTATGTGCTAATTTTTCTTTATCTATTACTGATTATGATCCCATAACTTTCAAGGAAGCAGTGAATTCAGAGGATAGTAAACTCTAGAAGAAGGCCATGGTTGAAGAGATGGATTGATACAGATTTATGAGTGGAACGAAATAAATAACAAACTAAATATAATAACATAGAGATACAAATAACAACAACAAATATCCAGTGAACAATAACTTCTATTGAATACATGAAATAGGTTGAAACTGTAGAACTGCAGAATTGAAAACAACTTTCTTGAATGGTGGTAGCTATCTATGAGAAGAGATGTGGCTGCTACGCGCATCCAACTGAGTAGAATGATTAAAATGAGGTTCCATAGGAATTTTTAACATTACTCGTGAATTCCATAACCCTAGACAACCAAAAACCTAACCCTAGGAGGTGAAACACCAAAAGTTATGTGGGCCCCACTAGGTAAGTTGGTACCTCAACTTCCTAGGGCCATAAATTTTTCATACGACCTCCGTTTTAGGCATGTGATAGCCCGTTGGAAAGGTATTTTAGAGAAATAAACACTATGCCATCAAACTTTGACTTTATCTATAGTTCGACTGTGGCAATACAAAAAAAAATACTGTTTAGGGCCCCAAAACGGACCTAGAAGTACAGAAAGATGTGCTAACATGAAAAATTCCAAAATAATCCAGTTGGACTAGTTGGGTGGCCACCAGTCTCCACCTAGAATATGTGTAGGGCTTCATACATTCCCAAAAGTGTAGAACCCACATTTACAAAGAAGTAGAAAAGAACGTGTTAAACTAAAAACTGTCAACAAGAGCTAGTTGGAATAGGTGGGTGGCCACCAATATCCACCTGGATCACTCCTCCCCCTTAGGAAGAAATGGTCTCCATTGCATTGAGTTCCCCCATCAGGTGAGGAAACTTATATTGAATTTATCTCCAGGTGAGCCACTTTCCTTGGTGTAGGAGCTTCCCTACTTTGACAACCCGATAAAGTTGGATCCTCTGCTAGCGAGTGCCCTTGACCTATGTGTCCACTATGTGATCAATGGATTCATGTTCCATGTAGTCAGGGTTGATCTCTAATGGTGTTAGTTGTTCTGTGATCTGCGAGGTGTCCAATAGTGGTGGAAAATATGGCCGAAGGAGGTCCACGTTGAATACATGGTAGAGCTTCCGATGGGGCCTTTTAAGGCGCTATTTCTGAAAATGTAAAGAGACCTTGACTCCCACCTTAAACTAGTGTGGTACCCTGTGTTGATCATGGCGCTACTTGTAGTTAGCATTGGATTTCTACAAAATATCATGGACCCATTGGCATATGTGTTGAATCCACTCAATGAATCTGGTGGATTTTTCAACCTCAGACTGAACATGGGAAGATTCTTCCTATGTGGTTGCAAGAGGTAGTGCAACATCAATGGGACCCAAGGGTTGGAATCCCAACCCCACCTGAAATGGGCTATGGTCGGTGGAGCTATAGAGAGCCATGTTTTAGCTATGTTGAACATAGGTAAGAATCTCATCCCATGTACACAGATTCTTAGAGTTGCACATGCACAAAATTTCCACAGTCATTCGATTGGCGACCTTTGTTTGGCCTTAAGTTTGGGGGTGGAAAGCAGTGGATTTAGTGAGCTTGGATTCCAATAGAGACCGGATACTCGACCAAAATGTGTTGAGGAATATGTTGTCCTAATTGGATATGACGGTCTATGGTATCCCAAAATGGACCCAGATGCGTTCGAAGAAGAGCTTGGAAGTATCTTCCGTTGTGATGCTCCTCTTACAAGCTGTGAGGATGGCCATCTTCGAAAATCGATCAACTACCACAAATACATAATCATTTCCTTGATTGGTGGATATAATTCCAGGCATGTAATCCATCGATATGTATTCCCAAGGCCTCTTGAGAGTATGAAGAGGGTGTATAATCCTTGCTTCTTGATGTATGTCTTGGAAATGGCACAAGCAATGCAAGATCTATATATATTTGTTGTCGTACTATCGAAGTTTTGGCCAATCAAAATGTTTATGTAGAACAACCATAGTTTTCTCCATGTCAAAATGTCCTGCCATCTGACTGTAGTGAGCCTCCCAAATCATCTTTGCACGCTCTCTTGCAGGGACACAGAGGTGGCCCAGATGGAATAACAATCCATACTGAATGTGAAAATTGGTGACATTTGCACTTGTACTCAAGAGCTGATAGGTGGTGGCGAAGTCTGGATCTTGCTGATAAAGTTGGGGCCACTCATATGCCTCATGTCCACAAAAATGGAGCAAGATGGTGAGTGCAGCCACAGGAGGTTGATTGAGGCAGCCAATGACACAATTTTTTCTCCCTATCTTATACTTGATGTTGATATGGAAATGTTATAGGTAGGTGGACCACTTCTGATGGTAGTCATTCTACAACTTCCTCTGTGGATGTATGAACTACAGAGGCTTGTGATCAATGTGTATGTCTATCTCCTTTCCCAGAATGTAATGTTTCCATTGACGACAGGCTTGTACAATGGAATACATTTCCTTATCATACATGGGGTATTTCTAGACAGTATCTGAGAGTGTCTCACTATGGTATGCTACCGGATAACCGTGTTGAGTGAGAAATGTGCTTAAATCATAGTTAGATGCATCAATCACAATCTTGAATAGTTGTTGCAGATCGGGTAAGGGGAGTACTGGAGTTGAGCACATGCAATGCTTCAGATCATCAAATGCTCTTTGTTGTTCCTTCCCCCACGTGAACATTTCCCTGCCACCTCCCTTGGTCACTTGGCTGAGGGACCATGTAATATGGGAGAATCCCAACATGAACCATCGATACAAGTTGGCCAGTCCCAAGAATGTTTGAAGGTCAGTTAGTGTGGTCGGGGATGGCTAGTCACAGATGACTTGGATATTAGTTGGATCAACATGTACCCAATTCTCATCAACAATGTATCCCAAGTATTAGACCCTGCTCATGCTAAAGGAGCATTTTTCCAAGTTGGCATATAGCTTGTGCTTCCGCAGAGTGCTCAAAAATTGTTGAATATGTTGCATGTGCTCCTCCCAAGTTCTACTGAAGATGAGGATGTCATCCAAATATACCACTACAAAAGAGTTGGTGAAGGGTCTCAATACATCATCCATCAACCTCATGAAAGTGGTTGGTTCATTTTTTAAGCTAAAGGGCATGACCAACCATTCAAATATACCTTCTTTATATTTGAAAGTTATCTTCCATACATCAGTTGGTTCAATGGGAACCTGGTGGTAGCCAAACTTTAGGTAAATATTGTTGAATAACTTTTCCCCTTTGAGTTGGTCAAGAAGGTCATAAATTCTGGGAATTGGATACTGGCTCCTGATTGTGATTTGGTTTAATGATCTATAATCAATGCATATCTGTCGAGTCCCATATTTATTCTACACTGGTACATTCAATCTTTCACAAGGGGAGGAGTTGGGTCTGATGTGCCTCTTTTGAAGAATCTCTTGGATATGACACTTGATTTCATCATTTTCCATGAGCGAGCAATGATATTTTGGTCCATTAGGAAGAGGTGCATCAGGGGTTAGATCAATTGGATGCTTGACTTGGCAGTGGGTCAGTACCTCGGTGGGTGAGGAGAAGATGTCTCTGCACTCTTCCACGATCCTTTCCACTCACTTTTGTTGCAAAGAGAGGCTTTGTGTAGAGGCCACATATGTGGCATCGACCTTCTGCTTATTGTGAGCCTGGATTACAAAGAATACAAACTTCTCGGTCTGTGAAATGACATTATTGCATTTCTTAGCATATATTAAAGAAATAGTGGTAGGCGATTCTACCTCTGGTATCCTGTACAATTGCCTACCCAAAGTAATAATAACATTGTAGGGTCTAGACTCATACACAACATGTCGCTTCCAAAAATATGGTTGTCCTAAAAGAACATCACAAACTTCAATGGGGTAAACATCACACAATACCTCATCTTTGAAAGGATTGATGTCGTAGGGCAGACGACATTGTTGGCTGACACGAAGATCTCTTCTTTGGAAAAGCCAACTGATGGTGTAGGGATGTGGGTGCGGTGTCATCGGTGTTGGAAATACTTCAAACACACCTAGGATTTTTTTTTCCTAAGGTTTTCCCTATGTTTATTAGTCATTATTCAATATCTTATATTTTAGGGAGAATATTCCTCTAAGAGAATATTCTCTTCAGTTCACACTTCAGTTTGATCAGTTGAGTGGAGTCTAGATGCTACATTGGGATTATCACCATGCATCATTGGGATCTTCACCAATAAATGCACATTGTACTTGGGATCATCACCAGACTAGTGCATTACTCAATATTCCTTGATCTCCTCCTCACTTCACTATGTTTCAGTCAGTTAACTTAAGGTTGAGAGACTAGTTAATTCATACTAGGTGGCAGTTCACTCCCGTAACTGCCTAAGAGACTAGAGTAAGTGGAAGTTTAACCCCATAACTACTAGTGTGTGTCCAGATCACTCTAAACCACCACTATGGTGCATTAGATTCTCCTCCAATGTGAATTAGTTGAGTTATACAGAGTATATCATGTGTAAATTATCATTCATTCATTTGGTTAATCATAATTCTTCCATTATTTCTCTTTTGCTTCTCTTTTCTTATATTTTCTCTGAAACTGTGTATGTCAATTCCTATATAGATATATTTTGTGTAGTTTCAACACATTCACATGGTATTAGAGCCAACAGACTACTAGGGAAAAGACACACCAAATTATTTTTGTAGTTACCAAAGAGTGAAGACAGTGAAAAAATGGAATTTCCAAAAGAATTCATTCTTACACCGTACAATTTATTTGCATGGAAGGAGAATATGATAATGCATCTTTGAGGCAAAGGATTATACCAGTTAACCATGAACACAGAGAGAAAACCAACATCATCCATAGAAAAATCCAAGTATCTAAATCGAATGGATGAAGTGTCTCAAATAATTTGCAGTCTCATTTCTCCTAAACTCCTCTTTCACATATCCTCCTATAAAACCCCCAATGAAGCTTGGACCACCATGGAAGGGATTTTTTGAAAACATGACAAGATGAGGGGACACATGCTCGAGGTGGAATTTCTCATTTTGGATCCAAAAACCTTTGACAATATCCAATATTTCTTTACCAAATATAAGGATTTGTTGTCACAACTCAAGGCTCGCGGGGTTGATAAATCTAAGGAGGAGAAACAAATGGTTCTCACCATTCTCTCCAAACTTGGTCCAAAATACTCAGTGTTTGTATCCACATTCTATTAAGTTAGGTTCATCTATGGATCCACCTGGACGATGCCATCTCTTAAGGCCTTTATCGAGTCTCTGACACAAGAGAAAAACAAGCTCATCAATATGGGAAAAATAAAAGACGAAAAGGTGCATGCACTTACTATGCAATATGGTAGTTGTTATCACATGAAGTTGTTAAGGGTCACATGTAGTTGTTATGGGTCAATTCATCCTTAGATATTTGAATTTTTGTGGAAAGTATCATGCTTACACCATATATAAAGACATCTAAATGCTTATACACCTTTGGCTAAAGTCTTTGGGTATTTTTGGCTCAAAATGCACAAATAAGACAGCTACAGGACATTTCGTAGTGCCTGGCACTGCGAAATGATCTACACAGACAGGCGCTACAGAATGCGCTATGGAATTTCCTGTAGCATCTACTGTTATGGATTTGATCATAAAATCAAAATGGCGAAGTGGGTTTCTCCGAAATTTTTTGTGGATGAATATGATATCCCTATTGACTTGCTGACCAAATTTCGTTCTGACCCAATTTGGAATTTGAGAGAAACAATTAAAACACTAGTGCGCTGCGAAATGTGCAAAATATTCTCTGTTTTGCATAACTGATTGGATATTCACCTTGTTGGGAGGTTGCCACCTATCAAGGAGGGTTCAAATGACTTCTCATGGATCAGTTAGATGTTAGATCCATTAAATAACTCATGCAGTGAGTTGGAAACAATTTATTAATGACTTCCAACAATTTCCTGAAAATTAGCAGTTTGTTGGATTTTTGTCTCTTTGACTATTGCCACCTATCTCCAAGGCCTAGAATCCAATGGAAGATATAGGATTCGACCTCCTAAGGATACTTTGATGTTATTTTGTGTTTAAGAGAGGATGGAGCTCTTGGAGAAGGGTTGGATTCATAAGCCAAGAGAGGCTAGAGAGAGTAGGAACAATTTTAGTTGCTCATTTGTAATCCTGAGGGCATTGGTTGTATTCATTACTGTTATTGAAGAATGATGAGAGCTTTTATTTTCAAATGTAATTTTGTGTTTTATGTGTCTTATTATTTTAAATATATCATAGGTTTTAGGATCAAAATCTATCAATGGTTTATGGATTCTTAATCAGTAGATAATCTATTGTATTTTTCCCATCAGTCAATGTTTATATTCAAGTATTTGTTGATTCATTAAACTAAGAGTATCTATGTTTAGTGAGCATTCTATCTTCAATTTTCCTTCTTTATTTTTCTATCTATCAACATATGATTTTGTTGTCTAATTAGCAGCTTAAATACCTTCAATGAGCACAGTGTTTATGACTCCATTGCCCAATGGTCCATCACTGATCTATAGTTAACTTGTTGCCTTTTCTCTTTCTTTTTCTCACTGATCCACTTAAAATTAAATCCTACTCAAATCAAATTCCATGTTACCAAGCTTACTCCCATTTGCATTCTGGGAGTGACTCTTGGAGAGATAACATTATTGGCATCGTTGTTGGGGAACGAAGTGTGAAGCTAGCTTCCCTGGGGGAATGACATAGATCCAACTCTTAATGGTAGACAAGAGAGGGACATAGAAATTGACTGTAATTATCTGCCTGGCGACTCCACAATCAAGACTTCAATGGAGAGGATCATTTTGATAGAAATATGACCATACAAAAGGGGATGGCCAGGTATCATCTTATGATATTTCTCCATGAACTCTTGTTTTTATTTATCAACTCATTTCTCTCTTTCCCTTTACGTATAAAGAGGATTATCCTTTGCTTTGTCTATTCGAATGATCATAAGACTTCCTTTATATATCCATCCTTGGAAGAAGAAGACCTTCCTTCATCTTGTGTTGTAGATGTTGATCTTGTATCTTCACCTCAGTCTATTCATAAGGATGTGATTTGTATTCAAATCCCTCCTAAATTTGATCACCCTTGTAACCTTAAGGAGGTTGAAACTGATTCAAAGCCTTCTCAGATCTCATTACCTTCTGCTATTACTATTTAACCTTGCCATCAACTTGTTAAACCTCATATTTAGCCCACTAGTTTTCAAAATAGAATCATAGACAAGATGGTTAAACATTTAAGTATGCCATATCACCTTCATCCTTATCCTCTTGATTTCTTTGAGTATCTTCCTTGGTTTTCTGGACAAGATCATGTTACAGCTGAGAGGAATTTGGAGGCCTTTGAGAACTTTGTTGACCAGTTTGAGATAGTTCATGATGATGTTACACTGATGTTGTTCTCCAAATATTTGTTTGGAGATGTTGTTGTGTGGTTTAAAGGCTTGGGACCCGATTCTATTGGTTCTTGGATCGAGCTATGCAATGCATTTTTAAAGTGTTGGGGTGAGAACAAGTCTCTTTATCGGTACTTGGCTGATTTTAATGCTTTAAGGAGAGGGGAAGAGAAAGCCTTGTCTATCTTCAAAAATAGGTTTTACAATGTTTATCATAGCATGCTAGTGGAAATTTGACCTTCGAGACTGCTTCCATGGTGTACTATGAAATGGATTAGCATTCAGATCTTGTCCTTCTCCTAAGAGAAAGGAAGGATTCATCTTTAAGAAGGTTGGTTGATCCGGATTATTTTCGGCACGAAATGAGAGTGGAGATATAATAAATAAATGCACAGAGATATCACAGATATTCAATAATATAAAAAAAATGTATCAGATATGAAACCATAAACACATATATACAATAATACACTATTTCTATTAATGAAAGAAATGTACAAAGACTGTAAAAATACAGAGTGAAAGACTCGCTAGAAAGGTGGCAGCTTATCTCTGAGAAGAGATGTGACGGCTACTCGCATTCGCAAGAAGATGATTACAGTGAGGCTCTGAAGGAATTTTTACAATAAACATGAATGCCCAAAACCCTAGACATCCAAAAACCTAAGCCTAGGAGATGAAGCACCAAAAGTCATGTGGGCTCTGTTTGGGTAAGTTAGTACATCAACTTCCTGGGGTTGTAACTTTTGCATACGATCTCTATTTTAAGCGCATGATAGTCCATTGGAAAGGTATCGTTGAGGAGATTAATTTTGGAGGCAATATCAAAGGAACTTCCATACTTCTCCTTGTTTTCCCAAAAACGTTGTTTAGGGCCTCAAAATGGCCCCGGACGTTAAAAACTGCTAAAAATAGTAAATTACCAAAATTGCCATAAAACTGTTTTGAGCTAGTTGGAAAAGGTGGGTGGCCACTGATATCCACCTGGATCAATAATCCCTCCTTAGGAAGAAATGGTCTCCATTCTGTTGAGTGCCCAGGGGAGAGTAAAAAATGTTTGTTGAATCTGAATCTTGGTGAGTTGCTTGTCTTGCTGGAGATGTCGCGTTGCTCAGTTTGTGGAAGTTTGTCATGAACCTGTTGAGGCTGAGGATATTCAACAAGTAGATCTACATGAGAGCACGGTGTGCAGAAGGAATCTGTGCGCTTTTCTGAAACCTTTTCGATCTGATTCTATTGGATAGAAGGTGCTTGGGGCAAGGTTGTACCGGTTGCACTGTCCTTCTGTTCCCCTTTTGAACAGAGTGTGAAGAAGATGAATTTTGTAGTATGAGATACTACCTTGCGACACTGTTTAGGTGGAACAATAGTCGGAACTACCTCTGGTATTCTGTAGATATGACCCCCAAGAGAAACAATGACACTACGGGGTCAAGACTCATAAACAACATGGCGTCTCCACATATATGGTTGGCCCAAGAGAAAATAAAAAACATCAAGTGGGGAAACATCACATAATACCTTATCCTTGAAGGGTTGGATGTCGTATGACAATCGAAACTACTAGCTGACACAAAGATCTCATCCTTGGTGAAGCCACCCGATGTTGTATGGTTGCGGGTGTGGTGTTGTCGATAATCCCAATTTTTTTACGACCTCTGCTAAGATGAGGTTCTTCTAGATTCATCTATAAAAAATAAAATGTAGTGGGGTTCCCTTCACCCACATGTGTGAATGAAAAATCCACTCCCCCTCTTCAGGATCTGTTGGTTCTTCTAGTTGAATTGTTGTGGTCGCGACAATAGCACTAGGGTCTGCGTCAATGATCTTCCCTTTACTAGTATTTTTAGAATCAGATTCTGAATCAGGGTTCATCTCCTTGTCTTTGATATTGGCCACCAATGATTGTTTTGAGCGACATTCATCGATGTTGTTCCAGGGGGTTTTGTGGAAATCATACCATTTTCTGGTGTCCTTCTTTATCTTCCCGTGACCCTTCTTTTCTTGTGGCTTGGGCTGGTTTTTAGGAGACTGTTTGTTAGGGATGTCTTTGCCATACTTTGGTTGTTGTGGATTTGCAGACCTGAAATCCCATTTGTTCTGGTGTTTAAATTTTTGCTCGATTTTAAAAACATATCGATAAGCAACACCGAGTGATGAGATACCCATAAAATCCATTTCAGTTTGGATGTATCTGTGTAGATCCCCAGGGCATTTTAGAACCAAATGTTGTTTGGAGTCTTTGATACCTAGCTTGGTGTGCAAGGTATGGAAGGTATTGGTAAACTACAGAACTTCTTGGCCCCTCTCTTGTCGCAGTCTGGTCCATCTCATGTATGGGTCCTCATAGTTGCCAACAGGGTAATATTGTTCCTTTACCACATCCACAAAAATTCCCCAAGTGGGCTCGGCCCCATATATTCCAGACTCCTCTATGGAACATTTCTCCCAATAAGTTTCCCACCAATGTTTGACACAGGGGAGAGATTTAAGGATTGTGAAGGTGATCTTTTCCCTATCGAAAAAATGGTGAACAGAGAAATAACCGTCTAGCAGATTTAACCATTTGTCTAGGGCATCCACATCTATCTGACCTTCAAATATGGGAATATCAAAATTAACCTATATATTGAAAGGAGAGTTTCTTCCAAAGTGGTTTTTTTATGAATATGCACCTGTTTCTATTGACAGGCATTGAATTATGTGGGAAAAATTATCCATAATTTTGTCCCTCTGTCACGTGAGAGCTTTCTCAAGAAACATATTTATAGGATCGTCTGCTCCGTCATTTTTATTTTCTTCTACAATGGAGGTTTTCTTGGGCATGCGAGAGTGATTGTATTCAAGAGAGACAAGATCGATACCCAACTTTCTATACTCATACCTCGTCGGGGACATGCACTGAAAAAAAATGATTAAGAGTAGCCTGCTCTAATACCACTGATTTAGATTATTTTTCGACACAAAATAAGAGTGGAGATATAATAAAGAAATGCAAAAATATATCATAGATATTCAATAATATAACACAAATGTATCAGAGATGCAACCATAAACATAGATATACAGTAACACACAATTTCTATTAATGAAATAAATGTACAGAGACTGTAAAAATACAGAGTGAAAGACTCACTAGAATGGTGGCAACTTATCTTCGAGAAGAGATGTGACGGCTAATCGCATTCGCAAGAAGATGATTACAATGAGGCTCTAAATGCCTCTTTACAATAAATAGGAATGTAAAAAACCCTATACATCCAAAATCCTAACCCTAGGAGATGAAGCGCCAAAAGTTATGTGGGCCCCGTTTGGGTAAGTTAGTACATCAACTTCCTTAGGTCGTAAAATTTGCATACGACTTGCGTTTTAGGTGCATGATAGCCTGTTGGAAAGGTATCGTCGGGGAGATTAATTTTGGAGGTAATAACGAATGAACTTCCATATTTCTCCCCATTTTCCCAAAAATGTCATTTAGGGCCTCAAAATGGCCCTGAAAGTTAAAAACTGCTAAAAATAGTAAATTACCAAAATTGCCAAAAAACTTTTTTGAGCCAGATGGAAAAGGTGGTTGGCCACCGATATCCACCTAGATCAATACTCCCTCCTTAGGAAGCAATTTTCTCCATTGCGTTGAGTTCCCGGGGGAGAGGAAAAAACGTTTTTTGAATCTGAATCTTGGTGACTTGCTTGCCTTGTTGGAGACGTCGCGTTGCTTAGATTATGGAAGTCTGTCATGAACCTGTTGAGGCTGAGGTTGTTCAAAAAGTCAAGCTACATGAGAGGATGGTGTGCAAAAGGAATCTGTGCGCTTTGCTGCAACCTTTTCGACCTACTTTTGTTGGATAGAAGGTGCTTGGGGTGAGGTTGTAGTGGTTGCAATGTGATTTTGTTCCCATTTTGAACAGATTGTGAAGAAGCTTTGCAGTATGAGATACTACCTTGCAGAACTGTTTATGTGGAACAATAGTCAGAACTACCTCTGGTATTCTGTAGAGATGACCCCCTAGAGAAACAATGACACTGTGGAGTCGATACTCATAAACAACATGGCGTCTCCACATATATGGTTGGCCCAAGAGAACATCACAAACATCCAGTGGGGAAACATCACATAATACCTCATCCTTGAAGGTTTAGATGTCGTATGACAATCGACACCGCTGGCTGACACGAAGATATTTTCCTTGGCGAAGCCACCCGATGTTGTATGGTTGCGGGTGTGGTGTTGTCGACAATGTCAACTGTTTGATGACCTCTTCTGAGATGAGGTTCTTCTGTCTTCTGCTATCAACAATAAAATGCAGCGGTGTCCCCTTCACCCACATCTATGAATGAAAAAGGAACTCCCCCTCTTTAGGATCTGTTGGTTCTTCTAGTTGAATTGTTGCGATCGTGAAAATAACACTGGGGTATGTGCCAATGATATGTCCTTTACCATTACTTTTAGAATCAGATTCTGAATCAAGTTTTGGCTCCTTGTCTTTGATCTCGGCCACCAATGATTGTTTTGAGCGACATTCATCGGTGTTGTTCCAGGGTATTTTGTGTAAATCACACCATTTTTTGGTGTCCTTCTTTGTCTTCCCGTGACCCTTATTTTCCTATCGCTTGGAATGGTTTCCGGGAAACTGTTTGTTAGGGTCGTATTTTTCATACTTTGGTTTTTGTGGATTTGCAAACCCAAACTCCCGTTTTTTCTGGTGCTTACATTTCTGCTCGATTTTACCAGCATATCGATAAGCAACACCGAGTGATGAGATATCTAGAAAATCCATTTCAATTTGGATGTATCTGTGTAGAGCCCCACAGTATTTCAGAACCAAATGTTGTTTGGAGTCTTTGATACCCATCTTGGTGTGCAAGATATGGAAGGTATTGGTGAAATATAGAACTACTTGGCCCCTCTCTTATCCCAGTGTGGTCCATCTTATGTATTGGTCCTCGTAGTTGCCAACAAGGTAATATTGTTCCTTTACTGCATCCACAAAAAAATACCAAGTGGGCTCGACCCCATATATTCCAAACTCCTCTGTGGAATGTTTCTCCCAGTAAGTTTCCCAGCAATGTTTGACATGGGGGAGATATTTAAGGAGTGTTCAGGTGATATTTTCCATGTTGGAAAAATGGTGAACAAAGAAATAACTGTCTAGCAGAATTCACCATTTGTTTAGGGCATCCGCATCTATCTGACCTTCAAATATCCAAATATCAAAATTAACTTGTACCTTTAAAGGAGAGGTGCTTCCAAAGTGGTGGTTTGATGAAGATGCACCTATTTCTATTGACAAGCATTGAAGGATGTGGGAAAAATTCTCCATCATTTCCTCCCTCTGTCATGTGAGAGCTTGATCAAGCAACATATTTATAGGATCGTCTACTCCATCATTTTTCTTTTCTTCCGCCATGGAGGGTTTCTTGGGTGTGCAAGGGAGATTGTATTCAAGAGAGACAAGATCGAGACCCAAATTGATATACTCAGACCTCGTCTGGGATATGCACTAAAAAAAAACGATCAAGAGCAGCCTGCTCTGATACCACTGATCTAGATTATTTTCGGCACGAAATGAGAGCGGAGATATAATAAATAAATGCATAGAGATATCGCAAAGATTCAATAATATAACATAAATGTATCAGAGATGCAACCATAAACACAGATATACAGTAATACATGATTTCTATTAATGAAAGAAATGTACAGAGACTGTAAAAATAAAGAGTCAAAGACTCGCTAGAATGGTGGAAACTTATCTTTGAGAAGAGATGTGACGAATACTCACATTCAAAATAAGATGATTAAAATGAGGCTCTGAAGGCCTTTTTACAATAAATAAGAATTCCAAAAATCCTATTCATCCAAAAACCTAACCCTAGGATATGAAGCGCAAAAATTCATGTGGGCCTCGTTTGGGTAAGTTAGTACATCAACTTCCCGTGGTCGTAACTTTGCATACGATCTTCATTTTAGTCACATGATAGCCCATTGGAAAGGTATCAGTGAGGCGATTCATTTTGGAGGCAATATCAAAAGAACATCTCTATTTCTCCCTGTTTTCCCAAAAACGTCGTTTAGGGCCTCAAAATGGCCCCGAAAGTTAAAAACTGCTAAAAATAGTAAATTACTAAAATTATCAGAAAATTGTTTTGAGCAAGTTGGAAAAGGTGGGTGGCCACCGATATCCACCTGGATCAATCCTCCCTCTTTATGAAAAAAAATTTCAATTGTGTTGAGTGCCCGGGGGAGAGGAAAAAATGTTTGTTGAATCTGAATCTTGGTGAGCTACTTGCCTTGTTGGAGACGTCGCGTTGCTCAGTTTGTGGAAGTTTGTCACGAACCTATTGAGGCTAAGGTTGTTCAACAAGTCAAGATACATGAGAGGATGATGTGTATAAGGAATCTATGCGCTTTGGTGCAACCTTATTGACCTACTTCTTTTGGATAGAAGGTGCTTGGGGCGAGGTTGTAGTGGTTGTAGTGTCATTTTGTTCCTCTTTTGAAAAGATTGTGAAGAAGATGAATTTTGCAGTATGCGATACTACCTTGCAGAACTGTTTAGGTGGAACAATAGTTGAAAATACCTTTGGTATTATGTAGAGATGACCCCCTAGAGAAACAATGACACTGCGAGGTTGAGACTCATAAGCAACATGGCATCTCCACATATATGGTTGGCCCAAGAGAACATCACAAACATCCAGTGGGGAAACATCACATAATACCTCATCGTTGAAGGGTTGGATGTCGTATGACAATCAACACTACTGGTTGACACGAAGATCTCATCCTTGGCGAAGCCACCTAATGTTGTATGGTTGTGGGTGTGGTGTTGTCGACAATCCCAACTGTTTGACAACCTCTGCTGAAATGAGGTTCTTCTGGCTTCCACTATGAACAATAAAATGCAGCAGGGCCCCCTTCACCCACATCTGTGAATGAAAAAGGCACCCCCCCTCTTCAGGATCTATTGGTTCTTCTAGTTGAATTTTTGTGGTCACGAAAATAGTAGTGGGGTTTGCGTCAATGATTTGTCATTTACCAGTATTTTCATAATCAGATTCTGAATTAGGTTTCGGCTCCTTGCCTTTGATCTCACCCACCAATGACTATTTTGAGAGAAATTCATTGGTGTTGTTCCAAGGGATTTTGTGGAAATCACACCATTTTCCAGTGTCCTTCTTTGTCTCCCCTTGACCCTTCTTTTCCTATGGCTTGGACTGGTTTTCGGGAGACTGTTTGTTAGGGCCGTCTTTGTCATACTTTGGTTGTTGCAGATTTGCAGACTCGAAATCCTGTTTGTTCCGGTGCTTAAATTTCTACTCGATTTTAACAGCATATCGATAAGCAACACTAAGTGATGAGATATCCAGAAAATCCATTTCAATTTGGATGTATCTGTGTAGAGCCCCACGGTATTTTAGAACCAAATGTTGTTTAGAGTCTTTAATACCCAACTTGGTGTGCAAGGTATGGAAGGTATTGGTGAAATCTGGAACTGCTTGGCCCCTCTCTTTCCGCGGTGTGGTCCATCTCATGTACTGGTCCTCATAGTTGACAACAGGGTAATATTGTTCCTTTACCGCATCCAAAAAAAAATCCCAAGTGGTCTCGGCCCCATATAGTCTAGACTCCTTTGTGGAACTTTGGTCCCAGTAAGTTTCCCACCAATTTTTGACATGGGGGAGATATTTAAGGAGTGTGAAGGTGATCTTTTCCCTGTCGAAAAAATGTTGAACAAAGAAATAACCATCTAGCAGATTTAACCATTTGTCTAGGGCATCCGCATCTATCTGACCTTCAAATATGGGAATATCGAAATTAACCTGTACCTTGAAAGGAGAGGTGCTTAAAAAGTGGTTGTTTGATGAATATGGGTCTGTTTCTATCGGCAGGCTTTGAAGGATGTGGGAAAAATTATCCATCACTCCGTCCCTTTGTCGCATGAGACCTTGCTCAAGCAACAGATTTATAGGATCGTTTGGTCCGTCATTTTTATTTTCTTCTACCATGGAGGGTTTCTTGGGCATGCAAGAGAGATTGTGTTCAAGAGAGACAAGCTCGATACCCAACTTTCTATACTTGGACCTCGTTGGGGACATGCACTAAAAAAAAATGATCAAGGGCAGCTTGCTTTGATACCACTGATCCGCATTATTTTCGGGATGAAATGAGAGTGAAGATATAATAAATAAATGCACAGAGATATCACAGATATTCAATAATATAAAAAAAATGTATCATAGATGCAACCATAAACATAGATATACAGTAATACATTATTTCTATTAATGAAAAAAATGTACAAAGACTGTAAAAATACAGAGTGAAAGACTCACTAGAATGGTGACATCTTATATCTGAGAAGAGATGTGACGGTTACTCGCATTCGCAAGAAGATGATTACAATGAGGCTCTGAAGGCCTTTTTACAATAAACAAGAATTCCAAAAACCCTAGACATCCAATAACCTAACCCTAGGATATGAAGTGCCAAAGTCATTTGGGCCCCGTTTGGGTAAGTTAGTACATCAACTTCTCGGGGTCGTAACTTTTGCATACGATCTTTGTTTTAGGCGCATGATAGCCCGTTGGAAAGTTATCATTGAGGAGATTCATTTTGGAGGAAATATCAAGGGAACTACCATAATCCTCCCCATTTTCCCAAAAACATCGTTTAGGCCCTTAAAATGGCCATCGAAGTTAAAAACTGCTAAAAATAGTAAATTACCAAAATTGCCAGAAAACGTTTTTGAGCTAGTTGGAAAAGGTGGGTGGCCACCGATGTCCACCTGGATCAATCCTCCCTCCTTAGGAAGCAATGGTATCCATTGCGTTGAGTGCCCGGGGGAGAGGAAAAAATGTTTGTTGAATCTGAATCTTGGTGAGCTACTTTCCTTGTTGGATACGTCGCATTGCTCAGTTTGTGGAAGTTTGTCACGAACTTGTTGAGGCTGAGGCTATTCAAAAAGTCTAGATACACATGAGGATGGTGTGCAGAAGGAATATGTGTGCTTTGTTACAACCTTTTCTACCTGCTTCTATTGGATAGAAGGTGCTTGGGGTGAGGTTGTAGTTGTTGGAGTGTCCTTCTATTCCCCTTTTGAACAGATTGTGAAGAAGATGAATTTTGCAGTATGAGATACTACCTTGCAGCACTGTTTAGGTGGAACAATAGTCGGAATTACCTCTAGTATTCTGTAGATATGACCCCCTATAGAAACAATGACACTGTGGGGTCGAGACTCATAAACAACATGGCATCTCCACATATATGGTTGGACCAAGATAACATCACAAACATCCAGTGGGGCAACATCACATAATACCTCATCCTTGAAGGGATGGATGTCGTATGAAAATTGGCACTGTTGGCTGACATGAAGATCTCATCCTTGGAAAAGCCACCTTATTTTGTATGGCTACGGGTGTGGTGTTGTTGATAATCCCAACTGTTTGATGACTTTTGCTGAGATGAGGTTCTTTTGGATTCCTCTATCAACAATAAAATGCAGCGGGGTCCCCTTCACCCACATCTGTGAATGAAAGAGGTTCTCCCCCTCTTCAGGATCTGTTGGTTCTTCTGGTTGAATTGTTGCGGTCGTGGAAATAGCAGTGGGGTATGTGTCAATGATATGTCATTTACCAGTATTTTCAGAATCAGATTTTGAATCAGGTTTTGGTTCCTTATCTTTGATCTCGGCCACCAATGACAGTTTTGAGCAACATTCATCGGTGTTGTTCTAGGGGATTTTGTGGAAATCGCACCATTTTCCGATGTCCTTCTTTTTCTTCCCATGACCCTTATTTTCCTATGGCTTGGCCTGGGTTTTAGGAGATTGTTTGTTAGGGACGTCTTTTTCATACTTTGGTTGTTGCGGATTTGTAGACCCAAACTCCCGTTTGTTCTGGTGCTCAAATTTTTTCTCGATTTTAACAACATATCGATAAGAAGCATCGAGTGATGAGATATCCAGAAAATCCATTTCAGTTTGGATGTATCTGTGTAGATCCCCGTAGTATTTCAGAAGCAAATGTCATTCGGATTCTTTGATACCCAGCTTGGTGCGCAAGGTATGGAAGGTATTTGTGAACTCCAGAACTGCTTATCCCCTTTGTTGTCATAGTGTTGTCCATCTCATGTACTGGTCCTCATAGTTTCCAATATGGTAATAAGGTTCCTTTACCGCATCCACAAAAAATCCCAAGTGGGATCGGTCACATATATTCTAGACTCCTCTATGGAACTTTGATCCCAGTAATTTTCCCACCAATGTTTGACATAGGGAGGAGCGTTAAGGAGTGTGAAGGTGATCTTTTCCCTGTCGGAAAAATGGTGAAGAAAGAAATAATCGTCTAGCAGATTTAACAATTTGTCTAGGGCATCCACATCTATCTGACCTTCAAATATGGGAATATCAAATTTAACCTGTACCTTGAAAGGAGAGGTGCTACCAAAGTGGTTGTTTTATGAATATGCACCTATTTCTATCGACAGGAATTGAAGGATGCGGGAAACATTCTCCATCATTTCATCCCTTTGTCGCGTGAGAGATTGCTCAAGCAACAGATTTATAAGATCGTCTACTCCTTCGTTTTCCTTTTCTTCCATAATGGAGGGTTTCTTGGGCATGCAAGATCAATTTTCTTAAAGAGAGACAAGCTAGAGACCCAACTTGCTATACTCAGACCTCGTCGGGGATATGCACTGAAAAAAAATGATCAAGAGTAGCCTTCTCTGATACCACTGATCCAGATTATTTTCGGCACGAAATGAGACCAGAGATATAATAAAGAAATGCAAAGAGATATTGTAGATATTAAATAATATAACCGAAATGTATCATAGATACAAACATAAACACAGATATACAATAATACACGATTTTTATTAATGAAATAAATGTACAAAGACTATAAAAATACAGAGTGAAAGACTCGCTAGAATGGTGGCAACTTATCTCTGAGAAGAGATGTGACAGCTACTCACATTCGCAAGAAGATGATTACAATGCGGCTCTGAAGGCATTTTTACAATAAACAGGAATTCCAAAAACCCTAGACATCCAAAAACCTAACCCTAGGAGATGAAGCACCAAAAGTCATGTGGGCCACGTTTGGGTAAGTTAGTACATTAACTTCTTGGGGTCGTAACTTTTGCATACAATCTCTGTTTGAGGCGCATGGTAGTCTGTTCAAAAGGTATTGTCGAGGAGATTCATTTTGGAGGCAATATCAATGTAATTCATATATTTCTCCCCGTTTTCCCAAAAATGTCGTTTAGGGCCTCAAAATGGCCCAGGAAGTTAAAAACTGCTAAAAATAGTAAATTACAAAAATTGCTAGAAAATGGTTTTGAGCCAGTTGGAAACGTTGGGTGGCCACCGATATCCACCTGGATCAATCCTCCCTCCTTAGGAAGCACTGGTCTCCATTGCGTTGAGTGCCTGGGGGAGAGGAAAAAATGTTTGTTGAATCTGAATCTTGGTGAGTTGCTTGCCTTGTTGGAGACGTCGTGTTTCTAAGTTTGTGGAAGTCTATCATGAATCTGTTGAGGTTGAGGCTGTTCAATAAGTCGAGCTACACGAGAGGACAGTGTGCAGAAGGAATTTGTGTTCTTTTCAGCAACCTTTTCGACCTGCTTCTGTTGGATAGAAGGTGCTTGGGGCGAGGCTGTAGTGGTTGCAGTTTCCTTATGTTCCCCTTTTGAACAGATTGTGAAGAAGAATAATTTTGCAATATGAGATACTACCTTGCAGCACTGTTTAGGTGGAACAATAGTTGGAAATACGTCTGGTATTTTGTAGAAATGACCCCCTAGAGAAAAAATGACACTGCAGGGTCGAGACTCATAAATAGCATGGCATCTCCACATATATGGCTAGCCCAAGAGAACATCACAAACATCTAGTGGAAAAACAACACATAATACCTCATCCTTGAAGGGCTGGATGTTGTATGGCAATAGACACTACTGGCTCACATGAAGATCTCGTCCTTGGCGAAGCTACCCAATGTTGTATGGTTGCGGGTATGGTGTTGTCGACAATCCCAATTGTTTGACGAACTCTGTTGAGATGAGGTTCTTCTAGCTTCTGTTATCAACAAAAAAATGCAGCGGGGTCCCCTTCACCAACATCTGTGAATGAAAAAGGTGATCCCCCTCTTTAGGATCTGTTGGTTCTTCTGATTCAATTGTTGCGGTCACAAAAATAACAGTGGGGTCTGCATCAATGATCTTTCCTTTACCAGTATTTTCAGAATCTGATTCTGAATCAGGGTTTGGCTCCTTGTCTTTGATCTTAGCCACCAATGACTATTTTGAGCGACATTCATTGATGTTGTTCCAGGGGATTTTGTGGATAGCACATTATTTTCTGGTGTCCTTCTTTGTCTTCCTGTGACCCTTATTTTCCTGTGGCTTGGACTGGTTTTCAAGAGACTATTTGTTAGGGTCATCTTTTTCATACTTTGGTTGTTGTGGATTTGCAGACCCAAACTCCCATTTGTTCTGGTGCTTAAATTTCTGCTCGATTTTAACAAGATATCGATAAGCAGCACCGAGTGATGAGATATCTAGAAAATCCATTTCGGTTTGGATGTATCTGTGTAGAGCCCCACGGTATTTCAGTGTTAGAGTTACTTCACACACACCTAGGATTTATTTTTCCTAAGGTTATTCCTTGTTTATTAGTCATAATTAGTCATTATCCAGTCTCCTATATTTTAGGGGAGAATATTCCACCTGGAGAATATTCTCTTTCAGTTGACACTTATGTTTGACTAGTTGAGTTGAGTTTATATGTTTCATTGGTTTTGTCACCATGCAACATTGGGATCATCACCAACTCACTACTCTTTGTTCAGTCAGTTAACTGAAGACTAGTTGACTAGTTAACTCAGCTAGGTGGCAGTTCACTCCCGTAACTGCCTAAGAGACTAGACTAGGTGTCAGTTTACTCTTGTAACTATTGGTGTGTTATTAGATCAATCTAGACCACCACTATGGATCATTAATTACTCATTTATTCTATATATATATTATAAATTATTCACTCTTTGAGTGTGGAATACAGTTAATGAGAATTCTTCCATTCTTTCTCTCTTGCTTCTTCTTTCTCAATTTCTCTCTGCAAATGTGTGTGGTATTTTCTAGCTAGATCTATTATGTGTAGTTTCAACACATTTACATGGTATCAGAGCCAACGCACTGCTAAGAAAAATCTACACCGAAATTTTTTGTAGGCACAAAAGATTGAAGACAACAAAAAGACGGATTATTTGCCAGAAATACTTCTCACGCCTCATACCTATTTGGAATGGAAGCCAAAAATTATGCTTATGATTATATGCAAAGGCTTGTACCAAATAACTATGGAAATGGAAGTAGATCCTAATTCAGTCGATGAGAAAAATGACTTTCTCAATAGACAAGATATGGCCATAGGAAGTATCGGCATGTTTGTTTCTCCCGAACTTTTCCATCAAGTATATGAAGAATCACAACGATCAAATACAAATGAATTATGGACCAGATTGGAGGTTCTATTTAGGAATAAAGAATATTGTGAATATTTCATGTAGGAGGTCGAACAGATAGAGCCAGAAGAAAAGTCGTCAGAAGATCAAGCTTCTTATTATGAAGAGTCTTCTACAAATGTTTTTGCAGAAATTTGTATTCCATTAATTGAAGATGATGTCTACTGCATTTCATATTTTTTTTTCTGAAATTCATGTGGAAGATATATGACATGCATCTCAAGAGTCACATGCAGACACTTTTGCATGCACCATGCATGCATCTCAGGAGTCAAAAATGGAGCCACGCACATCAGGCGCCATTCTGATATTTTCTGAGAAAAATTTTCAGAAAAAAATTGGATATTTGAATTCCTCTCGGGAAAATATCCAATTTAAAAAAAAAATCGTCCGAAACGGAGTACGGAAAGTGAAGTCATGATCGTTTTAAAATCAACAAAATTTCAGCATTTTTCTAGAAACGGCCGCATGGTTTTCGAAATTTCATCCAAAATTTATTTGGATATTATTCATTACAAGAAGATAAAGTGGATATGTGTGGAAATATCAGTGATTCATATACTTGATCAGATCCGTGCATACATCTACATCTTCAACAAAATATTCAAAGAGAACAAACTTGCACAGTTGCGAGGCCTTCTTGGAGTGAAGGACATGGTTGCTTAGCAACTGTCATTTGTTCCTTATCATTTTTTATTTTATACATTGTAATTTGAGGGGGGGGTTTGTTCCCATGAGGTTTTCCCTCTTTCCTCATTTATTTCAGTGTATCTTTTGTATTTGGGTACCTAACATGGCCTCGTAGTCGGGACCCATTCTTTATTTTCACCATAGTGATGTTCAGGGGGGGTGTTGGAGTTACTTCACGCACACCTAGGATTTATTTTTCCTAAGGTTATTCCTTGTTTATTAGTCATTATCCAGTCTCCTATATTTTAGGGGAGAATATTCCACCTATAGAATATTCTCTTTCAGTTGACCTTTCTGTTTGACTAGTTGAGTTGAGTTTAGATGATGCATTGGTTTTGTCACCATGAAACATTGGGATCATCACCAACTCACTACTCTTTTTTCAGTCAGTTAACTAGTTAAGTCAACTAGGTGGCAGTTCACTCCTCTAACTGCCTGAGAGACTAGACTAGGTGCCAGTTTACTCTTGTAATTGTTGGTGTGTGTCCAGATCAATCTAGACCACCACTATGGCTCATCAATTATTCATTTATTCTATATATATATTGTAAATTATTCACTCTTTGAGTGTGGAATATAGTTAATGAGAATTCTTCCATTATTTTTCTCTTGCTTCTTCTTTCTCAATTTCTCTCTGCAAATGTGTGTGTTATTTTCTAGCTAGATCTATTCTGTGTAGGTTCAACACATTTACATTCAAAACCAAATGTCGTTTGGATTCTTTGATACCTAGCTTGGTGTGCAAGGTATGGAAGGTATTGGTGAAATTCGAAACTTGTTATCCCCTCTCTTGCTGCAGTGTGGTCCATCTCATGTACTAGTCCTCATAGATGCCAACAGAGTAATAATGTTCCTTTATCGCATCCACAAAAAAATCCCAAGTGGGATCGGCCCCATATATTCCAGACTCCTCTGTGGAACTTTTCTCCCAATAAGTTTTAAACCAATGTTTGACATAAGGGAGAGCTTTGAGTGCGAAGGTGATCTTTTCCCTGTCGAAAAAATGGTGAACAGAGAAATGATTGTTTAACAGATTTAACCATTAGTCTAGGGCATCTGCATCTATCTGACCTTCAAATATGGGAATATCAAAATTAAATTGTACCTTGAAAGGAGAGGTGCTTCCAAAGTGATTGTTTTATGAATATGCGCTTGTTTCTATCGACAGTCTTTGAAGGATGTGGGAAAAAATCTCCATCATTCCGTCCCTCTGTCGCGTGAGAGCTTTCTCAAGCAACAAATTTATAGGATAGTCTACTACGTCGTTTTTATTTTATTCTACCGTGGAGGGTTTCTTGGGTGTGAGAGAGTGATTGTATTCAAGAGAGACAAGCTCGAGACCCAATTTTTTATACTTATACCTCGTCGGAGATATGCACTAAAAACAAAACGATCAAGAGAAACCTGCTTTGATACCACTGATCCGGATTATTTTCGGCACGAAATGAGAGCGGAGATATAATAAATAAATGCACAGATATATCACATATATTCAATAATATAACAAAAATGTATCAGAGATGCAACCATAAACACAGATATATAGTAATATACAATTTCTATTAATGAAAGAAATGTACAGAGACTGTAAAAATACAGAGTGAAAGACTCACTAGAATGGTGGCAACTTATCTCTGAGAAGAGATATGATGGCTACTTGAATTCACAAGAAGACTATTACAATGAGGATCTAAAGGATTTTTAACAATAAACAGGAATGTCAAAAACCCTAGACATCCAAAAACCTAACCATAGGAGATGAAGCGCCAAAATTCATGTGGGCCCCATTTGGGTAAGTTAGTACATCAACTTCCTGGGGTCGTAAATTTTGCATACGATCTTCGTTTTAGGCGCATGATAGCCCATTGGAAAGGTATCGTCGAGGAGATTCATTTTGGAGGAAATATCGAAGGAGCTTCCTTATTTCTCCCCATTTTCCCAAAAACGTCGTTTAAGGCCTCAAAATGGCCCTGGAAGTTAAAAACTACTAAAAATAGTAAATTACCAAAATTGCCAAAAAATTGTTTTGAGCAAGTTGGAAAAGGCCGGTGGCCACCGATATCCACTTGGATCAATCCTCCATCCTTAGGAAGAAATGTTTTCCATTGTGTTGAGTACCTGGGGGAGAGGAAAAAACGTTTGCTGAATCTGAATCTTGGTGAGATGCTTGCCTTGTTGGAGACGTCGCGTTGCTCAGTTTGTGGAAGTCTATCACGAACCAGTTGAGGTTGAGGTTGTTCAACAAGTCAATCTACACAAGAGGATGGGGTGCAGAAGGAATCTGTGCTCTTTTCTACAACCATCTTGACCTACTTCTGTTGGGTAGAAGGTGCTTGGGGCGAGGCTGTAGTGGTTGCAGTGTCCTTTTGTTCCTCTTTTGAACAGATTGTGAAGAAGTTGAATTTTGCAGTATGAGATACTACCTTGTGACACTATTTAGGTGGAAAAGTAGTCGAAACTACCTCTGGTATTATGTCCCAAGTCGAAACAATAGTCGAAACTATAATGAAATTGCGGGGTCGAGACTCATAAACAACATGGTGTCTCCACATATATGGCTGGCCCAAGAGCACATCACAAACATCTAGTGGGGAAACATCACATAATACCTCATCCTTGAAGGGATGGATTTCATATGACAATCGACACTGCTGGCTCACACAAAGATCTCGTCCATGGCAAAGCCACCCGATGTTGTATGGTTGCGGGTGTGGTGTTTTCAACAATCCCAAGTGTTTGATGACCTATTTTGAGATGAGGTTCTTATGGCTTCCTCTATCAACAATAAAATGCAATGGGGTCCCCCGCACCCACATCTGTGAATGAAAAAAGCACTCCTACTCTTCAGGATATGTTGGTTCTTCTGGTTGAATTGTTGCGGTCACAAAAATAACAGTGGGGTGTGCATCAATGATCTGTCTTTTACTAGTATTTTCAAAATCAGGGTTCGGCTCCTTGTCTTTGATCTCAACCACAAATGAATGTTTTGAGCGACATTCATCAGTTTTGTGCCAAGGGATTTTGTGGAAATCACACCATTTTCCGATGTCCTTCTTTTTCTTCCCATGACCCTTCTTTTCCTGTGGCTTGGACTGGTTGTCAGGAGACTGTTTGTTAGGGTCGTCTTTGTCATATTTTGGTTGTTGCGGATTTGCAGATCCAAACTCCCATTTGTTCTTGTGCTTAAATTTATTCTCGATTTTAACAACATATCAATTAACAACACCAAGTGATGAGATATCTAGAAAATCCATTTCAATTTGGATGTATCTGTGTAGAGCCCCATGGTATTTCAAAACCAAATGTCGTTCAGAGTATTTGATACCCATCTTGGTGTGCAAGGTATGGAAGGTATTGGTGAAATATGGAACTGCTTGGCCCCTCTCTTGCCGCAGTGTGGTCCATCTTATGTACTGGTCCTCATAGTTTCCAACAGGGTAATATTGTTCCTTTACCGCATCCACAAAAAAATCCTAGGTGGGTTCGGCCCCATATATTCCAGACTCATTTGTGGAACTTTTCTCCCAGTAAGTTTCCCACCAATGTTTGACATGGGGGATAGATTTAAGGAGTGCGAAGGTGATATTTTCCTTGTCGAAAAACTGGTGAACAAAAAAATAACCATCTAGCATATTTAACCATTTGTCTAGGGCATCCGCATCTATCTGACCTTCAAATATGGGAATATCAAAATTAACCTATACCTTGAAAGGAGAGGTGCTTCCAAAGTGGCCCTTTGATGAAGATGCACGTATTGCTATCAGCAGGCATTGAAGGATGTGGGAAAAATTCTCCATCATTTCGTCCCTATGTTGCTTGAGAGCTTGCTCCGTCATTTTTCTTTTCTTCCGCAATAGAGGGTTTCTTGGGAATGCGAAATTGATTGTATTCAAGAGAGAAAATATCGAGACCCATCTTTCTATACTCAGACCTCGTCGGGGACATGAACTGAAAAAGAATGATCAAGAGCAGCCTACTCAGATACCACTGATCTGGATTATTTTTGGCACGAAATGAGAGCGGAGATATAATAAAGAAATGCACAGAGATATCGCAGGTATTCAATAATATAACAGAAATGTATCAGAGATGAAACCATAAACACAGATATACAGTAATACATGATTTTTATTAATGAAAGAAATGTATAGAGATTGTAAAAATACAGAGTGAAAGACTCGCTAGAATGGTGGCAGCTTATCTCTGAGAAGAGATGTGACAGCTACTCGCATTCGCAAGAAGATGATTACAATGAGTCTCTGAAGGAATTTTTACAATAAACAGGAATTCCAAAAACCCTAGACATCCAATAACCAAACCCTAGGAGATGAAGCGCCAAAAGTCATGTGGGCCCCGTTTGGGTAAGTTAGTACATCAACTTCCCGGGGTCGTAACTTTTGCATACGATCTCTGTTTTAGGCGCATGATAGCCCGTTGGAAAGGTATCGTCGAGGAGATTAATTTTGAAATAAATATAGAAGGAAAAACCATATTTCTCCTCATTTTCCTAAAAACATCGTTTAGGGCCTCAAAATGGCCCCTGAAGTTAAAAACTACTAAAAATAGTAAATTACCAAAATTGCCAGAAAATTATTTTGAGCCAGTTGGAAAAGGTGGGCGGTCACCGATATCCACTTGGATCATTGTTTGAGGATACTAAAGAAGACGAAGAGAACATATGGTCTTTCCAAAGGATTCGAGATCAAGCATACCTTGAAAATTTTCCTGCACAAGAGGAGCAACAAAAAGATAGTGAGTATGAATCAAATTTCGAACAACAACAAGGATGTAAGTATGGTTTACATTTGGAACAAAATTATTCAGTATATTAATATTTTTCTATGGACAGGGATGCATGTCCAGCTTATGATCAGTTTTCAAAACATGTTCAACATATTATAATTGATGATTGCATAGATAATTCTATGTTCCTCACTGATCATTATCAGTGTGATTTAAAACCTGTTGTACCATTATCTTGTGATCATCATGTTGAAAATGAAGACACTTAAATTGTTGATGATCAAGAGTTGATTTCGAACGAACAAGAAGGTTATATATTTGTAAGAAGAAATAAATTTATGGATGAACAATTATTTTATGTGGATCAACATGCTTTTGATATTGGTTTTAAGGATCCATTTGCAGCCTTGTTAGAGTCTTATGTTTCAGATTTTCTGAAAATTTCAAATTGCATTATTTCACCGATACTCATGGGTGAGTATGGTTTTCTGAAGGATTTTATGTTGTTGCTACTATATTTTTGTTATTATTCATTGATCAGTGACATAGATGAGTTCATTTAAGTCATCAAGTTACTTGAATGGTTACTGTGGAAATTTTATTTTACTTGACCAAGTTGCAATTTTGGTTAGGGTAGGGTAGCATAGGTAATAATATCGCTTCCCGAGCCTTTCTTTCCTTTAGTTTGTAGCTGGTTTTTCAGTTTTCTTGAATAATTGGCAATATCAGAGGTTGGTTGCACAAATGAATCCATAACCCAACAACTAAGGCACTGGAGTTGCAATAGTTCTTAGAGCCTCACAGGGAGGAATCTATCCCCTGTGGAGCCAATGTTATCATATGAAGTTGTTAAGGGTCACATGTAGTTGTTATGGGTCAATTCATCCTTAGATTTTTGAATTTTTGTGGAAAGTATCATGCTTACACCCTATCTAGAGACATATACATGCTTATACACCTTTGGATAAAGTTTTTGGGTATTTTGGGCTCAAACTGCACAAATCAGACAACTACAGGACATTTCGTAGCGCCTGGCACTGCGAAATGATCTACATAGACAGGCGCTATGGAATGCGCTACAGATTTTCCTGTAGCAGCTATTGTTACAGATTTGATCATAAAACCAAAACTGCGAAGTGGGTTTCTCTAAATATTTTTTTGTAATAAGATGGCATCCCTGTTGATTTTCTAACCAAATTTCATCGTAAACTAGTCTGTAATTTGAGAGAAACAATTAAAACACCAGTGTGTTGTGAAATGTGCAAAAAATTCTATGTTTTGCATAGTTGATTGGATATTTGCCTTTTGGGGAGGTTGCCACCTGTCAAGGAGGGTTCAAATGAGTTCTCATGGATCGGTTAGATGTCAAGGAACACCTATACCTAAGTTTCATCTCTATTAAAAGCCTCATGCAGTGAGTTGGAAACAATTTATTAATGACTTCCAACAGTTTCCTGAAAATTAACAGTTTGTTGGATTTTTGTCTCTTTGACTATTGCCACCTAGCTCCAAGGCCTAGAATCCAATGGAAGAGATAGGATTCTAACTCCTAAGGATATTTTGATGTTATTTTATATTTAAGAGAGGAGGCCTCTCTTGGAGAAGGGTTGGATTCATAAGCCAAGAGATGTTAGAGAGATTAGGAGAAGTTTTAGTTGTTCATTTGTAAGCCTAAGGGCATTGGTTGTATTCATTACTGCTATTGAAGAATGATGATACTATTATTTTCAGATGTAATTTTGTGTTTTATGTGTCTTCTTATTTGAAATATATCACAGTTTTGAGGATCAAAAGATGTCAATGGTTTATGGATTCCTAAGCAATAGAGAATCTGTTATATTTTTCCCATCAGTCATTGTTTATATTCAAGTATTTGTTGATTCATTAAACTGAAAGGATATTTGTTTAGTGAGCATTCTATCTATGGTTTTACTTCTTTATTTTTGTATCTATCAACATATGATTTTTTTGTCTAATTAGTAACTTAAATACCTTCGATGAGTTGAGTCTTTATGACTCCATTGCCCAATGGCCCATCACTGATCAATAGTTAACTTGTTGTCTTTTCTCTTGATTTTTCTGGCTGATCCACTTGAAATTAAATCCTATTCAAATCAAATTCCATGTTACCAATCTTACTCCCATTTTCATCCTGGGAGTGACTATGCACATGAAAATCCAAAAAAGGAAAGCACATGCAAATCCAAAAAAGGAAGGGTACTCAAAACACTTGAACGATGCCTCTGGATCAAAAGGTGGAAAGGGAAGAAAAGGGGAGAAATGCACTTACTTCCATAAAGGATTCCATCCAGAATCCACATCTATGTAGAAATAGATAGATCAAGTGGACCAAATAATTTAGAAAAACAACCTTGGATATCGCATCCCCGAGGGTGCGAAGAAGAAGAAGCCAAAAGATCAGAATCCCAAGAAAGGCAATTCTATTCATGCTTTGATTTCCATCAACTCCTCTCCTGATGCTTGGATCGTAGATTTAGGTGCATCACACCACATGGCTACCACAAAAGAAATATATTCTTTATTAGATGCTTGCAAAGGTCCTCCTATTCTGATGGGGGGCAACTCTCTTGTCGAGGTCACAGACAAAGGAAGAATTGAACTCACAAACGAAAGCTTCGAGAATGTGCTTCACGCTCCCAAACTTTCTATCAATATTATCTCTGTGTATCAGATGACTAACTCTGGCACCAGAAAGAGAGTTATATTCACACCTGATGCAGTGGATATATATGAAATGAAAACCAATTCCAGGGTTTCTACCGATGACGTAAATCATCAATCTAGACTCTAGACATTTTTTGATGAAAGAACTAGAAAGTAGGTAATGGTTGATGGTCTACCCAACATCCACTTCTCCAAAGGAATTTGTGAGGGGTGTGTTCTTGGAAAACACCCTCAAGAGAAATTCAACAAAGGAAAGACTCAAAAGGATTCCTCTCCTTTAGATCTGATCCATTGTAACCTCATGGGCCCTTTTCCGCATCCATCAATCAGTAAAGCAAGGTACGTGCTCATTTTTGTTGATGATTTCTGACGCTTCACATGGATTTTCTTTCTCAAGAAAAAATCAGAGGTCTTTCAACACCTCAAAGATTTCAAATCCATTGTTGAGACACAGTCAAGAAAGAAAATCAAAGTCCTTCGAACAGATAAAAGGGGAGAATATGTCAACCATGAGATACAAAATATTTGTCATGAGGCAAGGATTCAGTTGTAGCATAGGGTTCCCTATACTTCACAGCCAAAATGGAGTTGTTGAGAGGAAAAATAGATCTCTAAAAGAGATGGCATATTGCATGCTACATGCAAAGTCACTTCCACAGAGATTATGGGATGAAGCACTTAATTGTGCAACCTACCTCCAAAATAAATTTCCCCATATATCTGTCAAGGATAAGACCCCTTAATAGGATTAGAGCAGCTTCAAACCAGAAGTGACTCACTTCCATATTTTAAGTTTACATGCATGGGCTAGGATTCCCTCTGAGAAGAGGAAGGCACTTGATCCATAGAGCACAAAGTGTATCTTTTTTGGATACCCCTGATAGTTTGAAGGGATACAGACTCATTGATTTTTCCTCGAATCGACTCATCATTGAGCATAGTGTCCAATTCTAGGAAAGTGTCTCACATGTACCTCAATAGCCCCATGCAGACACTTTTGTTCTTCCACCTATCAAAGATGATGGGAATGCACATGCTAACTCTTATTCAGATGAGAGTTTTGATTCAGAGGATTCAGATGCTCTAGATACAAATTTAGTACAGTCAGATCCATATTCACTGCATCCAGATGCAGATGTAGAGCCAGAGCAGAGGCCCAAGTGGGCCAAGACTACTCTTCAAGATGAAGGGGATCTTGTTGGGGATTCATTTTATAGTAGGAGGACTCAATATGATTTCGAGGAGCCTCCTCTTGCAATCACTGCCACTTAAATGATGCCACACATACATATTTTCTTGGTTCAGTCTTCAGATCCACAGTCTTATGGAGAGGCTACTGGAAATCCCTTTTGGGAATCCACCATGCAGGAGGAGTATTACTCCCTCCTAGAGAACTAGACTTGGGATTTCGTTCCCCTTCCTTCAGGAAGGAAACTTGTCAAGTTCAGATGGTTCTATAGGACCAAGAGTGCAACGGATGGACAATTTAGTAGATACAAATCCAGGCTAGTTTCCAAAGGCTTTCAGCAAGTGCATGGCATTGACTATTATAAGACCTTCGCTCCAGTAGCGAAGATGGATTCCATACATTTGGCACTTGCCATTTCTACAACCAAAGGATGGGAATTCCATTAGATGGACATGAAGAATTCATTTCTTCACGATGATCTCTCTGAGGAGATCTATATGGAGCAACCCCATGGATTTATGCAGGATTCATCTTTAGTCTGTCAACTGAAGAAGTCTCGTTATGGCCTCAAGTAGGCTCCGAGGGCATGGTATGCCAAGATGGATGCCTACCTGTTGTCACATAACTTTGTACGTTGTAATTCAACCCCAAATGTTTACATGCTCAGGATGGTTGATTCACTTCTACTCCTAGTTATGTATGTTGTTGATTTGTTGATCACTGGTTGCTCTACTTCAACGATTGTTGTAGTCAAGAGGATTATGCATGACAGGTCCTTTATGATGGGCATAGTTCCACTACATTTATTCCTTGGACTCGAGATCAGTCAGGATGCATCATGCATCAAACTTTCTCAGGCAAAGTATGCATGATATCTCCTTGAGATATTTCACATGATAGACTGCAAGTCAGGGATGATTTTAAGGATGGAAATTTATTTTAAATTGTAGAAACCTTGGAGAATTTTACTAATCCTTCATATGCCAACTCTAAAATGTTTGGTGATATTTTTGTAAAAGTATTCAAATTTCTAAGGATTTTATAGATTTTATATAATATTTTGGTGATTTTTAAGGTAAAATAATTTTATCCTATAGAATTTGGGCAAATCATTTTTAGAATAGTGAATCTTCTTTTTGGAAAAACCTTGGAAAATTATCCCAAGAGAGAAATTTAGCCCCTAAAATAATCCATGTTGCAAGTCTTCCTCGACTCCTTTCTTATTAGAAGTCAGACTTGAGGATGGCGAGGACACTCCACTAGTTGATAACACATTGTATAGACAGTTAGTGGGGAGCTTGTTGTATCTCACAGACTCCAGACCAGACCTTTCCTATGCAATTGGAGCAGTCTCCAGGTTCATGCAGGAGCCACATGATCTACATTGGAAGGATGCAAAGCATATCGTTCGATACATGCAGGGCACCATCACCTTTGGGATTCACTATTCAACAGACTCTACATTGGACCTCATCGGGTTCACTGATTCTATCTGGGATGGTGATAGCATTGATCGCAAGTCCACATCTAGTTACTCACTCAGTCTTGGTTCTGGGAATATCTGTTGGTCGAGCAAGAAGAAGGTTGTTATTTCTCTATATTCAGCCAAGGTAGATTACAGAGGGGTAGTTAACATAACCATTTAGGATATGTGGCTACAACATTTTCTCACTGAGTTAGGCATTCAGTTTCATTGATTGATAATCATATGGTGTGACAACTAGAGCACTCTAAAGTTCTGCTGAGATCCATTTCAGAGGCAACGGATGAAATGAGATCCACATGCACTAGATTAGGGACTTATGACATGAGGGGATCATCGACCTGCATTTTTGTCCTTCAGCAGAATAGACTACATACATCTTCACCAAGAACTTCACAGAGCAAAAGTTTCATTCTTTGCATAGTCATCTTGGAGTGAAGGACACAATTGCCTAGCAACTGTCAATTCGTGTTTTTACCTACATTATGCTTTGAG
>SNQJ01S0000984.1:91913-110899 GCA_010110895.2 Picea sitchensis
CTCATTTATTTCAGTGTGTCTTTTGTATTTGGGTACCTAACATGGTCTCACTGCCGGGACCCATTCTTTATTTTCACCATAGTGATGTTCAGGGGGGGGTGTTGGAGATACTTCACACACACCTATGATTTATTTTCCTAAGGTTTTCCCTATGTTTATTAGTCATTATTTAGTCTCCTATATTTTAGGGAGAATATTCTCTTTAGTTCACACTTTAGTTTGATCAATTGAGTGGATCCTAGATGCCACATTGGTATTATCATCATGCAACATTAGGATCATCACCAATTAATGCGCATTGTCCTTGGGATCATCACCAGACTAGAACATTACTCGTGATTCCATGATATCCTCCTCACGTCACTCTGTTTCAATTAGTTAACTGAAGACTGAGAGACTAGTTAACTCATATTAGGTGGCAGTTCACTCCTGTAACTTCCTGAGAGACTAGAGTAGGTGGGATTTTACTTCCATAACTGTTGGTGTGTGTCCATATCACTCTAGACCACCACTATGGAACTTTGGATTCTCCTCCAATGCACATTATTTGAGTTATATAGAGTATATCATGTGTAAATTATTATTCATTCATTTGGTTAATCATAATTCTTCCATTCTTTCTCTTATGCTTCTCTTTTCTCATATTTTCTCTACAACTGTGTATGTCAGTTCCTAGCTAGATATATTATGTGCAGGTTCAACACATTTACATTTGGTAGGTCTATCTTCTTGACAACCTTTGATGAGATTAGGTTCTTCTGACTGCCACTATCGACAATGAAATGAAGTGAAGCCACCTTTACCCACATCTGTGAGTGAAAGAGGCATCCCCCTTCCTCTGGTTATTCTGGTTTGATTGGATGGAATTTGGTGGTAGAGATAGTGGAACTAGGTTCAACATTGATAATCTACTTCCCTCCTTATAGATTTGATTCAGAGTTAGAATCAGCCTCAGACTCAGAATCTTTCAGCACGGCCACATGTGACTGCTTGGAGAAACATTCTTCAGTGTTGTGCTAAGGGATTTCATGGTATTCACACTGTTAGCACCAGAAGTCACCTATGGATTGCGACAGAGGTAAGCCCAATACCCATCAGTTTGTATGTCATAATGAATAAATTTAAGGTTGGTCTAATGGACACAGTCTCAAGATTTTATTGTTCTAACTCATAAAATTGGGTTGGCACACATAGGCAAGCGAGGTCTTGATCTAACTTCAGTCAATAAATTGGAGTATGGTGGTGAGTAGGAAGAAGCATTTGAGGAGAATGAAATGGTCTGTTGTGGACATCCGATCTTCTAGCATCCTAAGGAGGAAAAGCTTCAAATACAATATCCTCTTGAATTCATAATTTCAAGAAACTGAAACTGCTATGACAGTACTGCAATCAAACATACATTACAATATAGTCACAGTGAACCAACTGGATCATCCATGCCTGAGCTCTCAACATCAGAGGAAAAAGAGAACACAAGAAACTGGTTAAAACTGGTTGTAACGTCATCGTGATCAAACCTCCATCACAAAAACACAACTAGCCTCTACTAGATCCTCCATACCTGAGTGTTTTAACACAATAGTTACACAAAGATGAAAGGAAACTGAATTTCATTAAATAAGAAGCCTCAAATACATATTATAACCAGAGAACCAGAGGCTTTTCTAAAACTTTACAAATCAGGAGCTTAGCTCAACCATCGACACTTACAAAATATAAAACATGAGTATATATACTCAGAACTGCTAACGTCCCCCAGGGACGAAATTGGACCCCTGCATTCAAAGATTTTCATTTCTTCTCCTTCTGTTAGACTTCACAGGCTTTCCTTTGTCAGACACAAATCTAAGACAGTATGGGTTTTGCAGGAAAATTTCATGACAGGGTGACCTTGGGCTGACAACCTGCCTCCACGACTGGTGCTTCCATGCTTCCTATTTATGGTTGAAACAAGGTTTTAACAACCTTCTTCGGCTTCATTAACTGCCCTTATTGGGATCGGGATGAGCCTAAATTCCCATGAAGGCTCTTAGGTGATGCTCCTGACTTGATGAGTTAAAATTGGCACCTTGAAACCATGTTTCCTTCCTCTACTATTAATACAAATGCTCTCGACCCCTTTGGCATGGCTCTTTTCAGCCACCCCATATGACTACGGGTCGTGACCTCATTCTTGTCCCACATGATGTTTCAGGGTTTCTCATTTCGGGAGTTTTCACCCCATCTTGGCTTCAATATCGCGATGCCCAAAATCGTGAAATGGTCACTGAGATCGACGATCAGACTCGCTTCAAAATGGACGACCACGATCATTCCCTTGACAACATGAAATTTCAACTATGTGATGAGAACTAGCCCCTTTTCCTGTACCTTCTTCTTTTGTGACCGAGCGCTAGGACTATGGGCCCAATCTCTGGGAGATTTCACGATTTAACGTTTTGAGGGAAAGAGATGTTGCTCCTGGGAAACCTCTTATTCATAAAATCACGAAATTGGGATTTCTCATTTCGACGCTTCGGGCTATGGGTGCACTTGGCAACGAGAAACCTGAACTCTCAATTCCCAAAATCACTGAAGTCAAATCAATGACCCTTTGCTTCTCACAAACGGATGACCTAGATCTTCCCCTTCATGAATCGAGATTTTCTGATCCTTGATGCATAATATCTCATCATTTGAAATCTCGATTCTCGTGCTCACTTGATTCCAGATAAGACCATTCTCAGTGTTGCGGCCTGCAATAATGAAGACTTGGACGACATGGCTAGGACTTGGGAAAAACAAAATACTCAGTAATAGAGGCAAAAAGAGAAGTAATCGGCCATAGGGGGAATAGAAAATCTCGGGGCTGATATCTCTCAGGCAAAGTTCGACAAGGAAAACCACTCGACCAAAGGATGAAAGCAAACAACAAAGGAAAATATACCCCGAGAGGAGAAATCTATGATCGGGTTTGCACAAAAAGGGGAAAAACACAGGAAAAATCACAGACCTAGGCCAAAATCACCATCCACCAGTACATGACAAGATTAATTGTTAACATTTGGCTCCATGCGGGATGGCATGCTCCCCGCGAGCTGCCAAGAACGTGCAACTCCAGTGCCTTTCTTTGGGTTGTGGAGTCTCCTATTTAAAACAAGAATAAACATAAAACAAGAACGATATTTACAATGATGGGACGTCGACTGCGACTTTTAAACAAAAAGCCTTTTCAAGAAGTGCCCATTTACAGGGCCAGCAAAAACTTCACCACCCTCCAATTTCTGCAACCTATAAGTATTATTGGGAAATATCTCAGAAATCTTGAAGGGTACAATCCAAAGGGCCTCAAATTTACCATGATTTCCCTTGTCTTGTCTGGGCGCATCCCATTTGAGCACTAGCTCTCCCAGCCATAAATCCTCTTTTCTGCTTTCCCTGCCAAAGGCCTACCTAATTTTATTTTGACGGTCATATGCTTTGTCCATCACTTTCTTTCTCGTCTGTTGTACTTCTACCAACTGATGAATCCTCCTGATCATATAATCGGGCTCTTCCTCAAAGTCTTGGAAGAACTTTGGTACAAGCAAGGTGAGCTGAGAGGGAAAAATTGCTTCAGTCCCATATACAAGCTGGAAAGGAGAGATGCCCAGGGACTGTTTAGCTATCACTCTATCATCCCACAAAGAAATTTTGAGCTTTGAATCCCATGCTTTCTTGTTTTCCTCTAACAGTCTTTTGATGATTTTTATGAGGTTTTTTTTAGAGGACACTGCTAATCCATTGCCTTGTAGATAGTAGGGGGTAGAGTGGATCAGTGCAATTCCTAACTGCTCACAGAATCAGATCAATGGTTCATCTTTGAAAGATGCAGCGTTATCGATGACAATTCTGCTTGGACAGCCAAACCTTGCTATGATATCCTCCAGGAAGCTAATGATTACCTTGTGGGACAGGCTCCTTGTGGGGATAACTTCTATCCACTTGGTAAAATAATTTTTGGCCATCAGGATCCATATATGTTGACCACTATATGTAGGATGAATCTCCCCAATGAAGTCTAGGCCCTACTGCTGGAAGGGCCCTGAAGCAATCATAGGTTTCAATGGCAGGGGCTTTAGTTGCTTCTTTCCTGAGAATTTCTGACATTTAGCATAGGCTCTGACTTTTGTGCAAACATCACTGAACAGAGTGTGCCAGAAATAACCAGCCCTGAGAATATTATCAACAGTCATTTTCCAGAAGTGATTCCCCCCACACGAACTTTCATGAAAGTCTGACATAATCCTTTGTGCTTCGTGTGGGTCTAAACATCTCAGAAGTACCCCCAGGGGGTCTTTCCAATATAAATTTTTACCAACAAGGCAGTATTTAATGGATTTGAGCTTTAAATCTCTTGCCTTGTTCCTTTTCATGCCATCAAGGGGGGGGCGGGAGCGCAACTCTTGTATAAAATATATGATATCCTTGTACCAAGGGCATCCTACTAGTGGGGGGTCTACCTAAGCATTTGTATCATATGGTTTTGCCTGCTTATTTTATGAGCATTCATTGATGAAGCTTACCCCCAAGGATTTGCAATTAGATTTGGCCAGCAGTCTGGCTAAACCTTGACCTTTAATCAATTTGGTGGGCTTTATCTCTAGGTCAAATTTGAGGATTTTGGAAATCCATTGGCTCCTCCTTCCATCTATGTCCGACTGAATGAGAATTTCCTTCACGGCAGTTGAAGGGACATATGCAGTGATTTTTTACTGCAGGACATAGACTCTGAAAGCCTTGAGAGCTTTAACCAAAGCATATGCCTTCTTTTCCATCATGTCATATTTTACCTCAGCATCTCTCAATGCCTGACTGAAAAAGGAGATGGGTTGCTCCAACCCTTTAGCATTCCTCTGTAACAGAACAATCGCTACAGTGTCAAATGAAGCAAATGAGAAAATAAAGAAATACTTTGAGTAATCGGGACTGATAAGCATGGGTGCCTCATTCAAGGTCTTCTTTATCATATCAAAGGAATTTCAAGACTCAATAGTCCATTTAACATCATTTCCCTTCATCAACATGGTTGTTATAAACTTTTCCATCTCAACAAAATTGGAAACAAACCTCCTCAGAAATTATTTTTTCCCAGGAAAGATTGGACTTGTTTCTTAGATCTTGGGAGTGACAAGGTTTGAATTACTTCAACTTGGCTAGGATCAATCTTGACTCCTTCGAATGATACTATGTGGCCCAACAACTTTCCCTCCTTCATGGAAAACATAGATTTTTGGGGATTTAAGGAGAGACCAAACTTTCTACATTTCAGGAACACCCTTCTCAAATGCTTACAGTGCTCTCTGTCAGACCTGGAGAAAACTGTAATGTCATCCAGATAGATGACCATGAACTTGTCCCTTTCTCCAATGAAAGCTATATCCATGGCTTGCTGAAAGTTCGCCCCTACGTTCATTAATCCAAACGACATTTTGGCATACATGAATGTACCCGAAGGAGTGGTGAAGGCCATTTTTTCTCTATCCTCAAGCAAGACCAAGATCTGATTGTAGCCTTGATGTCCTTGAGATCTGATTGTAGCCTTGATTCTAGCCTCATGGATATCCTTGATGTGCCAGTTACCCTATGTAATATGTGTTTCATTTTCAACAAGGGGTAGTTGTCTTTCTTTGAGCTCCTGTTCAGGCTTCTGAAATCGACAAAAGTCTGATTTCCCCACTCTTCTTCCTTACCATTACCAGGTTGGACACCCACTCTGAATATCTCAAGGGTATGATGATTTGGGCATCTAGTAACTTCTTTACCTCTCTTTCCATGATAGGTAGCAGCATAGGGTTTATCTATCTTAATTTCTTCCTAAATGGTTTGGCCTCCTCTTTCAGTGGAATCTTATGCTCAATGACAGTTGTGTCATATGTTCTGAGGTATTCATAGGTCCAAGAAAAAACATCAGCAAATTCCTTTAATAACTCAGCATACTCGACCCTCTTCTTTCTTGTCAAGTTGCTTGACAATTTGACAAACTTTGTCTCCTTCTCAGTGCCAATGTTTCACTCAGCCACACCAGCATCACCATTTGAGATTTTACCCTTCGCTTCCACATATTTTTTGTCAAATAATCTTTCCAAATTAGGAACTATTCCTTTTGGAATGTGACTATTGGGCAACTGAACAATATGATGGTCAACAATTTTGTTTAGAAACGCAGTAGTATGAGGATTTATTTCGAGATTAGGATTTTGGTCAATATGTAATGTTGAAAACTCGTCAACAGTCTCCAGGAATATTTTGATTTCAATATAATCTTCAAACACTTTCCAATGCTTTACATTGTCAGATATAGAGGGTCTATATCTCACTTCTACATCGTACCTGAGTTTAGGTGGCAGAGGAACTCTAAAATTGCTTGTTGAAACAGCCAGAGAATCAACCACAATGTTTTCTCCTCTTGGTATAAATGATATGTTGAAAGCTAGGAAAAAACTGTTAATGAGGTCCCATACTTCATTCCTGTAACTCCTAAGACAAGGGTGTTTGGCCTAATAAATGTTTCTGATCTATTGGATAATCAGTTCAGCATCTCCAAACATAGATATCTCTTCAATCCCCATGTCCTTTGCAGCCCTTAAGCCCAGAAAAAGAGCTTCATACTCTGCCACATTATTGGTAGCTTCAAATCCTCAATTGTACGACAGAGATGTGGTTTCCTCAGCAGGGGAAACAAAAACTACCCCAGCACCAACACCTTCTTTAGAAGAAGCTCCATTGAAGAACATTTTCCAAACAAAGGTAATTGGAGGAGAATCTTCACAGAGAGCAATAGGATTTCTTATTTCAAGAGGGGCTCAGGAGCATCAGTGAGATGCAACATACTGGAACCCAAATCAATATCAAAGTCAAAGCCAGGATGATTGGTAGGATCGGCTTCATAACTGATAATGTAGGCCAATTGAGCTTCTCTATACAATCTCCTATGCTCCCCTCCAAAGAATGGAATGGTAGCATATGTAAGGTCCATCTGCAAGATTCCCCCAAGTATTTTTATCCAATATCTTGACAACAGCATGCCAAACTTGGGAGGAACATCAGCCACCATGATATCCATGAACACACTTTTCATGGGCAGCTGAAACAAGGTTACCACCAGATATTTGATGACCCCAAAACATTGCACTCTCCTCGAGTCAAAAGAATACAAATCATGATAATCCTTTGTGACTTCCAGTCCTAATTCTTCCATGACAATTTTGGGCATGAGATTATGGGAAGCCCCTAAATCCATCAAAAAGTTGTGCAACACCTTATCATGTATGTTCAGGGATGTGTAGAAGGTAGGGGATGAATCATCTCTATATTCTACCATAGGACCTAATATGACTGCAGGCTTTTCATCTTGGAGGTATACTGAGTCTGTGGAATGACAGGGTAATTTGGGTTGCAACAGCTTAGAGAGGGACCTTTTGAAGTCTTCGTGCTTGACTAGCTCTGCCAGAGGGACAGGGATTCTGATCTTCTGAATTTCATGCTCAAAGCTAAAGCAGGAAGGGGGTTTCAGAATTTCTCTCACCTATGGGATAGGGTCTTTGGATATTGGTGAGGGATTCTGATCTTTCTTTTCCTTAATGGTATTCGTTGCATGCTTAGTAGGCTTCTCTACTCTGGGAGGTTGAGCATGGATGTGAGACTCTTCTATTTTCCTCTTGGACCGGAGGTTGTATTTGTTGGGACTAGTATTGGCCTTTTTTCCCTTTCTTAGCTCATTTATTTTATTGTTCAGGAGGGATTCCTCATATGCGGATTGAGTCAAATGGGGAAATGGGGAGGTATCTCCAATAYAGTGAATTTCAGGTCAAGCTCCTCTTCTTCCAATTCCTCATCAATAACATGGTTATTTAGAAGGGGAGTTTGGATTTTCTGATCGCTTCTATCTCTATCCCTCTTCTCCTTTGGCATAATCTAAGGATCATTTTTATTCGACCTCCTGAAGTTGCCTCTGTTTTTCAGTATTTGGGACATTCTTATAACCTTGCTTCCCTTCAAATTTGATCTTCTCCATTTCTGCAGACATGGACTTCACCATCTTGGTTAATTCATCTACTTGAGGGTAGCATGCAGAAGAACAAGAGGCTAAGGCCTCAGATCTTCCTCTTCCTCTATATCTATCGGCTTTGCTCCTAAGTTTGTCAACTGCCAATACATTGGATTCTACTTCCAAGGTTTCATCTTTCATATGAGCTAGGGAAGTAGCTCTTCTTTCCCTGAGAAGGAGGCAAAAATCGAGGTCAAAAGCACTAGCATAAGTGATTTTGGCAGAGGCTTTTGTAGGCTTTATCTCAACAGTGAGCTTATTGTACATCTTGTTGAATATTTTGGAGAAATCAGAAACAGATTCTCCCTCTTTTCTCTTCAGGGACCCAAACTCTGTGATATAATACATAAAATATTTTTTATCCCCCCACTGCCTCAAGAAAACATCATATAAGGCTTCAATACCAGCAATAGATCCATGGGTTAATCCCTTAAACCACTTCCTAACCTCACCATCAAGGCCTTGGACAAAGACTCTCATCCAGACACCTTCATTTTCAATATTTATATTGTCTGCATAACTGTAGAAGGCAGCAAGGTGCTCTTCAGCAGTTATGTCTTCTTCTTCGGTGAACTTAGGCATATATTTTAGGTAATCCCCAGCAGGGAGAGCGTTCATTAGTTGAGGTAGGACTAGAGGGGTGTATCTTGTAGACACTATGGAATCCATTATTTTTCCAGGGGGGTTTTCACCTGCCATAGGAATATGAGGTGGAGGAGAATTAGGAAGAGAAGGGGTTCAAAATAGGGAGATTGGGACTGAGCCTCTGGGAGGAAAGGAAAGTAGAATAGGATTCGAAGAAAAGGCTGAAGGCCCTGAAGGAAAAGAGGTTTCTCCATCTGTAGCAGCAACATCAGGATGAGGAGTGGTAAAGCCCAATGTGGGAAAATCTTCAAATGCACTAGGTCTAAACCACGGTACAATTTCAGGAGAGAGAGGAGTGACAAGGGTTTCTCCCTCCAATCCTAGACTAGGAGGGGAAAACTCAACAAGAACACTCCCAAAATTTAAAGTTCGGGAAATTCCAGCAGAAGGTATAACAGGGGAATGAGAAGAAAAAATTGGAGTTTCTAAAGAAGGACAGTGGAAATTATCAGAAATACCTGGTTCAACAGTAGAAGTACCTTCTCGGAGGGCCTTTCCCTTTCTGAAAATTTTCTCTAGGTCAGTTTCATGTGTTGCTAAAGGAAGCTATGGAGTAGACCTCATGTGTTTGCTTCTAGAAGCCACAGCTAAAACAATGGAGTCGTTGGTGGATCCACCTCAATGCATTCACCATAGTGGAGTCGCCAGGTGCACAGTTGCAATCTTTAATGTACTAAGTTATGATGCACCTTCATAACTAGTAATCTTTGTCATTCAATCCCAGATAAAATCTTCAATTTCATCCTCGGCAATGACGCCAGAAATGTTAGCACCAGAAGTCACCTCTAGATTTCGGTAGAGGTAATCCCAGTACCCATCAGTTTGTATGTCACAATGAATCAATTTAAGGGTTTTCTAATGGACACAGTCTCAATATTATATCATTCTAACTCAGAAAATTGGGTTGGCATGCATAGGCAAGTGAGGTCTTGATATAAATTCAGTGACTAAATTGTATTATGGTGGTGAGTAGGGGGAATAATTTGAGGAGAATGAAATGGTCTGTTGTGGACATCCGGTCTTCTAGCAGCCTAAGGAGGAAAAGCTTCAAATAGAAGATCCTCTTCAATTTAGAATTTCAAGAAACTGAAACCGTTATGACAGTACTGCAATCAAACATACATTACAATACAGTCACAGTGACTCGACTGGATCATCCATGCCCGATCTCTCGGCATCAGAGGAAAATGAGAACACAAGAAACTAGTTAAAACTGGTTGTAATGTCACCGTGATCAAACCTCCATCACAAAAACACAACTACCCTCGACTAAATCCTCCATTCCCGAGTGTTTTAATGCATCAGTTACACAAATATGAAAGGAAATTGACTTTCATTAAACAAGAAGTCTCAAATACATATCATAACTAGATAACCAGAGGCTTTTCTAAAACTTTACAAATCGGGAGCTTAGCTCAACCATTGACACTTACAAAATACAAAACATGAGTATATATACTCAGAACTGCTAACGTCCCCTAGGGACACAATTGGACCCTTGCATTCAAAGATTTTTATTTCTTCTCCTTATGTCAGACTGCACAGGCTTTCCTTTGTCAGACACAAATCTAAGATAGTATGGGTTTTGAAAGAAAATTTCATGACAGGGTGACCTTGGGTTGATAGCTCGCCTCCACAACCAGTGCTTCCATGCTTCCTATGTATGGTTGAAACGAGGTTTCAACAACCTTCTTCGGCTTCATTAACTACCCTTATTGGGATCGGGATGAGCCCATATATCCATGAATGCTCTTAGGAAATGCTCCTGACTTGCTGAGTTAAACTTGGCACCTTGAAACCATGTTGCATTCCTTTGTTGTTAATGCAAATGCTCTCGACCCCTTTGGCATGGCTCTTTTCAACCACCCCATGTGACTGCGAGCCATGACCTCATGCTTGTCCCACATGATGTTTCAGGGTTTCTCATTTCAGGAGTTTTCACCCCATCTTGGCTTCAATATCGCGATGCCCGAAATCACAAAACGGTCGCTAAGATCAATGGTCATACTCGCTTCAAAATGGACGACCATGATCGTTCCCTTGAAAATATGAAATTTTGACCATGCGACGAGCACTAGCCCCTTTTCCTAGACCTGCTTCCTTTGTGACCAGGCACTAGGACCGTGGGCCCAATTTCTGGGAGATTTCATGATTTCGCGTTTCGGGAGAAAGAGATGTTGCTCTTCGGAAACCTCTGATTCGTGAAATCACGAAATCAAGATTTTGCATTTCGGGGCTTCTGGCTATGGGTGCACTTGGTGATGAGAACCCTGAAATCCCGATTCCCGAAATCGCTGAAGTCAAATCAATGACCCTCTGCTTCTCACAAACAGTCGGCCTAGATCTTCCCCTTCGCGAATTGGGATTTCGYGATCCTTGATGCATAATCTCTCAACATTTTAAATCCTGATTCCCGCGCTTGCTTGATTCCATATAATACCTATCTCAGTGTTGCTGCCTACAATAATGAATACTTGGATGGCACATCTAGGACTTGGGAAAAAAAAAAKACTCGGTAATAGAGGTAAAAAGAGAAGTAATCGGCCATAGGGGGAATAGAAAAGCTCGGGGCTGATATCTCTCAGGCAAACTTCGACAAGGAAAACCAGTCGACCAAAGGATGAAAGAAAACAATAAAGGAAATTATACGCCGAGAGGAGAAATCTATGATTGGGTCTTCACAAAAGGAGGGAAAAGACAATAAAAATCATAGACCTAGGCCAAAATCACCATCCACCAGAACATGACAAGCTTAATCGATAACACACACCATTTTACCGTGTCCTTCTTTGAATTCTCATTACCCTTCTTGTGTTGCAACATGGACTAGTTTTTCTAAGGGTGGACATATTTTATCTATCCCTTGTTGTGTGGGTTTGGGATGCCTTTTCTCTTCTTCGACTATGAGGAGTTTGCATATCCAAACTCTCGCATCTTCTGCTTAAATTTATAGTCGATCTTGACAACATATCTATAAGTCATACCCAATGATGCGATGCACAAAAAATCAATTTATGTTTGAATGTATCTATGAAAACATGCATATTATTTGAGAACCATATGTCACTTAGAGTCTTTGATACCCAATTTGGTGCGCATGGTATGGAAAATATTGGTGAAATCTAGTATTGTCTGGTCCCTTTCACGACGCAGAGTGGTCCATCTTCTGTATTGGTCCTCGTAGCTTCCAACAGGGTAGTATTATTATTTAATGGCATCCCTTAAGGAATCCCATGTGGGGGCGACCACAAATATTTCATATTCCTCTATGGCCCTTTGTTCAGAGTAAGTATCCCACCAGTCCTTAACATGGGGGATGACCTTGAGGAGTGAAAAACTAATATTTTCCCTATCGAAAAAATTGTGGACCGAAAAATACCCTTCGAGTAGATTCAACCATTTATCTACAACATCCACATCTATTAGTCATTAAAATAATGAAATATAAAAATTTACTTGTACCTTGAAGGGGGTTGCATGACTGCTTGATGAAGATGCTTCTCCTGCAGGCAACCGCTGAAGGATCTGTGCAAAGTTGTCCATCATTTCGTTCCTTTTTCGTGCAAGGGATTCCTTGAGAAACATTTTAAAAGGATCTCCTTATCCATCATATTTATTTTCGTCCCCCATGGGTTGTTGTCGGTCTTGAAACGACCGATATTACAAAGGCTCAATTGGTTTGAGTCCCAAATTCTTGTACCGAGATCTTGTCGGGGACATGCACAAAAATAAATAAATGAAGAGAAGACCGCTCTGATACCACTGATCCATATTTATGAGTGGAACGAACTGACTAATAGAATGAATATAATAACACAGAGATATGAAGAACAACAACATATATCCAATGAAAAATAACTTCTATTGAATAAATGAAATAGGCTGAAACACTAAAATTGCAAAACTAAAAACAACATGCTCGAATGGGGGTAGCTATCTCTGATAAGAGATGTGGCTGCTACGTGCATCTGTCTAAGAAGAATGATTACAATGATTCTCCAGAGGCATTTTTAACATTACTCATGAATTCCATAACCCTAAACATCCAAAAACCTAACCCTAGGAGGTGAAACACCAAAAGTTATGTGGGCCCCGCTGGGTAAGTTGGTACCTCAACTTCTTGTGGTTGTAACTTTTTCATAAGAGCTCCGTTTTAGGCGCGTGATAGCCTATTGGAAAGGTATTTTCAATAAATACACATTATGCCATCAAACTCTGACTTCATCTACAGTTTGACTGTGGAAAGACAAAAAAACATTATTTAGGGCCCCCCCAAAACGACCCTGGAAGTACAGAAAGATGTGCTGACATGAAAACTTCCAAAATAAGCTATATGGATTAGGTGGGTGGCCACCAATATACAACTAAAATATGTGTAAGGTTTTATACATCCTTTAAAGTGTAGAACCCACAATTACAAATAAGTACAAAAGACTGTGCTAAACTAAAAACTGTCAAGAGGAGCTATTTGGAACAAGTGGGTGGCCACCAATATCCACCTGGATCATGGATGCCTTGGATAAGAATGAAGCATGGTATCTAGTTGATTTTCCAACTGGAACAAAGGCCATTGGAAACAAATGGGTGTTTAAGAAGAAGTTGAATGCAAAAGGAAAAGTGGAGAAATACAAAGCCCAGTTAGTAGCAAAAGGTTATTCCCAGGTAGAGGGAATTGACTTCCGTGAATTTTTTTCTCCTGTTGCCAAGTTAACTTCTATTAGATTTATTTTATCTGTTGTTTTTGCTTTTGATTTTGAAATAGAATAGATGGATGTGAAGAAAACATTCCTACATGGGGATTTGTAAGAAGAAATCTACATAAAGCAACCAGAAGGATTTGCATTGAAGGGGAAGAAAGAGCTAGTCTGCAAGCTAAACAAGTCACTATATGGTTTGAAGCAACCACCTAGGATGTGGTACCGAAAGTTTGACACATACATCCTTGGACTAGGATTTTTTAGATCCAGGGCTGATCATTGTGTATATTCCAAGAAGGTTGGTAATCACTTCATTTATGTAGTGTTGTATGTCGATGACATGTTGCTGGTAGGAAATAACATGTATGTTATCAAGGAGGTAAAATCACAGCTATCCACCAAATTTGACATAAAGGATCTTGGTGTCATTGACTTCATTATGGGAATAGATATTAAGAGAGATTGTGAAAACATGAAACTCTGGTTGAATCAGAGAAAATATGTTGAGACGGTATTGCAGAGGTTTAATATGCAGTAAAGTAAACCGATTAAGGTTCCTATTCATGCAGGTGTAAAATTATCTGCATATCAGTGTCCTAAGATACAAGAAGAGGAAGAGGACATGCCCCATGTTCCATATGCTAGTGTGGTTGGAATTTTTATGTATGCAATGGTTTGAAATAGACCAAACATTGCACATGCAGTGGGAGTTTTGAGTAGATATATGTCAAAACTAGGGAAGGAGCATTGGATAATAGTAAAGAGGGTTTTCAGGTATTTGCATGGCACTTATAGCTATGGATTGTGCTACCAAGGAATACTAGGATTAGATAGAGTGTTGTACATACATGGGTTTTTTTATGCAGTCTGGGCTGGAGATCTGGATCATAGAATATCTACAAGTGGGTATGTGTTTACCTATTTGGAGGAGCAATCAGTTGGATGAAAAAAAGACAGGATGTAGTGGCACTCTAAACTATAGAAGATGAATACATGGAATCCACTCATGCATGTAAGGAAGTAGTATGGTTACAAAGATTGTGTTCAGGTATTGAGTTGGTACAACAAGCGATAAGGTTATATTGTGGTAGTCAGAGTGCAATCTTACTAGCAAAGAACCCAACTTATCATTCAAAGACAAAGTATATTGGTGTTCAATATCACTTTGTGAGATACATGGTTGAAGAAAATAAGGTGTTGATGGAAAAGGTAGACACTTTGAAGAATGTTACAGATTCATTGACAAAGTCAGTGAGCTCTAAAAAGTTATCTTCGTGTAGAGAAACAATGGGCATTACTGCCCTGGATTGTTAACTATGTAATTCTGAGACCCCTGTATGAAAAGAAAACAACAAGTGGGATAATGTTGGGTAGGTGTTATATTATTTTCATGTGTGTATGGGGGCGCATCAATGGTTTTTTCTATTTTAGTTTTTTTCTATTTTAGCATTTTTCCTATTTGAACATTTTTGCTATTTTATCATTTTTTCTATTTTTAACGGTTTTCTAAATTCATCCTGGATTAAAGGATTAGGGTTTTGGTAGCTACGGGATACCTAAAATATTGTGTATATATTGTATTGTGAATGGTGTAATTAATACAATGAATATTTGAGAGGTGCAACACCAAGGAAGGTCGATTTTCTCTCGGTTAAGGGTTTCCAGTGTAAAACTCTGTGTACTATATGTGTGAGCCATTAATTAATTTATGTTTTTCTTAGAATCTGTATGCATTTATTTACTTCAAAAATTTAAAAATTACAAATTGGCACTTGTGTTTAGATTACCCAGTAGGAATTACAACATGATTAATACACTGTATCACAGGGTTACCACATGAGGCACTGTTGTGCCAAAACACTATACTCAAACGATTGGATACAGTTCCTCATAGGAGGAAATTTGGATAAGAATTCAAAATGGATATTAATTAACATGGTTTATATTTTCACTTTGATTCACAACCTCAGGTTGGGATTCAAATGTCAATATCACAATGCTTGAGTCGATCGACCAGATTCTTCAATCAAGTATGAAATTCGATTGTGCAGAAGACTTAGGTGCAACAATAAAAAGTAACTATAGGTAATTCCAGTGAGGGAGCCAACATTCACATTAAAAAAAAATCCAACTATGGATAATTACAAGATATTTTCCCTAGGAGAAGTCATCTCGACCGACTCCCTACCAATAGAGGAAATGTTTAGAAGTTGGGTCAATAACTTGAAAAATGTATCACATAGATGGTGGGTTGGAAAAAACGTATGAATAGAATTACCACCAAGAGCCCACATTTAACTCGGCCTCAACAACACCATGATTGGGTGTGGAATCAATGGGGGGGAAACACCAACAAAATTATAGTACCATCTGACAAAGTTTCAAATTTTTTAGGAGCTTGACAAGCATCTTGGCTATGAGACAAAAGTTCCACTAGAAGTATTGCATGACAATTTGACATTATTAACACCTTTGATAGATGTTGAGCATGAGGAAGTAAGGGAAGAAACACTGTACATAATCCCATTTGTTCAAAATTTGGACATGAAAGGAGGCACCCCTGTGAAGAAAACCCTGGTGAAGAGAAATTAGCAAGAAATAATAGCCAAAGGAAAACATGCTATTGACATGGAGGCATCTCCGAAGGATGTGGACACTATATGGAAATAGACATTTCGGGAAGACACTAAAGTTAACTTTGATGACCCCATATTGTGAGAAAGAATTACCTCACTAACAAACATGATAGTTGAGAAGGTAAAACTAAAGGAAAAACAAACTTGACAAGACAAAGATGTCACTAGGAACATACTGAAGTCGAGTGTCGAGCCAATGTTCCAACAAGCAATGTCAACCCTCAAGGAAAAGTGTGCTAAAGCATGAAAAACCAAAGCAACCTTACAAAAGAAAGTGGAAACGAGAAAGAAAAAAAATCAAAGGTTGGAAGATCAACAAGAGAAGAACACAAGTCAAACGACTGCTGCTACATCATGCCAACTGAATACAAACATACCTGACCCATTAGTAAGCTAGTTTCGAAGAGACAACGAACAAGAGAAACCACAATTGACCTCACAAGGGAGTCACCCCTGTTTGACCCTACACTAATAATCTAAGAGAGGATAGCAACAAAAGAGGCATATAAACAAAAAAATAAACCAACGAAAGGGCATAAACAAGTATCCTGCGAAGGAACCGTTTTAGATTCGCCACCTAGCAATAGAAACCAAGAAAGTGCAAGGCAATCTAGCTCTAAAGATGTTGAAAAAATCCTACATAATGGATAAAAAAAAAGTATGGTTCAGTCAAATTGACCCTCACAATCAAGTCAAATCCACTTGACTCAACTCACGCAAAAACTACCCCTAGTAAAGTCAGTCGGTCAAGTCATCTTGACACTTCTGCAACAACTAACCCACAAAACACAAAAAAGTTGAAGGACAAGGGGAAATATATACTAAAAGGATAGAACATACTACCCCAACACATAAGTTAGTTGAAAAGGAGCCTATCATAGAGCAATTAGGTGGAACTGACACCCTTAGGAAATCCAATGAAGAGCCAGGAAAAATCCAACAACAGAAATAGACAGGGAAAGAACAATGGACTCAACATAGCAATGAACAAGAAAAGGGATATAAATGAGAAAGGGTCTCCTAAGAAAATAAGTCCTCCACCAGAAAATCCTCCACTCATAAGTCTTCATAAATATTAGACAAACCCCCCAAAGAAGAATGAAAAAGGGACCACGATGATGTAGCTAGAAAAGGAAACAATGAAAAGGATGGAAAGAATAATGACACTAACCCTGATCCTAACACACAAACATAAACATGGGAAAACAATGAAGGAAACCCTGAAAACAGTGATTAAGAGAATTAAGGAAATGACTTGGATAAAGAGCAGGATAAAGAGACCAAAATAAATAAAGAGAAACCAAGTATTAATAAGAAAGAAAAGAAGAAGAAGAAAACAATCCACAAAAAGGACAATACATCAAAGGTAATCACATTCACAACCTTTAAACTAAGCGAGTCTACAGAACTGACTTTAGAGACAATGTTCAACCCAGGGGTAACATCCGACGAGAAAAATATCTACATGTAAAAATAATTCACAAAGGAGTCGACTAATAGATGGAAAAGAGCCATGAGAGATGGAGATCGACTCACAACATGAAGGAATAAGGAGAGAAAAATATTGAAGGATTGTGTGTTTCTTTCCAAAGAAAAACTTGGTATAGAACATCCAAGAGAAGTAATAGATACATTAGCATCTCCCAAAGGGATATTCAAAGAAATGATCGACACAAGCATTAACAACCAGAAGGAAATATAGCACCTAAAGAAAGACAATAAAGAAATCAAGTAGCTACATAGTCAGACAATAAGGAGCAATCAATATTTAATGGCTTAATAGACAGTAGCAATTCTTTAGTCTGAATATGGAAAATTCAAGGAGGTTCAACAACATTTGGGAGTGGTTACCTCACAAGAAGCAATCTTAAACATAGTACTAAAAAATTGGCCCTCATATTTTGCTACAACTTATAACAAGCTTAAATCCCAAAAGACAGTAAATGCACTATTGGCCCAAAATCTAAATTGGCTATATCAACTCACATTACAAATGAAAAGGAAGTTGAGGCAGGATTATCCAAGAAATAAAGGGATTGGTTGAGATAAGTGAGAAAATATTAAGTAACAACATATAACTCCATTAATCATCTTGACTGGGTCAAGGGAAAATCGCAGGAAGTGAAGAAAAAGTTCAACCCATAGTTGCCATTGTGCAGGATGCCCCCTTAGCAGATAAATTATATTATTTGGAACAATTGAAGTCATTGGGGATGGAGGCGCAATACTCCATTTATGAATGGTAGATGTTTTCACAACACTTGTAGAGAATTACCCCAAGCATATACCAAAAAACATTTGAAGGATTGCCACAACATCCTACAAAATATTTGGGGCCACATCATAATACCAATAGAATTTTCAGTTCTTCAACTTGACAATATCAAAGTCAAACTTCCTGACTACCAGCCATCAATCAGTAACTCCGAAAATGGATGTTGAAGGAACAAAAGAATCACACATGGAAAATAAAACAACACCACTACCTCCAAATGTAAAGCTACATGAATTCAAAATTATGAAGAAACAAGTGGGTAAAAAAAACCAAATAGAGAAAGCATCATGATCAAATAATCAACACACATATTTTTTGTGATTTCGATCCAAATCCTTTTTCCAATCGAAACTTAATAAAATTTTGAGGCACAAGTTGGCAGGTCAGCAAAATATCTAAATCCCATTGGTATAATAGATTTAAAGAAATATTTTGAGGAAGTCAGGGTCCAAGTGCACATAGCCTGCATCAACAAAGAGTCTAGCACAAGTCAACTTTAAAAATTTTCTCTTCTTCAAAAACATGATTATCTTCTTTCTAGTTCTAAAAAAATGTATCTCAATCTTTGCTTCTCAAAAACGATGTAACTTACTGGTGAAAACATTTTTGGGGGCACCAACAGGGTCTGTCATATTCTTCTAAATGTCATAGTCACACTCCCACCT